>CAHIKZ030002722.1:1167500-1345000 GCA_903632075.3 Acanthosepion pharaonis | reverse complement strand
TGAAAAGCTTAAAAAAATAATGTTTTGTAGCTGAAAGGCTTTAAAAAATGTTTTTAACTGAAAAGCTTTAAAAAATAATTTTTTTAGCTAAAAAGCTTTAAAATATGTTTTTAGCTGAAAAGCTTAAAAAATGTTTTGTAGCTGAAAAGCTTAAAAAATAATGTTTTGTAGCTAAAAAGCTTTAAAAAATGTCTTATAGCTGAAAAGCTTAAAAAATAATGTTTTATAGCTGAAAAGCTTAAAAAATGTTTTGCAACTGAAAAGCTTAAAAAAATAATGTTTTGTAGCTGAAAAGCTTAAAAATGTTTTGTAAAAAGCTTAAAAAAATCTCAGCTAAAAAAGCTTTAAAAAAAATGTCTTATAAAAAAATAATGTTTTATAGCTGAAAAGCTTAAAAAATGTTTTGCAACTGAAAAGCTTAAAAAAATAATGTTTTGTAGCTGAAAAGCTTAAAAAATATTTTGTAGCTGAAAAGCTTAAAAAAATAATGTTTTGTAGCTAAAAAGCTTCATCTTACCAACTTCCTCTGTTTGTTGTGGTTTCTATGAAAATAATTTGGAAGCATTACTCTCGTCGCATATCTCATATATTTTTCTTCACTCGACCCGACGTGCTCGTCCTCAGAGAACAAAACAACACAGCAAAATTCTGTTTTTCCTTTTTTAATTAATGCAAACTCCCTCATTCAGATTTTTCCCAAAAGCCCATATCTGTTCAGTTTCGTATCCGAAACGTAAGCAAAACAATTTCTAAAGAATTAAAGGATTATTCTTAATCCGATATCTTTATTACTTCAAACATTTTTTTTTATCGGATACCCGTGTTTGAAATAGGCGCTCCATTTTTATTTTAAATAGTGTGTATTACGTCTATCAGCCTAGAAATTTTAATTAAAAAAATGCTCTGCTCGGGGGCACATTCTTTTAAATGTACCATATCCTTTCAGAATACGGGTTATCATGACTTGTTACAATTTCCTGTCTTTTGTTGCTCTAAGAAACTCGGGTCACTTTACTGCCTATCTTTCTCTTTGTGGTTCTTGTTCTGCTGTAGGTGGTTATTCACTCACATCATAGCAGCAGAAATTAGCCTTGAGTTCACGGAGATAAAAAGCATATTTGACAGGAAATAAAACGTACACAAATAACAGGAAAAGCATGGTAAATTATATGTTAATTTCATACGATTTATTTATATTTTTGTCTGTATTGGTGTGTGTATTTTTTAGGTTACAATTGTTTTGTGATTTATGTGATAAAAGGGAGAATTTACTCCGTAGTATTACAAGCCATATTACTGACAAAAGTTACACACGTGTTGCCCGTACCAGGGTTCGCGGCGAAGAGATTGAATTTAATGTCTTTTGACGGGATGTCCGTATACCTGGCAGGAATAGTTTTTGTTGCATGCTGGGAGTATTTTATTATTTTATTTATTTTATACAACTTTTTTTATGTTATTAGTTTATCTTATTTATAATTTTCATCATTATTATTATTATTGTTTTATTTTTATTTATAAATAATATTCCTTCACTGCTATCCATTGTAAGTAGATTACTTGTTGCTCACCCCCGGCTTCTCTTGCATTCAGTATTAAATTCTCCAAGCCTACTTTCCTCATGTGTCCAAAAAATATTACCTGCCTCTTTCTGGTTTATAGCAGGTTTGTAATTCTTATTTCTTTTAAGATTTCAGTCTTCTCCCACTACACTCCTCAGATAGTAAAATTTCTCATGATTTGCTTGGTTTTGGCGTCCCCTTCACGTAAATCGCGTCTTGAACTGTTTCTATTGCTAACAACTGTGTATTCCATCTTCTTACAATTAATGGTTCAGTACTTCTTACTTTTGTCGACAACATTGTGTTTGTCAAAATTTCCTTCCTCTTCGCTAATTATGGCGCGCCGAAAACAATTTCGGTTTGAGCCTGTAAACAAGATCTTACAGTACACATCACAAGAAAAAGTCTGGTGGTGTTAAATCTGGTGTGATGGCCACTCAATCACTCCCACACTCCAAAAAGGGGGTTACTCTTGCCGTACTCTGCATATATACTTACCTGTATATATACCTATCTATATATATATATATATTAAACATACAATACAACGCCGCAAACGAACCTGCTAATAGAAAACAACAATCCCGTTTCCCTCCAGAGACCAGTGCATTGATGATGGGGAGAAGTTATGCTGATGATATGGTAATGGTAATATTAGCCGTTTCCCTATAAGGAAATATTTAACATTCATTGACCGAGCAGCCGATAAATGCTTTCCGTTGAAATTTATAAAATCTTTCTCTTAAATCATTTTTTGGAAAACAGGTTGCTCAAGTCCAGTAGTTGCTATTGCTCTTTCCAGTATTGATGGGGAGGGCTTCCTTCCTAATATTCTGTTTGAAGACGTCGTATTCCGCTTTGAAAAGGCTACTCGATTCTCATTGGCTCGTGATCTTATATCCTGATTGTGACATCTTTCTAATCAGAACTGACTATTTTTAGAAATGGGGTAATTTTCTTTTCTAACACCCTAGTTGTGAAAGTTTTCAGATTTTTTTTTTGTTAGTTTGTTTGTTTCTGTTTTTTGTTGATTTTTTTGTTTGTTTTTTGTTGTTGTTTTTTTTGTCGAATTATGGATATGTTTGCCTGGCAATTTTTATTTTGCGTCTATTTTAAGAGATGGTTAAATTTTGATCTTCTCTTTATTTATTTTTGTTTATTTATTTATTTCTCTATCACCACAATATCACTGTAAATATTCATTTAATGTAACATTAATTTTATCTCAAATATATCACTGCGTAACTGTTAGCGGCGCAGAAAGTGGGCTCGTAGTGCCGTGTTCAAATTCCACTTTAGTCTCGTGAGTTCACTTTCGCGTATGCCTCTGGAAAACATGAACCCTTTTCTTCTGCCTTAGCTATGGGCTAAATACCAACATAAGCTAAACATTTTTCTAACCTTGAGTTAGTCTAGGAGGATGATTACTATGACTACAAAACTATGGAGAACACAACGACAAACCTCTCCACTATTTTCCGCAAGAATTTATTGCATTTCACATATAATAAAGAAAATATATGTGGAGAGTTATGATTACTTACATCCTGCTGGGACATAACACTAATAAAATTTCGTTTTCTCTTTCATTTCCGTAACGTTGCATATTCATGTTCCTCTTTTAACCGATTAAAAATAACAAGTTTTCTCACTGTGCGGTTATGTTGTCAAATTTCACTCTGACGAGTAATAAAAACACCTTGAATGTTATGTTAGCCTCCTGACTGCAAAAATATGTTTTTTCACAACTCCTTTCATTAGTCGAAAGTCTGAATACAAAAATAACATAGCGTAATCGGACCGAGAAGTCCAGAATAGGACTTTCGTCATACTTAATAGCTTTGTCAGTTATTATTAATTATAATTGAACAAGTTGTTTGTGTTACCAGGGGCATCACGCGTAGGACTTATTAAACAAATGCGGCAAAACTTTCATTCATTCTAATTATTACGTATATAATGACACAGTAATTACTAATGCTGAATAAATGGTGCAATAAACTAAGTCGTATTTTTAGCAGCAACTGCATTTGTATCCGACTCCAGGCATTCAAACTCCTCCACCAACATCACACTCAGGTTTTAATCATTTTCTGCAACAGCTAAATAAGTAATCATGGCGGCAGGGAGAAAACGTAGGCTTTCTAGTTTTCTAATTGAAAATGTACTTTATCATCTTTCGGGATACAGAAAAATATCGTTAGAAACAAATAAAAGAGTACAGAACAGTTATGTAGTACCAATTTATTATAGTGGATATTGGTCAATCCTATATGGCATTGAATGCTGGACAATCTCCATACAGATGAAGAAGAGACTTGAAGCAACAGAAATATGGTTCTTACAGAAGAATGCTGAGAATACAATGGACCGAATATCTGAGCAACGAGAAAGTTCGAGAGACAATGGCAACAAAACGCACGCTTATACTTAACATCAGGTAGAAACAGTTGAAATTTCTGGAGGGTTCTTGTACATAATATATGTTTAAAAGTGGGGACCTGTTCATAATATCTATACAATGTCAAATCGAACCCATAATTTTTACAGAGTTATCTGAACTTTGTTCTTCGTTAAAAAAAATGATAGAAACAAAGAAAAAGAGTACTGAACTGTTATGTAATATCAGTCCTCCTATATGACAGTGAATGCTGAACAAGCTCATCATAGATGAATAAGAGACTTCAAACAAGAGAAATGTGGTTCTATAGCAGGGATAAAAACACGTAAGCAACGGCGAGAAAAATGGGAACAAAAAAGGACACTTATTCTTAACATCAGGAAGAAACAGATGAAATTTCTGGTGCACATAATGAGGAAAGAGGGCTTGGAAAAATTGATACTCACAGGACAGATTGAAAGTAAGAGAGCCAGAGGAAAGCAACACACAGCATACGTGATGTGCTTGAGTGAATGGATGGCGGAGCAAGGTTTGGAAGTGATGCAAAAAAAAAGAACTACAAATGATAGGAAATCGTGAGCCATGTTCGCCAATGTCATGAAAGAACATGGCACATAGAAAAAGAAAAATTCCGTATCTGCCACTTCACCAATGGCAACATGATCAAATTTCAAATCTAAATGTTTTTGTCTATTTAAAATACTGAGTCAGAAAACTGACGTCAAAGTGCAGTACATTTCGGTTTACTGCTACACAGATGTTACTAGACAGAAAAGGAAAATTAGCTCTCGCATCATAGATGTCTACTAGCAGTAGAGCCCGGCGTTGCCCGGGGATGTAACAGTAAGAGATAGATCAAGTATCGACCATCATAAAGACTGAAAAATAAAATTGACAAAGATTATTGTTTAAGGTTGACGGACACGCATATCTTAATTAGTTTTCTTTTTTTTTTTTACGAATTGGTCAAACCCAAACTCAAACAAAAACATTGTTTTCAATCGTTATGAGTCTCTACCGATTGAATAGAATTTTATTATAAACAATTGTCTTGTAAATGGAATTTTTAAAGCATTCTGAATGTAAAAATAAAGAAAAAAGTGTGCAAGACAATAAGAAACACTACCTGCCAAAAAAAAAGTGAAGTTTTGTTGAAATCGGTTGAAAAATGTAGGAAACTCGATATTAATAAGTATAACTCTATATGAGTTGTCTCCCTTTCATTAATGCCTCTTAATTGTGTTTTCAAATTGATTTCGTGCAAAAATAATTGTTTTTCCAATTTTTGGCGCTGTCAGAACCAACGCAAGGTAATTTTACGTAGTCCTGTGAAGTTTTGTTGAAATCGGTTAAAAAATGTAGGAAATCCGATCCAATATATAAACGTACAGACACACACACACAATCTGCGTTTTATAATAAGTAAGATTACAATTCCTTTCACAATGCGTGCATGTATGCGCCTATATAGCAATATTCAATAGCAGTCCTAAAAATATTTCTGCAAAATATTTTTTAAATAATTCAACAATACTAATTCCCGAAAAGTTCAATAATTATCTGAGTTTTTTAAGGTTTACCGTATTTGACGGCATATAAGGCGCACTTTTTTTTACTAAAAATATCTTTTAAAATTCCCCTGCGTCTTATATACCACATGTAGGTTTAAAATTCGCGATAGTCGGCCGAAATTAGTTACCTGGCAACTTCTATTAGCTTAGACTTTAGAGTAACTTTCATATGCTTATTGTCATTTTATTTTAAAGGCTATTAAGCAGATTTAAAGTGTTATCATTGATAATATTCATTATATTAATTTCATTACGTTTAATATTAATACTTTGTTTCACTAAAATTATATGCTATAAATTCAAATTATACATTTGTAAAATATATTTGTCTCATTAATATTTTTCTTGCAATAACTTCTGATTGCATTGGTATAAATACAATCAGAATTTTTATATCCTAATTATTTCAAGACGTTTATAAAACGCAGGTTGTACAGATCATATAAAGGATATAATAAAGTTTTTATAGGCTCGTTTTCTTTTTTTCCTATTATTTTTTGTTTAATTGTAATTATGGCTTGTTTAACCAAAATAATACCTCATAAATATAGCCTAGTCTTACTAATTACTAATTTTTTCTTGATTTGCCCTGCTGAAATTGGGGTGCGTCTTATACACCCGTGCGTCTTATATGCCGCCAATTACGGTTTTTTTTTGTTGGCTTTTTTCTTGCCTTCAATTTTTTATATTTTAATGTTTCGCCCAGAGTAGAGGTTATCTAGACTGAGTGAAAGGAGAATGTATTATTCGAAGTTTGTCAAATTGCTTGTGCATGTGTGTGCGTTTTTACTTGTGCATATATTACGAGGGTGGACTGAAAATTTTGTAGGCTGACTATGAACGAATGATGCTACAAATGTGAAATATTGCATGAATTAATTTCAATTCTTTTCTTTAATAACTGCATTGTTTCATTCCTGACTGCTCAAAGAAGACTTCAAATGTAACTAGTAGCGACTTCTCTTGAAAATAGACAAAATTTGGCAACGTTATCAAGTGCCTGCAGAAAAAAGGGTTTAGCTCCCACGAACATTCATGGTTGTTACATTAGGGGATGACGCTGCAGCTTCATCAACACTACAAAAGTGGAGAGCTGAATTTAGAAGGGGAAGGAATAGTCTTCAAAATGACCCAAGGTCTGGACGTCCTGCAACTGTCACCACCGAGAAAAGACATTGATCGTGTTCACCACATATGGTGATGGATGACAGACGATTAACTATAAATCAAATAGCCTATGTTATTAGCATATTCTGTGAAAAAGTTGAGAATATTTTGTACAATGAACTTGGATTAACGAAGCTTTATATTCGGTGAGTGCCACGTCTTCTGACGCCGGATCAAAAGCGTACCAGGTTGATCACATCACGGGAAAATCTGACATTGTTTGAGGCCGATCCAGCTAGTTTCCTTGAACGTTTTCTAAACCAAGATGAGTGTTGGGTTAATCTCTTTGAACCAGAAACAATGAGACAATCCATGCAATGGAAATACTCCTCTTCACCTAATCCAAAGAAGGCCAAGGCTGTTTCATCTGCAGGGAAGGTAATAACCTCAGTTTTTTTGTGATGCAAAAGGCATTGTGTTTACTGACTATCTTCAGAAGAGCCACACCATCAATGGAGAGTACTATGCCAAATTGCTGTGGCCGTTACGAAAGGCTATCAAGAATAAACTTACAGGAAAATTGACGAAAGGGGTCTTCATCCATCAAGACAATGCTCCAGCATACAAGTCCTTCGTTTTAATGGCTGACGTGCGTGACTGTGGCACTGAACTAGTTGAGCGCTTTCCATATTCTCCTGGTTTGACTATCATCTGTTGCCCAACATGAAAAAGCTGGGAACTAGTATCACAGTGATGATGACGTCATATCTGCTGTTGATGATCTTTTTTTATCAATAGGATGAAATCTTCTTCACCAATGGGATTCAAGCACTGCAGCACCGAAGGATGAAGTGTGTAGAAATAAATATTATTTGTTCACATTCTATAAGAATATATTGGTCATCCTATGAACCTTTCAGCCAACACTAGCATATTAAATGGCACAAGGATATGTAAGTCACTCACGAACAACACAGACATGCACATATAAATTACATAGGCACATGCAAAGTTACACACACACACACACACAGTGTGTGACGGACAAAGAATTTATATTATGGATATAATAGAGGATTAACGTGTTGTTTAGTGAATTTAGTAACAGAAAATGTGAGTTCAGTCACTAATGTAGGCAGTACGGATGCACTTAGATGTGTGTGTTTGTGAGTGTGTGTGAGTGAGGGAGAGCAATGGATAGAGAGAGATGAAAATATGGATTAATTCTTGCAGAATGATGAAATAAGAAAGAAGTAAGAAAATCTATATAATTTATTGTTTTTCTATTTAATTAACGTCATCAGAAACCACTTCAAAAAAAGCTAAATAAATAACGATACATTTTTCAATCATTTCACTCCATGCAAGGCAATGAAGCCACTAAGACACAAGGGTTTACTGAGCCTTAGAGAATATGAGGAAAAAAAACACTATTAAGGAGAGAGAACAATAAAAGAAGAAGAATTAAGCAGACAGACGATAACGATTGACATTGCATTTAATATTTTGAAGATCAAGAAGCAAGAAGCTGGAAGAAAGTTTCAAAGCGAAAAGTGTGAGAGAAGAAACTGTTAGCATAGAACTTACGGTTACATCTAACAAATTCAACAATAAAATGATGAGACATTGCCGCCAATCTAGTATCTAAATTCATAAATCTAAGTACCTTAGAGGAAAGTTCATCAGAACAATTACCATGAATGTATTTATAAAAAACAAAAGTCACAGGAAAACTGCGGTGGTGGGAAAATGTCTGAAACCGTGATGCCAGGTCAGGACCAATAACATTGCAGATTCATCTTTGGATTTATCAAGAATCTCTAAATATATAGCAGAAGTCGCAGACCAGATGTGGTAGAAATATGTTAAATTTATAACGGTTTTCATACTTGTTCTGTATATATATATATATATATATATATATATATATATATATATATATATATATATAAGCACGGTGGAGTAGTGGGTAGCGGCTCCGATTGATTCCAGTCGAATCCATTACATTCATTTACGTACTAATACCCTCGGGAACGGTATTAATCCTCTTCTTCCATCTCCAGCTATGAGTTCTATAGCCTTGGATGGCAACTGGTCTAGGAGAAGGACAACTCTGAATTCAAAACCTGCGGAGGGTCGTTTGGGACCTTTTGGCACGTATTCTCTGTATTCTGCACAAAGCCTTCACCACTGTAATCAAATCATAATGTGCTAGTGTCTGGGCTGTCGGTTCCGAGGAACTGAGCTGCTTGACCATCATACGTCGAATACAACGGGAGAGTCCACTATATATATATATATATATATATATATATATACTTTCCAAAGTAATCTGCAAAGTCCTCATTCAGGATCACCACCAGTTGCCTCGTTGTTTTCTCCGTAATCTCGACCACGGTATATCAACGATCATTTTAGCTTTAGAAAAACATGAAGTTACCGGAGGCTAAATCTAGACTGTCGACGGTTGCAAACAGCCCTGGCTCATGCGATATTTTGACATAAAAATAAAGAAATAAATACTGCATAAGATGTGAAAAATCGACTCGTTCCGTCACCGTAAATGCGACGATCAGACATTACAGAAGTTCATCCAGTGATCTCCCACTGCTGATTGCACAACCCCACGAAAGAGTTTCGCTTCACGCTTTCACAGAAAAGTTTAGTCTATATTCTAAGTTACATCAAGTTTGTGGAAACGGTTCTTGATATATTCAAAATCACTGGATACGTTCATAGCCCAGATAGATAGATAGATAGATCCGTATCTTGATACAGTTCTACACTAAATTTTTATTTGAGATTTCCACTGTGTAATATATGATCAGTGGGAAAGCATGGGTTTAAGTGATAAGGAAAGAGATTATGTTGAAAATATTTATAAATTCTTTTTCTTTCATTAGGTTATGCATTTATTGATGCATATATACATGCGTATTTACATTCATCTGTCGACTCTTTTGATCAATGTTTTTGATCCTCTTGAGAACATTAATAGCTCTTAAAGTCTGCAATTGATTTGCAATACTTATTACAAATATGTCAGACTAAGTTGCTTTGTACAGTGCCTGGCCTGTTTTGTAAAGTCTGTTCAACTGGCTCATTGAGTGAAATAGGGGCGGTTTTCTCACACACACTGCATGATATTTCCAGTGGAGTAATGATCATAATTTGTAAAAGGTCTACCAATATGCTTACATATAAATAATAACTACAATAAACTTACATATATACATACATACATATGTGTATGAGGCGTACTTATAAAATAGGATATAGAATCAGACAAAGTTTGAAGAATATAAAAAATCCAAAACTCTTTCATTGAAACTAGATTACGCGTTTCGCCCTTGCTAGGTTTCAACAGATCAAAACGAAAGTCACGCAATTTTGTTCTTTCATCGCCAGCTTAGTGGAAAAACTATTAACGATTTATTATTTAAGCATACACACAAACAGACACGCACATATTTCTTTCTTTCTGATCTGAAGTAATCTGTTTCATGCTTATACGCAAACGTCAAAGCCTGACGATTGCATATAAGCATGAAACAAACTGTCGTTGCTGAGTGTTGACTTCAATGTTCACTTTTCGGTTTACATAGGCTCTATCACTGATATTGAGCACTTTTAACTCATAAATATAGCATACCCTAAAACTATATTTTTTATATATATATATATATATATATATATATATATATATATATATATATATATATATTTCACGTAAAACGATATAACATACTTACCAAGCTTGATAAGGTTGTTAGATCTTTTTTACTATAGTATTTACGAATATTACCCTACGGACTAGGAACACTTTCTAAAATATACTCGAATTGGTTGAAATGTTTGACCCAAAAACATTTAAGTAATATTGTATTTTAATTAAATAATATTTTATTTAGAAGTTAATATTTTTTCGCTGTCTGCTTTTATCGCTGTGTGTGCGTGCGCGCACGCGCACGCGCGTATGTGTGTGTGTGTGTGTGAGACACTGGGACCTCAGGGAATTAATCAAACAAAGAAATAAAAAAAAGAAAAGAGAAAGAGGAAAGAGACTATTAACCTGATGATAATTGTTGAAATTCTCAGCAAACTGGATTGAAAAGAAGAAAATTAAAAACCAAATGCGTTAAAAATTATGTCTTAACATAATAAATTGAAATCAAGAACAGTTCCAAGGAGAATCGAACTCAGATTTAACTAGACGGAATTGAGTAAGACTGAGCAAAACCAAGACTACCAGTCCTTCCCACTTCTCGCCAATAAGAAAGAGACAATGTATCATCAAAGATGTCCGTTCCCAAGCTTCCCAGTGGAGTGAGAGAGCGACCCTACCGCCTAGTTAAAGATGTATACGTCGTAAATAAAATTGTTAAGATTAAAATTCCCTTTGTTGATGTCTTTTTATCTCCGAACCAAACCAACTAGCGATCACCGACCGAGAGAAGAAAGAAAAGATACAACATTATATTAATTGACACAGTGTCAAAGAGACCTCCGACACGAGGGGGATATACAACACAACAAAAACTATATTAGTTAACTACAATCTAACCTTCTGCTAAATAGATAGGTTTTTTTTCAGTATGACAACGCTCCTTGCCACACATTACGTACAACAAAAAGGTTTCTCGTGGATGAATATGTTCAACTTTTGAAAGGCAAGCCAGCACAAAGTATTGATCTTAATAAAACTAAGCCATTGTAGTGGGAGCTGAAGAAACAAGTGCCCCCAATGAGACAATCTGAACCTTGTTTTATTTAATGACACATCGAATTGAGTCAAAAACAAATTTCTTTTTAACTTAAGAAAAACAAACTGAAAGGTGAAATTTTCGCTTTGGGCCTAGCATAGCATTTTTTTCAATATCACTATGCTTAAGATGCTCTCTCATCCACCATAGAACATTAACTAAAATGCAGTAATTTGTTTTCTGGCCCTTAAAGAACATTAAAGGTACCGAGAAAAGCGTACTGCTAATCACTCTCGATTTGGGGGTAAGTTAGGGGTAAGATTTGGGGGTAAAATTAACAAGACTAATTCATTTACAAAATGACCCAAATTTTTGCATGCCAGTATATATACACACCCTTTGTCCAGAAAAGAAAGCTCTTGTTCGAACACAATAAAATTAAATAAAAAGCTTAACCGTAGTACCTTGTCTGTCGTTTTTAATGAAACGTGCATAAAGGAAGGATTGCTGCCTAAATATACAACTATATATATATATATATATATATATATATATATATATATATATATATATATATCCCTCACCGGTAGCAGGAATCGAGTTTCATGCACAACGTAATCTTCAGGTGCTTGGTAGAGACATATTACATCGAGGACTATTTCATTAATACCAGCTCTCAACGTGCGATATTGTATACGTGTGTGTGTATATATATATATATATATATATATATATATATAATGCTTTCAATTCTTTTAATAACCATCTTCCTTTTTTCTGTCTATACTACCGTATCTGGGTCAGATGAAAGTTGTAATGTCAAATTGATTTAAATAGCCACATTGTAATATTCCAAAAGGAATAATTAATGATGACGTATTGATAATGAACTTCTAATTTAAATATCATTATCCATTTTGCAAGGTTTAATTTGTTAGTATGGAATAAAATCGATTTCCTCATCAAAACATATTTCTTTGCTTTTATTGTACGCATTTTTATTTCGCCTTCGATTGGCTCAATCCTACTTTAGTCGTAAGACTATAAGAAAATATTTACATTAGTCTCTTTCTATCACTTTCCCCGTTTTATCTCTCTCTCTCTCTTTCTCTCTCTCTCTCTCTATTTCTATCTATCTATCTATCTCCATGCGCACATACACACGCGCATGCGCGTGCACACAAACACAGAGTAAGTGTAGACGCTGATGTAAATATTGTCGATGGCCTCTCTTCTGCTTGAACGCCATTTTCATAACACAATAAACCGTAAATAACTGAGCTTGCTGCCCATAATTCCCCAAAGTAAAGCCCCTTCTTTTATTTCTCAACTATTATTAATCAAAAATAAATTACAGTAGTTTAAGATGGATTAAGATTAACTATGGCTTACGCGTTCGGGAATGGTTAAAAATCTTAATTCCGAACTCAGATGGATAGGACGACATGGAACAGTTGATTAAGTGACCATCACGATCACCAGATCTAACACCACCGTGTTTTTTTTTTCTCTTTCTTGTGTAGCGAAAGACCTTCTTTACAGGCTCAAACCCAAAACAATTCCTGAATTAAAATAAGCAATTTCTTATAAATTTTCTGAAAAAGGTTTTAAAGGTGTTGCTAAGAGGATTCAGGGTTATATTGAATATGAAGTGGAGCATTTTGAACATGTTAAATAGTTTTTTAATCATAACAAATGTTGGGGTATGCTTGTCTCCCTAGATAAATTACGGCTGAGTAGTGAGGCTATGGAATCCTCCATACTTGTCTGTCAGCCCCTACGGGAAGATGCACTCTTCCCCAAATTAACCTTCAACCAATCATCACTTCACTTTTCCAAACTCAACTTGCCATTGGTTAAAAGGACACAAAAATGTAGCAAGTTGAGACAAATCCTTTTTTCCCATTTTTTTTTTTTTTTTTTGTCTGGAGCCTATTTGAAAACCCAAAAATATAACAAAAAAAAAAAAAGAATCGCTCGACTTGATTCAAGTCAGTCAGACACTGAGTTACGAGAGATACCAGCAGACTCCACGCGTGCCAACACACTGACTCAATAACACTACCAGCCTCTCATCAACTCAACACAACTCGCACTACTATTGCCGCGTGAAGAAACTTAACTTACAATTTACTAAAAAAAGTGACATTATCACTACGAAATAGTAATTGTACATTTAATCAACTTTAGCATATCAGTCAAAAGCACACAACTCTTCATAATTTGAATCAACACTTACAATTGTCACACACATGCACACTATTATTTGAACTCACACAACTGACATTTTACCTTGCAGAAATCAAACTGTTTTAATTTCACAAACAAACTTAAACCATCAACATTCATTCACCAAATCTCTGCGTGGACACTCTTTGCAATCTTATCTCACTTGCCACGTTTAACAAGCAACCTATTAACACTTTGTGTATGTCAAATATATATATAAATTCGTGTTATTGTTGACATCTATAACTACGTTGTTTTTTCTTTGATTTCTTCAAGTTGCATTGTCTTCAAATGTTCATTTAATTTAGTTGTTGTGGATAAATGCATAATGTACACGCACATTTTAGGCCTTCACACAATTTCACCTTCTGACACATCTTACTTAGCATAAATTCCGCAACAAGTCCTTGTGCCACATCTAAGCTTCGCTGAGTAAATTGCCATAACAAATCGTTTTGTTTTGATGTGACAATATTTCTAAATTTTCTTAAACTACTGTAATTTATTTTGTTCAACAAAAGTTAATAAATAAAATAGGGCGTTTCTTTTGTCATATCCTGTATAAACAGTCGAGATATAATCTAAACCACATCGCCTGAAGATTGCATTCAAGCCTGAAACAAGCTATCACCATGCGTTGTTGACATCAGCGTCCACGCTTCTTATATTTACATGCGCTATAACCCGGATATTGACCAGTTTTAGCCTATAAATATAGCATACTTTAAACTATATTTTATCGTATATATATATATATATATATATATATATATATATATATGACCATAAGCATATATATACATATATATGTACGACAATAACCATATATACATATATATATATTATTATATATATATATGACTATAACTATATATATATATATATATATATATATATATATATATATATATATACAGTGCGATTAAAGTTTGGTTATAATCCGAAGCAATATAAGTGAACTTACATTATCGAGACAAGATATGCTTAACGCGAATTACGTGTCGTCTCGCTCATGTATATTTTGTTGAAATAAAAATATTCTTTCTGATGGAGCTGATTCATCCGCCAAACATGTCAATACATAGCGATATTTATATGTATGTATGTGTGTGTGTGTGTGTGTGTGTGGTAAATATATAATTAATATATTTACCATGAAGATAGATAGATATCGACAGTGCGGACACAGGAACCAATTAATCAATATTTTTTTTACTTCCCAATTGGGAAATGCAATAAAATACAGACTTTCTTGTTTGCCTTTAATGCAAGTGGCTTACGAGGGTCATTCAATAAATAAGGTGAATTTTTAGGTATAAAGACTTCTAATAGAGATAGAAGCTTACTTTTTTTTTTAATTTTTCAACGTAGTCTCCCAGCACTGTCACACACTTTTCCCATCTGTACACAAGCTTCCGTATTCCCTCAACGTAAAAATCTTTGGACTGATGTCTCAGCCAGTCGCTCACAACACTTTTGACTTCATCGTCACTTTTAAACTTCGTGCCTCTCGTGAACGCTTTCAAGGGACCAAACAGGTGGAAGTCTGAAGGGGCAAGGTTTGGGCTGTAAGGGGGATGAGGGAGCAGTTCCCAGCCCAGCTAGTTGATGGTCTGCACCGTTTGGGCTGCTGTGTGAGGCCTTGCATTGTCATTATGCAAGATGACTCCTTCTGACTGATGACCCCTGCGTTTTTTCTTTATGTCTTTCTTGACCTGCCTCAGTAGTTCACAGTAGTTCTGAATGAGGTCATTGACTGATTCGATCACCTCAGGAGACCTCACTTCTGTAGGCCTCCCAGGCCTGTCTTCATCCTCAACACTGCTCCGTCCTTCTTTAAACAATTTAGCCCACTTGTAGACATTTTTTTAGCTGAAACATGTGGCACCATACACAGTTGACATTCTCCTATGAATTTCAACTGGTTTGCACCCTTCAGCAACCAAAAACTTGATAACTGACCGCTGTTCAATCCTGGAGCATGCTTCTTGGTCGGCCATCTTTGTTAATCGCCAAAACGCTCAAAGTTTTTTTTTTTTAATCTGCAAAAGAAATTAAATCCATGTGAAAAAGAAGTAAAACAAAAAAATAATAATAAAAAAGTAAGCTTCTATCTGTATTAGAAGTTCTTATACCGAAAAATTCACCTTATTTATTGAATGACCCTCGTAAATAAAATGTTGGTGAGCAACTATACATGATGTATGCGTGAAAAGAATATTTTAAAAAGAAAGGTTTTAATTGAAATTGATATTTTAAACAGAAGTACAAAGTCATGTAAATACATTGAACCATAATATTGAAAGAAACGAATGAAATGATATTCAATGAAGTAAAGGGCGAATATAACGCAGCATTTGAATTAAAGGGTCAGAAGTATCATTTAAATCATAGGAAAAGGGAATACCAGAAGAAAATGTAAAACCCCAAAAGGCGAAAAGTTTACAGCAGCATTCAGTTTAGTGGTGAAAACAAAAATTGGCTGAAAATTCTTCAAGCTACAAGAAAATCATTTCCCTAAAAGAAATCTCCCTTGCACAGAATTCTTAATAAATAATATTTATAATAAAAGTTATATCTATTCCCAATTTTGACAGATTGGAAAAAATATAATACGATTCTGAATCGATAACACTGGTCAACATGTTTTTTCAAACCAAATGTTGTTGGGCAATGGGCACATGTTTCTTGAATATTCTTTCACGCTGAATCTGAAAATCAAATCCATTTTTTCCCATCACATTTTCTCAGTACAGATAATTTCTGTTTTTCTTAAAATAGGCCAAATACCCATTTAACAGTAATATGCCAGGGCCAAGTAGAACCTTAAATGTTTTCAGGTTAGAATGACTTATCATAAAAGAAAAAGTATCCCAATAACTTAAAGAATGCATTTTCAGTTCAGTAAAATTTCACAAAAAATCAAAATTATGGCAAACATGCGTCATCCATTTTTGAATCAAAACTGACAAAGATACAAAGGAATGAAAAATACATTCATTTTAGTCCATCCAAAGGCATGAATCTTCTCCTGTTGGACACTCTACGTTGCTTTTGAAAAGGTTTGATCTCTTTTGATGCTCCTGCAGAAATCAGCCATCATGTTAACATCCCATCTGCAAAGTTTCTAGTTGGCTATGCCTATCTGGTGTTTGGCGGCTATTTTAAGCGCTGATAAAGAAAGTTCAAATCTTGCTAGTCTCAAATAGACTCGCCTAACATCCTAACAATTCTCATTTATCGATGTTCCTATGCATATTATACAGAGATTGCATGACAATACAAGACCTCCGTAAATTCAAGTGATATGATAAAATCTTATGACGGTTTTCAGGCTTAAAGTGAAAACTACTAATAAAAACTAAAATCGTTGTTCATTGATAAAATTTTTATGTTTCCCTATTCAAAGGCAGCTGTAGACATAAATCCCCTAAAACACTGACACTTAAGTTTACTCAAAGATGGACTGGAGACAAAATTCCTACAAAACTCAGATAATTAACTGAACTTAACAGGAAGGAATTTATCTCCTTATCTTCTAAAGATGAGTGAGAAATCTTATTGATACAGACTTATTACTGTTAATTTGCTGTGCATACATTGTTTGCTTGCTCTATATTATATTTGCCCTTTTCTATTTCTTGTTTATTGCAAACTTAGTCAATTATGTTTGTTGGGCAGTTCTGTCATTTATTTATATTTAACCATGGCCGCTCGCACTACAGCATGTTCTCACTTTTTGCCTCCTCTTAATTATGTCTCTTCTTTTTCTATAATTAAATTATGTACCTCAACTATTGTCTTTCCAGATGATTTCATTGAACAATATGAGGATCATTAGCACATTTCAGCTCTAAATAAATGTTTTCAAAACGAAGTGCTGAATACCATGGACACGAGATACAAAAATGTCAGAGGTATGTAATAGTTTTCATATTTGTTAAAGATTCATATAAAAATATTAAGAAATTGACGATTTATGTAATCTGTGATATCATAGGTAGGATTTATGAGAAAAGCACTTTCAAATTTTCTTCATTTTAATGATTGCATATTTAATGAAACAATAAATTAAGAGCGTTAATTGAAAAGGAAACAATAATCACAGTTGTATTTTAGCGTCAAATACATCTACTCACTGACATTACCGCTACTCCATTACTTCTCAAATTAACTTTGGATATTTTTTAAATTAAACTAATATATAAATAATGCTTTGATGATTAGTACCGAATTTGATCATCATTGGATTAAATTTTGTTTCCATAACTTTCGGAACTTTGTTGTGAATTTCAAACAGTTACAAAAAAAAGAGAATGTCATTGATCAGGAATTAATGCAAGTGTTACTGACAGGAGAGCGTTATTATACTAAAATGTAAATACATTGTTAATGATCCTAATAAAGAAATACATTGAAAATTACTGAGAAGCGGTCAAGGGTTCAGGCAAATGTTACTAACAAAGTAGAACTATTAAGGTGTTGTAATGTTGATATCATCATCATTGACTGTTCGTCGTATTCGACGCAGATACGAGAATGAGATTCATCTAGGTCTAGCGGGTTTGAATCGTGTGAAGGCCACGTCTTGGGCCGAAGCTCGCTGGTAACTAGCCAGCCTCAATGTTTCGATTGTTGCTAATACAGTATGAAGCGTTCGTCAGCATAGAGGGCGGTCCGCCATCAAATGTTCCTAGTTTATACACAAATCCGTTCCTAGTTATTTACATATATCTGCATCGTTCTCGTTCTTTATACACGTATTCTTTATAGAATTGTTTTTGTCCGCCTCTCCGTCGATTCTTGCTCTTTTGTTCGCCATACAGAGAGATTTTTGACAATCGTAAATTGTCCAAACGATAGACATTCCCATTTCATCGTATTCTTGCTGCTGCTAGCAGGGCTTCTAGACTTGGTACGTTTACTCTGGCATGGACTTCGGCATTAGGGACATTGTCTTTCCATGAGATATGCATGACGTAACGCAAATGGCAGCGCTGCAAAATTGTCAAGAGCTTGATATCTCTGCGGTATTATGGTGCAGTTTCCAGGGTTCAGATATTGACCGCTCGATAGATGGTGACAAGCCTGATACCTCTCTGGTTTCACAGTCGACTTCTCGGGGCTTCAAAAGCAACACCGGTTGATTTGATTGCTGATCGTTGCCTCTGTTTCATTGTGCTACCGAGGTAAACAAAAATTCAAACGGAATTCAGTCACTCACCGCCAATCATGATTATCGGCTCCATATAGGCCTGATTGGGAGGAGGTTAGTAAAAGGTTTCGATCTTTTTTATAGTAATCTTCAGACCGAAACCTTTTTAAAACACTTAAAGTATTTTTTATTTGATCAAAAACCCTATGAAAAAATAGTTCAAACAAATGTATGAGGTAACATTTAATTTATAAGAGCACACAAAAAGGACAGACGAAACGAGTCGAGTTAAAAAAAAAAAAACAGGCGATAAATTTATTGTCAAGTGATGGCCAATAACATGTATGTAAAAATAATCAATGCAAATGAAATATGCATCTTTTGCAATAAAAATTACAATGCTGCACAAGGTCTTCAAAAAAGGTAAACAGCATAAAAATAAAATGAAGAGGTGATGATGAGAAAATACTTCTCTGAATAGTTTTCAAAGAATAGGTACAATTTTTGAAGCAAAGTCCATGGTAACATGTCGGAGTTACCTCCCCCTTCGTTCCTTAAACTAAGAGAACAGGTCATTTCGACCTTGACCTCTCGTTCGTGCTCCCTATACACGGTAAACCTGTGGTAGAGACTTTTACTTATAAAAACAGAAATAAGATGAAAGTCATCTTATTTTTGCATTTTTATTTATTTTTCCAACTCTATTGTAATTCTACGATCGTTAGTAATTTGCCATCTCGGTTTCATTCACTTTCCCACCGGCATAACATAGCTTCCCTGTGTCTTTTCTACAAATATTTTCATGGCAGTTGTTCTGATAAACTTTTCTCCTTGGTACCTCTTCATCAATTTAAGTATAATACTAGATTGGCAGTTAGGTCTCATCCTTGTACAGTTGGAATTGCTAGATATAACTGATGATTCTATTCTGATAGTTTCTTTATTCACATTTCTCATTTGTAGAACCCCCTTCTGTCATTTTGCTCTCCTGTCAACTACGATCTTCAAATATGTAAATGCAATGTCAACGGACATTTTCTGTCTCTTTGAATCCTGTTCTTTTTATTGTCCTTTCTTAGTTTTCTTCACTCTTAGTAACTTCTTGGATCTTAGTGGCTTTATTGTCTTACTTAGGGTGAAATGATTAAAAAATCAAACTGTACAGATTTCATTCTTTATTTTCTCTCATTCCTTGATTTGCAGCCATTTTTCTTGTTTTGTTTTTTTAATTAATCAGCATTAATAATGAACTGTAATATTATATTAAATTTATTATTAGATTAAGTATGTCAGTTATTATTCATTATTGATTTTTATTAACTAGTATTAATAAAATTTTCTTTATTATTAAATAAATAAAACAAAGTTGGTTTACTAAATATATATTGGGCAGACTCATTATTATCTAGCTATCAAAAGCAGATAATTACCCAAAGATGGTGAGAGAGAAGTTAGAAAAATGTAAATGAAGTTTTTTTTTTCTAGAAAGAGAGCATGCTAACAAAGTTTTAAAAATGTGTTAAATGCCTTCTCTCTGATTCTGAAAAGAAAAGCTAGTATATGTTACAGAAATTGACTTCATTCAGAAGTCCAGCATGTCAAGTTGCCAGAAGATGCCTCCGCGACGTCTTCTCTATCAAGAAGGGGTTCCATTGATTGGTCGTTGAGGGTCACATAACCGGTGAAGCGCTGTGTATACTAATTGGGGAAGAGGAAGGAAAGTTAACCCAACAAGGTGTCTGGGGTAAACAAAGAGTAAAAGTTGTAAGGTTAGATTTGCGCTTCCAATCGGTAAAGCAGCTGCTCCAAACAAACAAGCTACATGATGAAATGAGTTTGAATCTTGCCGAAATATTGGTTCTGACCCAAACTACCACTACAATTCAAAGCAATGGACAAAATATTAAAGAAATAGTAATTAAAAATTACGGACAAAAGATTAAATTGATTGATTCATTTTCTATGGCTTACCAACCGTTTGCAGGCTATTTAAAGCCAAAGAATAATTTTACATTGTAAGAATTTTTTTTTCTTTGAGATAATAATTCCGTTAGTGATACAATTCTTACTAATTAACCCTTAGCTGGGGGAGAAGAGGTAAATTCATACCTTTCCCAAGGGTACCAGTGTGCAAGTGAATATAACAAACACAATGGGAATTGGAACCTGGCTATCCGATTAACAATTCTGAGCAATTATCTATTACACCACCCGCACATCCATGTATTCCCAAACGGTCACCAATTTAGATACTGACTAGGCTCAACATTCCTTAACTTTGGTGATCATACGGGAACAAAAATTAAAGAAATAATACTTGAAAATTAATAACTGATGATACCCCACGAAATAAATTTAAGAATTTGTGTAAAAGCAAAAGAAATAAAATGAAAGAAATACTAATCAAAATGAATAATATTTGAAAATACTTCATCCAGTAAATTCAGATAGGTTAAGATTATTACTACTTGTAAGAGCAAGAGAGATAAGATGAAAGAAATACTAGTCCAAAATTAATAATTAACAATGCATTGTCTAATAAATTCAGATGACTTAAGAATTTTATTCCAACTAGGTGTAAAAGCAAGATAAATAAGACGAAGAAATAAAAGTAAAAAATTAATAACTAATAAATTCAAATGACTTAAGAAGATTATTACTATTAGATGTAAAAGCAAGGGAAATAAAATGAAAGAAATACAAGTAAAAAATTAATAATTGAAAATGCTTCATTTAATAAGATTCAAGACATCATTATTAATGATTATTGATAGTTCTTATTCTCTTTTTTCCAGAATACAATAGCCTCTTAAATTATCATTATAACATTAATAACTAGCAGTAGAACCCGGCGTTGCCCGGGGATGTAACAGTAAGAGATAGATCAAGTATCGACCACCATAAAGACTGAAAAATAAAATTGACAAAGATTATTGTTTAAGGTTGATGGACACGCATGTCTTAATTAGTTTTTTTTTTTTGTTTTTTTTTTTACGAATTGGTCAAAGCCAAATTCAAACAAAAACATTGTTTTCAATCGTTATGAGTCTATCGATTGAATAGAATTTTATTATAAACAATTGTCTTGTAAATGGAATTTTTAAAGCATTCTGAATGTAAAATAAAATAAAAAAGTGTGCAAGACAATAAGAAAACTACCTGCCAAAAAAAAAAGTGATGTTTTGTTGAAATCGGTTGAATAATGAAAATCACCCATATATAAACGAACACACACAAACACAAACAACCTGGGTTTTATAATAAGTATAACTCGATATGAGTTGTTCCCCTTTCATTCTCGTGAAATCGTGTTTTCAAATTGAAAAAACAATTTGTGTTTTTACAATTTTTGGGCTGTCAAAACCACCGCCAAAGGTAATTTTACGTAGTCCTGTAAAGTTTTGAAAATCGGTTTGAAAAATGGAAATCCGATCCACATATAAACGAACACACACACACAAAACCTGGGTTTTATAATAAGTATGATTATTGATAGTTCTTATTCTCTTTTTTCCAGAATACAATAGCCTCTTAAGCGCCAAGGATGAATACAATCGGCAAAAACTCATCTTAAAAGATTATACGGACAAATGGAAACAACAAACTCTAAAATATTTGAACTTCAGTGCCAAGGAGCAGATGATTCCTGGACCGCTAGACATTTACCCAGATATAAATACTTATCCGGATAAGCGGTCTTGGAATTCAAGTTATGCACAATATTTACAACGAGTAAGAGCCGAAAATAAAATTGGACTAAATAAAACAAACAGTTTTAATCGGGATAAATACGGGAGAAAGCCGCCTACTCACCAATATAAGTTGATGGGAGATGTTCTTAGGCGGCCCAGCAAATCGGCTCCGGTGTCTGTTATGTCTCTTAATCAAACCCCAAGAATCAGTGACCAAATAGCCTCCCAGGCTCAAATGAATGGCACAGTTGGTGACTATAGTCAAAAACGTTATGCAAAATGGAAGGAAAGGACAAATAACCAGAGTACCTTATCGCCTTTTCTACAGTCATCAGCCGAAATGTACGGTGGAATCAAATTGTCTACGAATATTAAGCATAAATATGGTAAGCTCTGACTAAGCAGATAAACATTGTGGTGATTAATGACACAAAGATGTAGGTTTTGTAATATTATTTATTAACACTTTTACAGATGATTTATGGCGATTTAAGCCACAAATAATAATCAATACAGGAAGAACATGAAACACAAATAGAAAGTTTAAAGGAATATTATTCTGTTACGGATGTGCGTGATGTGTGTTGGAGAGGAATAGAAGGTTTAAAATTGTGTGTGTTCAATAATCTTGAATAATACAACAATTAATACAAGACATAGAATAATTATTCAAAAACATCTTGTTTCAAAACGTAACAATTGAATTTATTAAGTATTTAATATACATGCATGTGAACTGAAAAGTTAGACAGAGTTGTGTCTCTTAGGTAAATATTTGTATTTGAGCTCATAAAGTAAAAGTAATTATCAAACTGTAGTTTAGAAGAATAAAGTTTCTTTAGCATGTTTGGAATTGTGTATTGTACAAGTTGGTAAAAGTTCAGAAGAGATTTCAAAGTTCGTACTTGCGTGAATGTTGGTAATGGTCTTTAACGTCTGACTGCATTAGCTAAGACGGGAGTTCTTGAAGATTACATCTTGGCACTTGGTAGCAAGGAATGAGACGCGCGAGAGAGAGATGAATGAAAAGAAACTACAAGGGAGTTTACACGTGTTCTGTTTATATAATGGTCGTGTATCACGTGGGAGGCTCCAAGCATATACAAATACTGTTTGTATACTATTTACATTATTCGGGCTATTGTTCTCATCTTTGTCGCCATATTTATTACAACGTTTCAAGGACACATGGCACAGTGGATAAAGGCGCTGGTTAGATCCAGTAATAGGACCCAAAGAGTGTGAGTTCAATACCCAGTTAAGACAGTGGAGAACTGTGGAGAGGGGAATTAACAGGAGATAACTGATAACTGACATCCATTAAACATGGCACGTGGAAATAGAACAGTCTACCCCAGGGAGCGAAATAAAGGGTTCTGTTCAACATTCCAACCACCTGAAGAAATGTTGCAATAAATGAAATGTTGCAATAAATATGAACAAAGATGAGAACACTAGTCTGAATAATGTAAATAGTGTACATAATACCTCATCTCAGAAATATAGACAGATAGTGAAAGGCCGAAACGTTGTAATAAATATGGCAACAAAGATGAGGACAATAGTCCGAATAATGTAAATAGTGTACATAATCTTAGATATATAGACAGATACTGAAATACTATTTGAAATAATTCTTGTTTCAACCAAATTGTTGTTTGTGGCTATATATTATATAATGAAACAATATAAGTTCACTTAACTGAAGTCTTTAGTGTTGTAGTAGAATGTTTTACATACTCATATAGTACGGCTCTCATGTCATAACTGCAGGTAATGAAGCAGAGGCAATTTTAACGTCCTGTCACTTGTAGATCTAGGCAGAAAAAAGGCACCAAACAAAAGTGAATAGTGTTCTTTGATAATTGGCGCCAACATATTCTGGTTAGTTATTGGTTGGTTTGAAACGGTGTATTGTCCAAGTATAGAGTGTCGTTGACAAAGGGAGATAACTCACTTACCTAATACATATTTTCTTATAGATTTAGATGCATGTTTATTGTTGCTAGCTGACATCGAATTGTTAAACCCTCACATATTATTGAACTGGATTGTGGACTTCACGCGCGCATGCGTAGGTGTAGGAAAGTAGTCCTAGTTTAAAAACATGTCATGCTTTTGTTTTCTTAGATTTTGTTGTGGTATCAATAAAATTGCATCCATTTTATTATTTAATTTACAAAAAAAAATCGAAAAAATCTTACCTTTCGGAAACCAAGAAACAAGCTGAATGAATTAAGAAATTGAGGTGTAGTGTGTAGTAGAAACCTTTTGCCAGACACGCATGCATGAAAGGGTGAGGGATTAAATAACAGACTAGAACTGGTGAGAGTGAGGGATTGTGGGTAAGTGTGGTAGTTGTAAAAGAAAACTCAAGACAGTGATGTAGAACGTTTTTTATGATTGTCGGTATTCATGCAGACATATAGTCAACCTAAAGGAAGGAAGTGGGGGAGAATGTTAGACAGAGAACAAAAGGATAGATAATGGAATACTAGATGCAGACAGAAACAAAAGATAAGATGGAAATTTGTTATGTTCCCATTGAGACCAAAGTTGAAAGAAACCCTGGTGAGTCAAGCTTTACTTTTCTCTCCCTGAACCAGATCTAACCTGGAAAAAATGGAACTATCATGAAACTGAGAAACTCCTGTTAACAATTACTTTTTTTATATATTTCATTGTATCTGCACATTTCCTCTAACAGACTGTGTGTGTGTGAGTGCATGTGTGTGCATATGTGTGAAGACATTGCAGATTGAAAAGGAGAACTTGTGCAGAACTGACCCTCTCAAACCTAAAGACAATGTGGCTCTTCAGCAAGTGTCAACAATAAATGTCCACATAAATTTACATCAACATTTTTTATTGCTTTCAGTTCCCAGTCTTAAGTTTCTTCAAATAAAGTATCAAAATATCAAAGACCATCTGAACGGTCGGGGTAACCTGACCTGAATGTACTTCTAACAGGGAACCTAGGAGTAAATTGATGCCCCCTTTTTTTTATTAAAACTTGTCACCATACTATACAGTGATACATGTGACAGGGTATACCTTTACAGTATACCCTGTAAACTATTATAATATACCCTTTATACCCATATGAAGAATCATATTTTATTATTCACTGATTAACTCATCTTGAATGTTATACTCTGGTATACCGTTATATACACACTTATTGGATGTCATTATAGGTATACTAGGTTTTGTATATTTGTACTGCAGCGTCACTTTTTTAGCATTCTATTCTTTGACTTAAGAATAGAAATAAATAGAGCCATTACAAACAGTTTACCTGTTCGGAACAACGAGAATATTTCGGAAATTATTGGATAAGACCTGTCATTGAAAAGAAGAAATAATCAATTTATTTTCCTAGTCACTTTTAGCCAGCAACCAACATCTTACACTGTGAATAACAATAACAATAATAAGTGAACTAGTTTTGGTACAAATACTAGTAGTCTCTAATGTTTAGATGTTGGATTAACTTTCCTTCCTATTCCCTAATTAGTAAGCAGTACATTTGATCAGTCATGTGACACACAGTCACAGTTAGTCCATGACTCCCAGTCTGTACAGAAGACAGTTCTGGTGTAGATACTTCAAAGGAAAGATGCAATGTTTGCCTTACACGTGGATTAAACACAGATTCTAGCAACATGACATGCTGAATTTGTGAGTAAAGCCAGAATTTTGTCACATTTGCTAGCTTTCCTTTTCAGGGTTAGAGAGAAGGTATACACACTTTGTTAAGATGTTCTTTTTTTATAAAATAAGGCATTCCTTTACATTCTTTACTTATTACTCTCTAGCTTTACTTATTTTTTATTTTTAATATCTGGGTAAATGTCTGTATTACTAAGGACATCCATATATAAGCCAAACAGGGGAAACAGTGGTCTACTAGATATATAAACATTGCTTGTAAAACTCAAGGAATATTTTATTTAGTTGTTTTTTTGAAGATTAAAAAACAAGTTTTATGCGGCACCAAATATGGTAAGAAAATGGATGATGCTTTAATTTGACAACTGCAGATGCCTGGTTGAAAAAGTTAAATTCATTTTAAAAAATGAAATGAACCCAAATGTTTACCATCTGGGGTATATAGCCAAAAGTGAAAGTCAAGTCTAAGGTCAGTCGTTATCTATCCTCCATATCCTCATAATCTTCACTTCTTACTTCCTCTTCTTACATTCATAGCACACACTTTATTCAGTTACCCTCTACTTTGAGTGGCTCTTTGGCCCTGTATTGAGTTAACTTCAGTAAAAAAAAAAAAGAAAAGTTTTCTCATGGCAAAATATGACCAGATTAAAATTTTACTTAATATACCTCAGCAGGAACAGTTTTCTTCTTTTGATCTTGTAAACTTTCACATACATTGGGATAAGCCACTATCAGTTATAATTGTTTATTTCAGGTAACCTCTTGAATTATAAGCCAATATCACTTACTGTTTTTCTTTCAGGTAGCAATGTTTGTGATGAGCTGTTGAATGATGAATGTGCAGTGGTCCAAACAATGGCTGACATTGACCGCAAGGATACACGAGAGAAAAGAGCCACACCTTTATTTCGGCGGGACTTCGGTTTGAGTAGTCACAATTTATCAAGATCTTGTAGCCAGCAGTTAAGTTACCATGATATGTCAAACATTCTACGGAGCAATATATTTCCAGGTGATGGAGTCATTTACAATTGTGGTGCCACACATGCAGATTATAATGAAGATGTTTACAACATTCCCTGTCAGTTCTCAGAACATAGGCGAAGAAAAATTGAACTGAATGTTTAAAGTCATACATTTTCTTTGTTTTATTTTTGTGTGTGTGTTGAGATTCAGAATTACTATTATTATTATTATTATTATTATTATTATTATTATTGTTGTTGTTGTTTATTTCCTTTGATTTCTGGTGTGTACTCATTTCTTTTCGAGTACATTTAGTTTTCAGTGTCACATTTTCCGTCCTTTTGCCAGATATTTAGATTTTAATACTTGCTTGATTTTGTTATCTCCAATTTGTACATCACATTTTGGGTTGTTCCTCATGCTGATAACTATATATTCTGTCCCCCACAGTTAATAGTCCTTTTTTCTTCCTTTCCTTTACTACCAAACTAATGGTGTTTCATCATTACTGAGTGAAACCTGAATTTTCCCCTATTGCGATGAACAGGTGTTCTGCCAGGAAAGCCATGCCTGGAGTGTCTATTGAGACTTAAGCTCAACCCAGACCTTAAGTGGTACATACGATCCATCACTAAAAATGTCGGAAAATGGTTGGTACCCTGTCTCATTCCAGTAAATACCTGACTCCTCTATCTATCCTCTAACTATACAAGAGTCAGATCAAGCTGAAAATGGAGTACTGTTGCCGTATATGGACAGGAGCAACCCAATGTTCACTTTCTAGTCTTGATAGAATCCAAAAACATCTCTACGTCCTTGTTGGTGATGAATTATCTTGATTATATCATTGTTTTCTCTTTGAGTTACATATGATACTTATCTGAAAGTCCTCAATTGATGTAGTTACTATTATTTGGAACAGTTCTTTTTGATTCTCTGACACCAGTTCATGAAGTACAAAGAAGGATGGTTTTTGCTAAAACCTACATGCCTCGGTTGCTCAAAGCCATTTTTAACAGCTGTCAGCCTTGATGTAACTTTTTCTGTTCATACACTCTTCTAAGTGTTTGCAGTCCCAAGAGGTACTCTTTGAAGGTAACTAAGGTGCCATTGCCCTAGGTAGGCTAATTTTTGTTATGTGGTTGGATCTTTTCTGGAATGACTTTATCCACACACACACACACACACACAGATATATATATATATATATATATATATATATATATATATATATATATATATATCAAGTATGTGGTGCAGTTCAATTTACATTACATGAATCATTCATACAAAAACAGATATAAATTCAACCTCAGCATTGCGACCGCACGCCAAAAAATTTCTTACAATTAACAATAACAAATTTCTAAAACATTTTTTTTGATTACATCTCTATTTTCGTTGTCCTGTTATTACCGAAGTAAAAACAAAAACAAATCTATTTCCATACCTGAAGATGTCTGTAGGAACAGATGAAAGCTTGTAAAAAACTAAAAAAGACCGTATGCAACTGGAATTTATAAACAGGGATCATAACATTCATATACAGGTTCGGGGTTAATGTACTTTATTAAATTTGTTTGCGAAGATGTATTCTCGCCATTTAAATCATTAACTTCTATATCTGTTTTTTGTATGAATGATTCATGTATATATATATATATATATATATATATATATATATATGTATGTATTAATCAAATTTACCCCAAGCCAGGGAGTAAAGCCCCTAAGATACAAGGTGTTATTGAGTGTGAAAGAATTAAAAAACAGAAACATTACTAAGGAATGAGAACAATAGAAGATTAATCAGTAGATAACAATTAACAATCCATTTAAATTTTTGAAGATCAAAGTTAACCGGAAAACATGAAGCTGAAAGAGAGGTCCACAAGTAAGAAGTACGAAAAAAGAAACTGTTACCATAGAATTTACTGTTACATCTAGCCAACTGTAAATTGATGATATTTTGATGCCAGTCTTGTACTGTGCTTAAATTCATAAAGTCTGGGTACCATAGTATAGAGCTCATTCAAACAATTACCATGAAAATATGTATAGAAATGGCACAGGGAAGTAACTTTATCATTGTGGGAAAGTAACTGAAGGTAAGATGCCAGATCAGGACCAATAATATTGCTGCTTCTTCTTTAGATTTTATTAAGTATCTCTAAATATATAGCAGGAGTACCTAATGTGGCAGCAATATTCTAAGCATGGATAAATGGTAGACTTATAAATATGTTAGATAGATTCTGGAGAGAAAAATTGTTCAGCACAGCATAGTGAATCAAATTTCTTAGCAGCTGACCTAGCAATGGATTCAGTATAATATTTCCACTTCATGTCAGATGAGAATATTAGCCCAAGAAGGTACAACATGTCATTTTTCTGGTGGTTAGCATTAGTCATGCTGATGGAAAGGGTCTCTCTGATGATTAATAGAGACCAGTTTTGTTTTGGAAGCATACCATTCTTTACCCCTGTTAACAAAAGACTGTAGGTCGTTTTTGACATCAGCTGCCAATTTGGCCCTATCGACTTGGTTGTGTCATCAGCATATATACCAAGTTAAGAGCTGATGCCATCAGAAAGGTTGTTAATAAACACAAAAAACAGGACCATGTAGGACCAAGGATAGAGCCTTTGTGGGATACCCGCATTAGTACAAATTCATCTAGAAGAGTAGCCATTCAGGGTAACTTTCATTTGACAATTTGATAAGAAAGACTGAATCAGTTCAAAAATTGATAAACTTTCAACTTGAGAAGACCTGTATGCCAAACCTTGTCAAACGCTTTCAAGATGTCCAAAGTAACTTGCCCAAGATTCATCATTCTTATCTCTTGATAGACTCTTTCTACAATAATCGTGATAAAAGTATAGTTTTAAGGTATGCTATATTTATTCATTTATTTATAGGTAAAAGTCCTCAATATCAGAGATAAAGCATATCTAAATATAAAATTATATTATAAATTATATATATATATATATATTAAAAGCTCTCATATATTCAATTGAGCACTTTTGAGAGGAAGGTAATACACACCACTTTTCATTAATGAATTGAACCTTGTTGGATGCTGGCATTTGTTTACATCCTCTCTGCCATGTGTCAATAGCTTAGGGGTAGGATCCCAACTGTTGCCAAATTGGTAGGGTTTAGATCCTAACTTGAAGCAATCAGATGTCTAGCCACACTGATGAGCTGTGATACAGCAAAACAGGACTGTATGTGGATGGCCATATATATATATATATATATATATATATATATATATATTCAATTAACAAGAAAAGTTCTAGCTTTTTTTTAATTAATTGAATATTATACCTCTCATTATCTACTGAGTTCTTTTTCAGCAGAAGTTCTGCTATCCTAAAAAAGTTAAATTCACATAATTTATTTTCTCAATTGTAATTTTATTATTGTTATTAATTATATATATATATATATATATATATATATATATATATATATATATATATATATATATATATATATATATCAGGTACACATACTGACGATTAAATCCAGCATGAAACAACCTGCCGCCTCTGAGTTTTCACTTCAATGTACACTTTTATAGTTACGTACGCTCTATCTCTGATATTGAGCACTTTATCCCATAATTATAGCACACCTTAAAATTATATTTCTTCATGTATATATATATCTAAATATCAATATAGGAATATGAATGAAATAATAATAAAAAAAATGAAAGAATATTAATCTACAACCCAGTATGTCTGAAGATTTTAATTTTTTAATGTTTTTATTGTTCAAAAAAAAAATATATATATATATATATATATATATATATATATATATATATATATATATATATATCTGCTTGTTTTCAAGTACTTCTATGATGACTAGCTAATCCCTGTTGCATGATTCTGGCCTAAGAAACAAGGCCAGTACACTGAAAACATTGGTAATGACAAATTGTGATTTCTTGTTAACACAACCATTGATGGTTTCCAAACAGTTTCGCCACTAGAATTCACTCACAAGGCTTTGAACAACCTGTTGTGTGGTTTTAAGAACTTTCTAATGGTGCTGCATACTGGGATTTTCTCCACAGGTCAATATTCCTAGTGGCAACAGTCTGTTTCATGTTTAAACACAATTGTCAGATCATCATTGGCAATTTAGTATGAAACAGACTGTCAGTACTGGTGTTGACTTCAAATTCCACTTATATATATATATATATATATATATATATATATATATATATATATATATATATATGCATTCTTCTTGCTCAATCATCTAATACAAACTAATTTCTCTACATGTTTTCATATTAAAATGATGCTCAGTCATAAAAATTGATTTCAATCTGTTTATATACACAACTATAGATCCAATTAGGAAAAAAGCATATTGGTTCATTTTTATACTGATTGCTTATTCAAACTATCCATCTTTTCAAATGGTAAAATTTTTGTCTCTGTGTTAGTATTTGTTTATTTATTTTCTTATATCCTGGTTATGAAAGCTTTCCGAGTGGTTGGTTGAATTTTGGCTTTGTTTGCCTAGCAATTTTTATTATCTGTCTAGTTTTAGAAATGGCAAAATTTTGGTCTCCATGTTATTTATTTATTTCTCTATCACCACACAATCAAAATGGAATAGTCTATTATTTATTAGACATTGGCAGAGTATAACATGCATCCTAACTAAGGAACTAAGGATATGATAATAATAATAGTGGACTACATGACAAAAAAAAAAATGGCAAGAACAACACTTTGGACCAGTCATAGAAAGCTATGAAGTCACTATAATTTGGGACTTTACCATTCATACTGACAGACATATAAAAGCTAATCAATTAAACATTGTGATTAAAGACCACAAAAGAAAATGATTTCTTATAGATTTGCCAATGCCATCAGATAAAAATATATCTGTTAAAGAACCTGACAAAATAAGTAAATATAAAGATATTGAAATTGAAAACTATGTGGCACTTTAAAACTACTTATATACCTATGATATTTAGAGTGCTGGGTATGATAAAAATAGGTACAAATAGGAATATTAACAAAAATTCCTGCTAGTGTTGCATACACCCTCTCTTCTGTGAAGCTCTTTTGGTTGACAGGATCAACTCCTCAACAAACCTGCATTCTTCTCTCTTGGCCATTTTCTCCCAGTCGGGTGATTGCTAGTTAGTTTGTTTGGAGGTAAAATGAGAACTTCAACCAAAGGAATTTTGATTTACTACTTTATTAAACATGCCAACATGTACATTTTTAACTAGCCAATGGGGTCACTCTATCACTACCCCCTGGTGAGCAGGTTTCCCGACAAACAAAATAACCATATCTAATGTGCATGACGCGTAAAACCTTAATTCACTGAAAACACTAACTCTAACATTCCCATGTTCTGCTCAGCCAATCAAAATCGACATCTCTATTTTGTCTACCATCTAACTTTAAAGGTCAACCTCAGAAGGTCAGAGCCAAAATACATTGCCACTAAAAAATATTGAAACTATTACTTAACATTCCTTACCTAACCATAAAAAAAATTAATTTATGAATTTTATTTCGACTACATTAACAATATTTTAATATTTTTGCAGCACATTTATATCCACTACAAATCAGGATATGAATGTTGTGCTACCAAAATTTCTGAATGGCTATATTAAGATGATCATGATCCCTATCATGTTATTTATGTTTAAGTTGCTTTCCATTCATCGGATTTCATTTGCTTTGTCACATTGATTACCAGTACAACTATTAAATAATAGTTTAGCAGACTATTATTTTTTAGAGGAAGTGTATCACTACTCCGGTTTCCTGAGGTTGACCTTTGAGGTCAGATAGAAGAAAAAATATTTTTTTTATTGTATATTGTTATATGTTTATACTTGTATGCAATTTTTAAACATGTCTTGAGTAAAACAAACATACTGTTGAAATGTTGTTAAAAAACATTATTAAACATGATCTTTTCTTTTCTTTTTAAATCACACACTTCCTAAGTGTTGTAAAAGATTGGAAGAGTTGCCAATCATTTAGTTTAATAATCATAATAATGGTGACATAAATTTTATTTATTTATGTACATGAAATAACCTTAGGAATAAAAATAGTAAAAATGGCAGTACTTTTGATGCAACCAAATTGGTTAGATTTCCAATAAAATTATTCTAATTAAATATATATATATATATATATATATATATATATATATATATATATATATATATCATGTTTGAAGAAGCAGAAGGAAACTTCTTGAATGATATTCTTGGTTTGTGTATAAAAAAAATGCTTAAGAAAAAGAATCGGTTTTTCTAAACCCACAAAACATTTTTTACTGTTATATTTTCAATATTTTGAGCCTCTCAAATAACTTTCAAATACTTTTGACTTAAGAAAACAAGATGTTTTTTATAATAACTTTTGTATACTTCCAACTCCATAATTCATACTAAAACGTAAAATAATTTTTCAATTTTGTATTTTGAATTCACAAATAAATAAATAAATTAATTGAAAGGTATAAATGTGATTTCTTCATTCCTTCTTCATTTTAGACTTTTACAAATTTGAGAGAGATATTTATGCATGTTTACAATTTTTCTATTTTTAAAGGTAAAAAAGAAATGAAAGGCCTACAGAGGTGTATCAATAAATCCATAACCAAATACAAAATTTTGACATAAAATGTTCTATATATAATGTTTCATCAATGTGATTAATAGAGAAGAATTGGATTAAGTACATTGACAACAATGGAGATTATGTTGAAAAATAAATATTTTCTGTATATAAAATAAATGCTTTTTTCATCATTGGATTTGGGATTTATTAATGTACCTATGTAGATATTTGGAATTTGCCAAGGTTGTTGAATTACTGCTCCCTCACCACTCTGACATGATATTTGAAAAGCTCTTTCTCTTTTACCTTTGTCTTTTGGAAGAGAAACACTATTTTCTTTCACTCTGATAGAGATGAGCCATGTAAGTACTTCAGTGACATAGACTTTCATCTTTTGTATACTTCCAACTCCATAATTTAAACTAACACATAAAATAATTGTATTGTATTGAACTGTTCATAACTTCAACTTCACTTTTTTTCTTTATCCTTCTGTAACATGTCTTGTGAATACATTTATTAATTGTTTGAATTCCATGTTTTGTCTAACTTTTTTACCGGGACTCACATGAGTCTGCCAAATATTATTTGTGGAACAAATGTGCGAAGAGACTTGAAATGATAATACTTCCCATTGCCACAACAAGGTTAACTATAAAAGTAACAGTTTTAAGCAAAATAATTAAACACTGAGCTGATTTAAACATTGATCTGTAAGGTAAATATAAGTAGTTTCTTTCAATTTCCTCACTCTCCAGCAGTTGTATACCTGAAGAAATCTATGAATTAGATCAGCCAAAAATATTGTGGTAAAAATAAGCATTAATAAGAAGAATAAGCTCAATATTTCAAACAAATCTTGAAATGATAAAGACTTATCACAATATTAGAGAAACTACAGTATGAAATTTCCATAGATTATTTAACTAAAAGAAAAATAATATCCAGAATATAGAATCTGCATTGTTATTGGTCCTGACCAGTCATCTTGGCTTCAATCACTTTCCCACTACTATAACATAGCTTCCTTATGACTTTTCTATAAATATTTTCATGGCAATTGTTCTGGTAGCATGTTAGTGGGGACAGCTCCTACTGTCTCTAAAATGCTCCTATAGCATGCATCTCAAATAGCTTCTGATAACTACGTCCATCTCCAAGATGAAGGTGAACCACTCGCACCTCAAAACTGACTGCTTTTGGTAGATGGAGCTTGTTAGCCCAAGAAGGCAGACCATTTGGAAGAAGGAAAACCCTGATTTTAAGCCCCATTATGCTAAAAGATTGCATAATCTAATGTATTAGGCTTGGTGCCCAGTGAGGATTAAGACCATACCCATCTAGATGGGAAACATGCATAAATGACTTATCAAAAAATGACGGAAACAGACATTTTAAAATTACTTATATTTTTTGCAAACAAAAATAAACACTTATATGAGCTAAGTAATGAGTTTACAGTTATGCTTATTTTACCAATGTATATTCATAGCTGGCATAGTTACTTGAAAGAAGATATAGAATAATAATAAAATTAAAAAAGGGTTTATTTGTTGCTATTATAAATAGTATAGAGAGCATGTCTCTGATATGGTTGATAACAACTCAGTTTGGGCTCATAAGTGCTAAAATATAGGTCTAGATTTAAACTCCATGTGTTGAAAAGGAGTTCATGAACCTGGATATAACAAGTTAGAAATGAAAAGAAATCAACCATTATAAATTTTCATAGAAATCATCTGTGTCCATTGAGGTGGAATCTTGTATTATTTATTTGGTAGAATCCCAAAGCCATATGTGGTTATTATATAAGAAGACAGGTCAGTGGATAATTTCCAAAGGTAATATAATTTTGGACTGGAAAGAGTGAAAAGAAGTCAGAAGATGAGGAGATATATATATATTAAATATATATATAAATATATATATATATATTAAATTTCATCCTGACAGCAGAAAAATAAGAAACCAGAAGATGAATTGGGTTGTTTCTCACAAAAGAAGCTTACAGAAAAAAAGAAGTGAAATCTGTGAATAGAACGGTGTTCTAAAAAAATTGTTAAAAGTTCCAGTGATACAAGTGGATTTGCCAAAGCCCTTTTTATTTTTTTTTTGTCTTTCAGTTAGATTGGTGCAGCATTTTAAAAGAGTATTTTCAACCTTATTCAATGTTTTTATTACATTCTCAAGTTTTTTCCCATTATTTGATGTTTGTATTGTAAATCTTTTTAAGAGCCTTTATATATTTTGATCTGTTATCTGCCTTTACTAAAAAGGTGCACAAAAGTTCCTTTTGTGCAAGGCTATTTTGTAAAAAATTGTATTTTGTTATATTGTTTATTATCTTTTATTAAATGTTTGTTCCTTTCAAGTTTCACTTAGTAGTTTTGAGTCTTGTTTGTTTTTGTATGTGCCTTTTTTTTAATATTTTGGATTCTTCTACCCTCTCCAGGGAAAAATCCTTTTACAGGCATTTATATAACTTCCTGTCATCCTGTCTTGTGTATCTATATCCTAAGTTCAACAATGTTCATTTCCTGCTTTATGTTAGTGCTGCCACCAATATCCTCTGGGGCCTGATTCTGCACTTGGTAGCTTCTAGGTTAGACCCTGAAGCACCGAACCATTTTGATGCTTTGGTGTGTAATACGAAGTGAAAAGCCTTCTTTGTTATAAGATGAACCCTTTACAAACTGAAGTTATCATATACCAACACCTCTTAGATCAAAGGTTCCTAAGTAACATTAAATATGATTCAAAATTAATGTTATTTACTGATATGAATTGCATGCTAGTCTTGGGACCATGACAAAAGCATTGGAATCATGATTCGAAAACTTGGAAATCCAAGAAAAAACAGTGTTGTGGATCTACAAGGCTACTGAAAAGAATGTAGGAGATTTGAGCAAATTGTCTATTAACAGTCTTCAGCAATGTTTGCAAGACACCTTGTAGTGATATGCAAATATATAAAATAAGTAACAATAAAACATTTTGGGGAGGATGGACATTATGATAAGAATTAATCTTGGCTAAGAAGGAGAATTACTCCTGTGGGCTACCCCACTTGGCTTCACCAAACGCCCCTTAGGTGATGCTGTTTAGGTTCTATAAAAAGACAAACATTTCCTCCCTCTTACTCCAAGATTTATAAGTGTGTAGGTGAGAATGTAACCAATGGGACATGTTTGTTTCCCCAGTCCACTGACAACTGAACACACACATGCACATACACATGTGTACCACACACACATGCACATACACATGTGTACCACACACACATGGTTATCACACACACAAACACATTCTTAATAGCTAAGTTTTAATGTCTTTGTTTCCTTCCAATTGTGTATACATTAATAATGTAATTTCTTTTTTTTAATACATACAAAAGAACTGTTTGTTTGAAATGTTTTGTGTTTATTTTTACCAGGACTCACATGAGTCTGCGAAATATTGTTTGTGGGACAAATATTCCAGGAGCCATGTTTACGGATAAACATTTACACCATGCAACAAAAGTAGTGATTCTCAAGAACACTTCTGCATCTCGATTTTGAAGCAAGAATTCTTTTAATAAACAAAATAAAAGCATTTCACTATTAATATTGTGTTTGAGATAAAGCCTTAACACTTAGTAGCATATCTGACAAATAATAATAAGAGATTCTATTAAATAGTTTTCTGTTTTTCTAACTTGTTTTTTTTCCAAGCTTGTTTTACTTAATTTTGTCTAAAAGCAGTGAAGTGTGCTAAAAAATGTTTTTAGGTTTGCCGTTTGCTTATTATCCGGTTCACATGCCTACCAGTCTTTTGAACAGGAGTAGAGGTTTATCCCTCCTTGTTTCCTGTTTCAGTTTAGTATTGGTTTTCCGGGTCCTTCTACAAAGGTTTCTTATTCTCTTTCACTCCTAGTAGTCCGTTGCGTATCAGTGGCATTAGCGTTACTTGAGGTAAATTGATTTAAAAAAATGATTCATCATCACTTAGTATGGTACGGTTAATTAATTTTTAAATAAAAATATGAAACATTAAGTTAAGTGTGACGTGACCAGTGAGTGCTGGTTTCTCATTTACTAATATTCAGTTTATTTGCAATTAAAAAATCAGCAACCCTTTAAAAAAAATCCTTTTTTTTTTCTTTTTTTTTGTGATGATCTAATGGAAGTCCATTTATTGTTGCTGATCATAATGACTAAAGGATGAAAGATGATTCATTAAAGTTTTCCACACTCGAGTTTCATTATTTTTCTTCTTTTTTTTTTAATCACCAAACCGCGCACATGATAAGTCAGTAATGCAAGAAAAATGTTGCTTAGCAACGCCGATTGCAATGTAAGCAATAATCTGATTGCACCAATTTATATGCTTTTCGCCAATCAGAAAACAGTTTCTTCACACAGCTAAACCATGATGGCGTCCTCCCAGCAATCAGCTGCACAGCGATCTATCCAGCAAGACTGGAGCAATCGGGAATATATTGAAGTTATTACCTGTAGTGTCAAGAAAATAACAGACTTTCTCAATACTTTCGGTGAGAAACGATATTATTTATATTGCTTGCGTTTAAATGCTTTGTCTTTTTTTTTAATAGGTGTGTGTATTTCTCTCTCACGAAAGAAAGGCATAACTTTCTGTGTTTTGTTTTTTTCTCCTGCTCTGTGTTCGTATTAAATGTCTCTTATTTAAAATATTTATGTAATGTTTCTGTTTACAATCCAGATATACATTTACAGATTAAAAAAAATATGCAGTGTTTATTTTAATTTCAAATCTGTTTCTTGATCCTAAAATGAACCCTCACTTAAGAACCAAGTATATTTTTTTAGTAAGTCCTCTCTTTTAAAAAATAGTTATTGGCTTAATGTTAATTTGACTTAACAATTTATGTTTATGATTATAATTTAATTTTAAAATGTAGCGATTTTATTGTTTTCTTCTACTGGAATGACAGTTTTCGATTATAATTTCCATGGCAAAGCGACAACAAAATCTTTTTTTTTTTTCATAGGTGAGATGTTGATTGTTTGGATTGCAAAAATTTCGAATGTTTGTTTATTTTTTTAAGGCAGACTGAGCCTCCCCATTTGAAAAAAAAATGACGCAACACAATCTTCCTACTATCACCTATTTGATTTTCATCAGTAGCACCTGTCAATTATTAAATCCTTAAGATTAAAATAATGAATAAAAAATGTAACTAATAGTTTTTTGTTTGTAATTTTCACCTGACAAATTCCATTTTGTGTTCATGGAAAATTAACAAAATTATCTGAAAAATGAATTAATCTTTCGTATATGATAATTTTTCCTCATTAAAAATTGTTATCCTTTTTAGAAAGAAATGAAATAGTAATCTTAATTTTAATGTTTGTTTGTTTTTAAAATGTTTGCTTTATTTTATCTCTTTATTATTTTAAATACAAATGAATGAAATTTTTTAAAAGCAAAATTGAGTTTAAAATTTTTTATAACACTTACGAACCCGATTAATGAAAAGTTGTGACAGTATTTGAAGGAAGTAAAAATCACAAGACTCGTGTTTAGAACATTGATTGAAGTTATTTATTACATTTTTTAGTATTGTGCATAAAAACATTTTTATTTTATTTAAATACTTGTTTTTAATTTTATATCTGTTACTGATGTTACGATGTTTTAACTGTTTATGCCAGATAAAAATACTTTTGCTTTGCCCCTACTTGTTGCTTTTTTCATTTTTGAGAAGTAAATTTTTTTAAAAAATCACATTAATTTTCTATGAATAATTTCTAAAATCCATAATTGTTGTCAAACATTTTTTTAATCTAATAAATTCGCCGCATTAAATTTATTTAAACAAGATTATTAGACATTTTCTTTTTTAATTTTGTATCTGATTTTTACTTTGTAAATTTGTTGTATCAAACAAGTGTCTTTTTCTCTTTAAAATTATTGAAGCTTTTTATATATTGTTTAACTAAAAAAAGAACAGCAGTTTCCATCAAAAGATAATTGACAGATTTTATTTTTTTTTGTAAGTGAAATTGACGCATGCAAACGTTCATTTGTTCATATAATTCGTAATTGTCTACTCTATTATTATTCACTGTTATTAGAACATATTCTATAAGAAATACATTTTATTCATGACATCCTTTCTATTTATAACCATATAACAAATTTAGTAGTTATTGTTTGTTTTTCGACTTAGTTTGACATCCTTCCGTAACTTTTACGGATTTTATGACACGATGACGTCATAGGGGAAAATGGCCGCCGCCCATGTCGAAAGGAAACTCACACTTAAATGAATGACATTGGAATGCAACACTTGTGATTTATTTTCTTATTCTTCCTTAACGGCATTGTGTTGACTCATTCGGATAAGATGTTGAAATTGTTTTGTTTGCTTCGAAAGAGAAAGCTCGACTTTGTTCGTTGACCTTCTAAATATTATTTCTGGTCGTTTATGTTAATAACGCTACCTATTCAAGTGCAGATAACTCAAAGTGTTAAAGGATTTTTTTCCAGTTGATTTATGAAAGCGGTAAGATGCAACAAGTTTTATTTTTGTTTCAATATTATACACTTGAGATTTTAACATTTTTTTTTTTGTCAATTTAAAATATTGTAGAATTTTTTGTTCAATTTTATAGCTAACTTTCACCTTTTTTAAATTAAGACCATAAATCCAGTTTATCCTCTTGCTTGATACAAAAACAAAAGTTTGCTTCCTATTTTAACTTCCTCAAATTTAATTTCAACAATTAAATGTTTTTTCTTAAATTGTAATCTTAAATTATGAGAAAAATTCAAAATCTCTATGTATGTGGAAGGGTGTAATTGATAATTTTAACTGTTACAACATGTAACAAGATCTTTAAAAAATATTTATCAATTGTGGTAGTTTTCATTTATCCACTCGCTCAATTTAAATACAACACAAGTTGCTTTGACAAATAATCCTTAATACAGTTTCTTACCATTTATGAAAATGGTAGAAGACTTAGTAACCCATCGGTATTTTTAATTCTGTGTGAAGTGAAATCTTGCATTTTGAGTTCTATAGGAACATGTTTTAAGTATGATTGATCATTTGTGCATTATTTGGTAAATCTAATTTGGCCACATAATTTGTCTTTGTCAAAAAAAAAAAAAAAAGTGATTGTAGGTCAATTTTGCAATTTAAATGTTTCTGGTACATCAGTTTTAAAATCTCATCCTTGAACCTATGTTGTTTCTTATCTTCAGCATCCTTCGTGATATCCTTAGTTCCCAACTGATGACATCTATTTACTCCTGTTTTAGTAGCAAGTCTGACAAAGAAAACTGATAACTGCTCTCAAAAAAGACCTCCAATCAGTTGTTGTTAACTGGCTTGTAAATTTTAATGCCTTTCAAACAAAGCTTTAATTTAATCACCATAGAGAACCTTTTCTACTTCCATCAACATGGTTGATGTTAATCTTCAGGATAGCAACTCCTGTTTTTCAATGACATAAAGTGGAGTGATTATATTTAATCAATTGCCACTGGAAAAAAAGTTGGTTCGCTGCTGTGCCAAACAAATTTTCTTGTCAAAATCCATCAAACATGTTTATAAATCTACCCTTCATTTGTCCATTGAATATTGCTGCCATATCTGGTCTAGTGCCCCTACTATATCTCTCCAGGATTCTTGACAAAAGCCAAAGATGGGTTTGTAATGTAATTTATCCTAACCTGGCATCTTGACTTCAGTCACTTTCTTGCTTCCCTCTGTTTTCTACAAATATTTTCATGGCAGTTGTTCTAATGAGCTTTCCTCCTTGGTGCCTTGACTGCATGAATTTAAAGGTACTACTAGATTGGCAAATAGGTTTCATTGTTTTAATGTCAAATTAGCTCAATGCAACCGTATGTTTCATTTTTTTTTTTTTTCTTTTCTTTTCTTACCTGTGGAATTCTCTCCTTGGTTTCTTGCTTCCCTGCCACCTATAATTTTCACAAATTTAAATGTAACACCAATGGCCATCTTCTGTCTTCTTGAATCCTGTTCTTTTATTGTTTTCTTCTCGCTAAAGTCTCCTCATTCTCTTTCACTCTCAGTAACTCCTTGCATCTTAATGGTGTTATGTATTGCCTTATGCTACCATCATTGTCTTAGTTATATTTAATTTGACACCAAATTTTATGTATAATTTATGTTTCTTTATTTCTTTATTTTTTGTTTTCAGATCTTTCCTGTCGGTCTCGTTTAGCAACACTCAATGAGAAGCTGACACAACTGGAAAGAAAAGTAGAGTATATTGAAGCTAGGGTGAGTCCTGGGCTTTCACAATTTAGTCATACTACTTGCTGCTTAAAGCGCTCTTTGTTCTAGTAATAATTCATTCCTTTTAATAATCATTACAGACCTACTTGAGTTTCCTGTAACAAAATTTGTGTGTATCTAAATGTATTCATAAGTTTTGCATATGTATTTGTTATGTCAATTGATGGCTTCATTGAAGATGTTCAAATGATTTTGTTACTTCATTCCATTTTGGATAAATCATTTATATATAATAATTATTTTTATGGTTTTCATTGCTTGATAAAAAAGTTTTTAAACCAGTAAAGGTTGATTTCTATTAGTAATAAAAAAATATTCATATGCACAATCTGGAATGTTTTATTTCATTTAAGTATTTTTTTAATTTTCATCTTGCATGGGTTTTATTTTAAATATAAAAAAATAAATATGGTTCATAATCACTTTTTTTTCTTTTTTTGTTATAAGAGCATTGTACTTTTTTCTATAGAATTACTGTTTTTTAATAATGTATTGTTGTGTAAATGCACAATCAATTCTGTACTGTAAATATTCCTTAAAACAGTTTTTATGACAAATGGAAATTAACCTTTACTTATAAATATATCCCATTATAAGCACCATTTATGTTGTTTTAAGAAATTTAAACTGAAAATTATATAAATTTTAAGTAAAACAGTAATGCGTACAATATTTATGTAAATGGCATTTATTGAAATTCATCTGATCAAAAACTAAAAAATTATACTCATTATGATAAATCTAGTTAGGTCCTGAGAAGCACATCTGCAAATAAATTATAAAAAAACTTTTTTAATCGTCATATATTGAACATTTAATTCTACTTATGACCACTTTATTTCAATTTTAAATTTGTATTTCAATTAGGGCATTTTTTTTTTTTTTAAATTTAATTTTTTTAGTATAAAGAAGGAAAAAATTCGATTTTTTTTTTTTTTTTTTTTTTTTTTCCAAAGTTGGTAATTCTGTTGAAATTTTGATGCTATACTATATTTCTCGTTTTAATCTGAATTTGTTTTTGATACTTTATCTATGTTGTGTGTACCTGTAAGTTTATATTAAATAAAAAAAATCTGCTGTGATAAATGCTTTGCTTGAAGATAACATAGTCTTTACTGCATGTGTGTCCTGCTCTATATTAGCATCCCTTTTGTGTTTGGAACATTTGCCTTTTTGTATTTACTCACCAACATCACTACATTGGATACAGTTTGAAAAATAATTTCTTATTCATTATCAATTTAATATTTTAAAATTTTTTTTATAAATGAGTCTTGCAACATGTTTTCTTCAAAGACAATTTTATAAATAGATGACAATAATATTAACATAATAATGTTGTGTTGTTTATGAAATGTCAAGTGTATTTTAGTATATCTGTAATCCTGATTATTGGATGCATATAATCAAGGTTGTTTTCATATTTGTTCTTTCTTTTTCTTTTTTAGTGTTTGTTGCAGTGTTCGGTTTTTTTTTCTGTTACTTAAGTAATTTTGTCACTTGATATTTAAGTATTCAATACAAATAAAGCCTATTGATATTTTCCTGCTGATAACTTTTGACTTATGTAGTAACTAATTTTCAATATGCATCTCATTCTGCATTCATTCTTTTGTAAACTGTTCTTCTATGCTTACTTTGGTCCAAGATTTAAAATTTCATTCATTAGCTTATTTGCCATTGCTGATCTTCTCTTTATGAATCTTATTAACAAACGATCACTTTTTAATTTAATTAAACACTTTGTTTTTTTCTTGGTTGCATTTGTTTTCATTGATTCAAAATTTGCAGTTTTTATTTTATTTCATGTACTTTAGTTTAAAAAGAACTAATGATTATGTACCATATCTTTTTAAATGACTTGCAATCCAACCACTTTTATGATTAGCTTAATTTTATTATAGGTTTTTGTTATCTTTAATTTGAATTTTTCCCTTTTTAAACGTAACTATATTTTAAGTTTTTCATTAAGCAAATATTAAATAAGATGAGAAACTGAATTTGTTTGAAATAATACTGACTATAAATGAAGTCATGATAATTATGTTTTTATTTTAAATACAAGTTTCTTTGATAAACTGTTTTACTAACATTTATGTGAACGGTTTTCATAAAATGGCATTCTAGCTAGTGTTTTCATTTTTTTAATAAAATCTTTCTATTTTCAAAGTAGTTGCAACATAGTTTGTTTTTTATCTTAGACAAACGCATAAATTGGTATGTATTAATCTTTTCCTGCAATTCATTTGTAAGAAATGAAGTCAAGCATTTGAAAGTTCTGTAAATAGTTAAATAGTATACAAGTATCCATAAAATCATTTAATCTTGTAATTTTTATTATTCATATACATGTTGTTTTTTTTTTTTTTTTTTTTTTTTTTTGTAATTAAAACCCAACAAGACTTATATTTTGCTCATAATGAAATACACAAAATTCTTGATTAAAAGAAAACAAAAACTTTCAATTGTGCTTCCATGGCTTTGATATAAAGAACCTGTCTCATCATTTCTTTTGTTTTATTTTTATTTTAATGGCTTTATTTCTGCTTTCTGTGGTATGTAGCTGGAAAAAGTGAAAGTTTCATCTTTATTTTTGCATGATTTTTGGCTGGAATTTTAATAAAATTTGCAAAAAAAACAAAAAAAAACAAAGACTAAACCAAGGCAAAATATGAATTTTTAATCTAATGTAAAAATAAACTTATTGGATTCTGAAGATTGGAAGAATTTGAAACTTAAAATATTTCCTAAGTGCGTGCAACACACACATGTAGGATAGCAATATAAAAATTTTTATATATAAAGAATAATTTTTGGATAAAGATGTATGACAAAGTGTGAAAAAGTTTTTGTGTGACACATTTTGTCCTTTAGGACTTCATCTGACTAAATTTGTACTTGTACCAATGTAAACAAATTTAGTCCAATGAATTCTTAAAGGACAAAATGCAACACAAACTTTTTTTTACTTTGTTATATATATATATATATATATATATATATATATACACACACAAATGCTAAAAAAAAAATTCCCTTCCTGACTCGCTCACTTTCCAAATTCTGATCAAATTAATCAAACATCATAATTTTCTTTTTCATTGCATTACAGCTTAAGTGTTGGTGCAATCTATATAAAATCCAGTCTTCAAAAGTAAACATTTCAATATTCAATTATTTATTGCTTGATTTTGACACATTGCCTTGTTTTATTTTATTTTGTTTTTTTTTTTATTTTTACCTTGCTCTGTATTGATAAACTTTTTTAAGAATGAAGCACTAGAAAATTTTGTTTTGCTAGCTTTGTGGTGTTGGTTTATTTTCCATTTTGGTTTTTAATGGTTATTGTCTTATATAGGTTGTTGGCCCTGAGCCTACAAAGTCCCCAGACAACAGTGTTGCATCGTTGTTGTAGAGCAGCAATCTCTGTCTCTTCTACTTTTTCTTCCAGGTAAACTCCAGTGTCTCTTCCTGAACATTCCTCTTTAGTCAATCCTGTATTGTTATTTTGTCCTCTATATATATATATATATATATCTATATATATATTTTTTTTTTTCTTTTTTTTTTTTTTTATTGCTGAAAAATGATATTAGAATGTTCCTTTCTCTTCCTTCTTCTATATCTGTATACAACAAGTGCCTGTTGACAAAGCTTCTCCATGAAATTATTAATTCCAACTAAAGACTTTTAAAATCTCTTTTTCCCTTCTCCCCAAATAGAAATGAGATTAATCTTGGCAAAATTTTTGTCTCTTCTTCATAATTTAAGAAATTAATATTTTTTTTTTTTTTTTTTTTTGAAGATAATTTCTTCAATTTCTTACTTTGATGATTTCTATAAAACACAATATTGTGATATTCATGTTAAAATATTTCTCAAAACACATTTAAAAAAAATAAATAAATAAATAAACTTCATAATTACTTATATAATTGCTAAAATATTGTCATAAATTTCACTTATAAAAAATATTTTTTATGGATTCATGCAAAAAATATTGGGATTTGCTTAGGTTTTAATTTTTTTCTTAAGATATAGGAAAAAATTTAGTTTGTTGCTTTTAAGCAATGTGAAAACTTTCAAATTATTCTTTATCACTTGATTTCATTATGTCCTTGAAGGATATTTTAATGTTCTTTTTATTTATTTTTTTTTTTTTTATTAAGGTTTGGGATTTCATTAAAAATGTTTCAATTTTCAATATAAATAATTCTCCAGTTATTGTATAACTTGAGGTAAAATGATTTTGTTTTTCTGAGCTGAAGAAGCTGAAAGCTTTGTTCTTTCTCTATTTTTTTTTTTTTTTTCCTAGTGTTCTGGTCATGACAAATGGTTTTCTTTTGCTCTGCACTTAAATTTAGTTTGCAACCTAATCTCAATACTGCCTGTTCTTGGCCATCTCATTTTAACTTCATCTGTTTGGAGAAATAGGCTTGTCTTGATGTCAATATTGGCCACAACTTTCATTCCCTGCAAATGTAGACTTTACCATTTTCATGTTCCACTATTTTGTTGCTTGCACTCTATTCTATTTTGCCTTTCAATTTGTGATGTGCGTGGTGCTGTATTTATTGGTAACCTATTTTGATGCTTTCAAGTATGAACTCAAATATAACTTTTTAGAACTAAGTGAAAACAATGATAACTTTTAATCAGTTTGCATTTTAAAATGCATTCATGAAATTAGTTTCAAGTTTTAAATCAAACAATGTCATCATGAAACTGTTTAAATTTTAGTTTTCTATCTGCACTTTGGTGGCTAGAAATATTCAGATATTTTAGAGATTTTTGAATTGAATCATAGATAGCATGAAAATGTTATCAGCATTTTTTATATGGTCTGCAATTGTATTTTTATTTGTATACAAGTTGAATTGAAAAAAAAAAAACAGTTTTTCTGGAAATCACAACTTATTTGGTCTGAAATATTCTTTCAAAATATTTAATAATTTTGCATTTCTGTTCATCCTGGATGCTAAATTTACTGAAAAATGTGCATTTTCTTAAAAAGAGAATTGAAATATCACATTAGTGTGAAAATGCTGTACAAGTATATTATATGTATATATCCTTCAAAAATTAGACTCAAATTTAAACTTTAATTATTTTTTTTTAAAATACTTTTAGTGATAAAACAATTTTGTGATGCTGCTCAGTTCATGCCATCTGATATAAACCATGTTGTTTCTTTCTTTTGAATTTTCTATTGTATTGCTTTCTTTTGTTGTTGCTTATTGTTTATCAGAATTTCATATTTGCAACTTTTATAGCAATTATCATCAGTGTGGCAGCTTGATGAACCTAAATATAAGCTCGATTATTCCAAATTTGTTATAAACCTGTAACTATTTTAATTATTAACTGTTGCAATTTGATTGATCTTGAAATTCATTTTTGTTGATAATATTGTAGAATGATTCTACTTTTGTATATACCTTTTTGCATTTGTAAATTCTTTTATAAATTTGATCTGAAAATGTTTTAAGATTATTACTCCAAAATAATTGCTAATGTGAAAATTAGTCCATTTTTTTGTTGTGATATTAATCCCTCTATATATTGTTTTGTTTTTATTGTCAGATCACAAAAGGAGAGACGCTTCCTTAACAGTGGCTTTAAGGACAGTGAGTGCATTGCATAATGGTTGCTGTGTTGTCAAGAAGGGGAAAGATGATTATGATGATGTAAATCAGAAGACAAGAATCTTGTCTTTCATGGAAGTTCTCCATGCTGAGGACTGGACAAAATCAGACTATATCCAACTATTACACCATTGTTGATTCCCCCTCCTACTACTACTACTAATACTACTACCTGCAAGTACCATGATGGGTGAGAGACACCACATATTCCAGATTATGTATTGAGATTTTTGCTCTGTTATATAGAGTACTGAAGTCACTTTTAGCCATTGGACATGTACTCTAGTCTTTTTGCATATTAAACTATAACATAATTATTAAATATACATTATGAAAATATTAAAGACATTGTAAAGAAAAAAGAAAAAAAAAGACAATTGTTGTCTTGAAGTGTTTTTCATTGCCTTTCATTTTTATATTTAGTGCCAGTTCTAAACTTAAGCAAAATGCTAACTTATACATTTTTAGAATATCTATTTTTTTCTGGGGCGGCTTCTCATCTAAATTATGTTCAAGCTTTGTTTTCTTTCTTTCTTTTTATCAATAAAACAGAGTAGAAATTTTCAAATAAGCAATTCAGATTTCTGAAGATCGACTGCAAGTGCCAAAAATAAGTTATTTATAAATATAAGTTGCTGTACAAAAACCAAGCAAACAACGTCTGAACTGATTGTGCTATGTTTTTATGGTCTTAGGTCAGTTTGAAAACAATAAGTGTTTAGAGAAATTTTGCCCAGAATTTTCTTACGCTTTTAACCCTTTTCCAAAAATGCCTTTTTATTTCTTGCTGCATATCTTGGAAGTTTCAAACATGTTGTTTATGTATTTTACTCATCTACTGAATTCTTGTTTGGGTTCTTGTACATTGGCCGTGGTCAAATGTGTCCAATTCTCCTTTCAAGATTCTCTCGGCATTCCAGATGGGACTTAATCCCTTTTGGATTCATTCATTTAGAGAATCGGGGGAGGGGGGGTTAATAGGTCTGATTTCTCTTATATCAATGAATCATTGTTTCAACCCACCATAATGGATTCTTATTTGTTTTTGTTATTTTCTTCTTCACATGTTAAGCAAGTTTGATCAAAATAAACAACATACATCAATTTCTCTGATTTGTAATGATTTTAGTTGTCTTAGTATTTTCTCAGAAAACTGCCAACATTTGAAAGTTTTTTTTTTGGTTTTTTTTTGTTAAATTCAGTAATTGCATTTTTACAATTGAATAGAGAATTCAAGTGAAGATGCAATTGAAACATTTTAGCATTTAACTCTCTAAAACCTTAAACTCTTTCACCCTTAAGAGACATCCTTGTCAATTTTCTAATCCAAAGGAGGCAAAAATGAGTGTTTTGTCAAAATAGAAAAATTAAGAAATTAATGCTTGTGTGTGTTTATTTAAATGTTTGCAGTTTTCTTTTGAAAATCAGATTGTAGAAAGTAACAATTACAATGGATTTGTAGCCAGGATGAATGAATAAACCTTGAGGGAGATTTTTGCTCATTTGACTTCCTAGCTTTCAACTTGACATTTTACAATAAATCAGCAAGTCATTCTGCATTTGATTGCAAGCTCAAGGGATTTTTTTTTTTTTTTATCAATATGAGTACTATTAAAAAAAAAAAAAATCCACTTCATTTCTTTTGGAATGATAATTTTTAGGCATGGAGTAATTGTACAATTGCTTTATTCCTCCACCTCCTCTTGAAGATCAAGATTGTCATCTATTCTTTTGTGTCATAGGGGAAGAAGCTGAAATGCCCGTTTTATTTTAAATATTTTAACTATTGTCTGAGAAAAAGCAAGCTGCTAAGAAATATTTGGTTAGGTTTCTTGAAGACAGCTTTTTATGCCTGCACTAAAATGGAATGAAAATTTGCATGTCATTAAAAAAAATTTTGTTTTCTTTTACTAGAAAACTCAAACCTTTTTAAGAAAATAAGTTTAAAATAGATTATCTCATTTAAAGAATTAAAAGCAGTGTTTTTCTTAGTAATAAATGGATGTGTATGTTGCTAATTGTTCTTTCTTTAAAATTACTTGATTAAAAATATCAGACTTAATATATTGGCAACTGAATAATTTTTTTTAATCTTTTTGTTTATTAATAATTGTTACTAATTCCATCCAAATTTCTTTTGCTTAGTTACTTAAATTAAATGACATAGTAATTAAAATTAATGATGATTGCTAATGACTAATCTAAAAAAAAAAAAAGGAGGGGGTAATGTTTATATTCAAGAATATTTTGTGTGTAACATTTCATTCACAGGTACTTTCCTGGGCAGAAATAATGAGACATACATAAATATTTTTTTATTTATCTGTCTATACAATAAAGATAAATTCCGTATCAGAAAAAGTACTTTCAATAACCGATTGATCATTTTACTTTTTTTATAAGTGTATGTATGTGATTGAATTTTTAAAAGGGATAAAAAACCAAAAATAATGCCACTTATTTCCTACAGATACGGTTTATATGAACCACAGAGATTACTCCATCCTGGCTAACAATACTGAAGCTGGCTCTCATAAGATCTGCAAGGGGTTGCTGGAACTTGTCAGCCCAACCCATTGCCTTCTCACCTACTCTTCATGACATTTACTGTATGACATTTTTATAAAACAGTGTGAATAAATTAAAATAATTTGAAATCTGGAAAATTTAAGAAATTGCATACACTGTTAAAATGAGATGCTCTACAAGAAGGAATTAGGCCATAAATTTTAGCTTTTATTAAATCATCCGTTGGTCTCTTGTACTTATATTTCTTTATTTGACAATGAAATTCTGTTAATGAAAAGAAAGGTTTATGTAAATTGTGCATTAGTAGAAATGATTTTTAATTGAATTGGAAGAATTTACTTGATCATTATTGTTAGTAGGGTTCCGAAATACTGCCTAATCTCTTAGCTGTCATAGTTTGACAGGCTTCTGAGGGTAAGGTATGTTTGAGTCCTGTCAAAGACTTATTCTCTATGTACAGTCCATATTGTTCAATTATTTCTTTATTTTAGCTCTACTTTTTTAAGATTGGCTTACAGTTATCGAATGGTGATCTGGAATTGAGTTCATTCTCTGCATCAACTCAATGAAAACAAGACAAGCAATAAGTGAACACAAAAAAAAATATCCCTAGACAATCTGCTTTTGTAGATTTAATATTAAATAAAGGGTTCAGTTTGAAATTCCCTGAAGGTTACATGGATGAAGAAAAACCTAAAGATGGCTAGAGGGCATAGTGGCTAAAAACATGTAATGATAGCAACAACAAAGATGTGGGCATTAGGCTGACTGTATAAATGAGGATCAGGAAGTTAAAATAAAAAAAGAATGTCTTTGCTAAAAATTAAGGGTGAAAAATGATAGCCAGTGTTTCACCTTATAAGTTATACTAGGTTTAGACAGGAATTTGTAATTATTTGATTTAATATTTTCATCAAAATCCGTGCAGTTAAAGCACATTTAAAATACTAGATTTTTTTTGCAATATGCAGATGTGTGATGAAATCCTCACAGTATTTAGTATTGTTGAACTTATCACTAACATGTTTTGTCAAGATTTACAAACCCCGTTTCATTCAATTTCACAAACCAATTGATGAAATTTTGATAAGCTGATTTGTTTGGAAAAATACCTTGACAAAAACTCTACTTTGTGGTTTAATAATTTCTTTAATTTAAAGGACTTCATGTTAAACAATATTTTTTTTTAAGAAAATTTCTTTTTAACAGTGAAGAATAAATTCTTAGGATTTCTTACTCTTGAGCATGCAACATATAATTGGCTATAAGTAAATATTTCTTTCTGGAGCCAAATTCCAACTTTTTGAAGCATTTGTTCCTTGTGATTTGTTTATGGTTCTCGTAAACACAATGAACTGGAAAGTTAAAGAAAAAAAGATATGCAAAAAAAAACTATTGAATTTTTATTAAGTATTTATTTTAATATTTAAATTGTTTTTAAAATAGTGGCAGTATTTTGTGTTAAATAATAAAACTTTTAATTTTTCCAAAACTGAATAAAAATGTATTGTACTAAGTTAAGCACCCTAGTAAAACCAACTGTACTTTGTATCCATTTTCCTGTTTGCACTTCTCCCCAAAAGCTTGTTTTGATCAGTCAATGTATGGCTATTTTAGAGTGTGCGACAGACAGGCAAAAGTCACAGAATTTTATATCTAGATTTCTCCTTGTATTGCAGTTTCTGCTATATTAAATCTTTTTATATCTTTAAATACATTTACCAACAATAAAATATAAGTCAGATTAGATTGCTTCAAATAATTCTTTGTGATGGAATTTTCTATTTCTATTCTTGGGTGATTTCTTGTAAATGTTACAAACTGAAGAGCTGGCTTTTATTCATTTATTTTCATTAAATTGTTTCCACCTTGCCTGTTTGTCTTATTCCAGTGTGAAGTTGAAAACTTGCTTGGCTCCTTTTCGAGTGTTGATATTTAACTTTAGTTTGAAAGGAGATGAAGTTGCCTAGACTTTTGATATTTAACAAGGGAGGTAAATCCGATAGATCATTCTTCCCATACCTGCCTCCTCCAGTTTCATCTAAAGCAAATGTTCTCTCAAAAATACTTTTCAGTAACTGTAGATTTAACTTGACTAGATTTGAAATAGCAAAAAATGTGGATTTGTAATTTATACATACTGATACACTTGCCTATGTATTTGACCTTCAGAATTTATCAATATAGCAAAATTGATACAAAATGATTTTTAATTAAAATATGTAAATAAAAATTGAAGCCAAATATTGTCAGTTGGTTTATTTTCTCATTACTAACAGAATATAACCTAAAACAGTGTGTAGCTAGAATAAATGCATTTTCTTTTCTATCAACAATGCAGCATACAAATCCATTGATATGAATGGGTAATAAACTTGAAAATCCTTTTAAAATAAGTTAAAAAGTGAAAACCACTTATCTAAAAAAAAAAAAAAAAACACACAATCTTCAAGTGTTAAAAAGTTTTGCATTTCTTTTTGAAATTCAATGCATGAACACTGTACAATAAAGTTTATAAAGAAATACAGGGTTGGTCAGAATGAGTGGGAAAAAAAAAATCAAATAAATTGTTGGTTGAATGACTATTTGAAGTTTCCTGTTGCTGCAAAGCTGTAAATGATGGATCCTCAAAAACCAGCTGTCTGGCTACTAGCAGAAATGTCAACATACTCTTCACCTTTTGCTTAATATTGATGCAATGCTATAGTTCAGTCTACAGGATAGATTCCTAGTCAACATGTCTGCAGTGAACCATGTGGGCTGGTCATGCTAACCAGAAAGTAACAAACAAAAAAAAAAAATAGATATTGATTGGACCAACAAAGTATTGGTTGTATCGCATATATTGCTGTGCATAGGTTGTTCCAATCAGTTGGTGAGATTCCAGGCTAAAGGTGATTGTAGGCAGGAGACAACCATTCTATTCCACTAAGAGGCATATGGTCAGGTGTATGCCGACATGATAGTCTCAGATGACCACATTTAATCAAAAAGAAAAAAAATGTGCTGCTTTGCTGTGCAGTAAATACAGGTTTTACTTACTGATAAAGAGACCCCCACCTCTGTTTTTCTAGATCTGGTCACAACAAAAATATGAAATTAAATCATATAAACAACACTTTCAATGATTATAATGTCTTGGTATTATATAAATTCCTTAATTGATGAATTTGGGAGTTTCAAATATTTTACTTTAATAAGAAATATTAAAATGACATATAATAAACTAGAAAAGATTGACTTGCTTTATATTATATATAGGATAAATTGACAAGAAGTTGAGTAAAGGATTACGACTTGAATTGAGAAATCAGAGAGCCAAGTTCAAATTCTAGCTGAGTTCATTACATTCACTTATGGCAAAAGTATGAATCCAACTCTTCTTTCTCTCTCTCTCTCCAACTATGGATAAATAGTAGAAAATACTGGGTTTTATAGCCTTGGGTGGAAATCAGTCGAAGAGAAGAGAAACTTTGAATTTAAAACTGTATGTAGCCCTGGCAAAGTGTATACTTTGCAGCTAAGGAAAAGATCATTCACATTGATTTGATGATCCTGATAATGGTTGACTCCCTTCTGTTTTTTTTTTTAATGTATTTTATTAAACTGAATGTTTAGTTTAAGGTAAGTTTTATCACATCAAGACATTTATTTCAAATAATTTTATTCCTGCATTTTATAACAGCTTTCCATTAAGAAAACGTTTAACATTTTCACTAATGAAGAAATGTGGATTGGCACTAAACATAAAATCTTGTTTCTCAACAGCAACATCGACACAAATCTCAAAATGCCAGATATTCACTATTTAAGCTGAGCAGGTTTCCTTGTGGAAGAGTGCACAAAATTATCCTATTCATTCCACCTGGAACACTAGGTTCTTGCTATCCAACTATGCCATTGAACATCGTCTTGTGCTTTGGCCTGTTCTTCACCCCATGAAAGAGCTGTCTCTTTCATCACTGCCTGGTAATTTTTAGCCTACCTCTCTTTCTCTTCCCAGTTGGTGTCCATCTCATGGCAACTTTACCTATTCTTTCATTGGACATCCTCAGGACATGTATAAGCAATCCTTGCCTCAAATTCTTATTCTCAAGGGACTTCAATACATCTCATTCAAGATCTAGTTAGGTAAGGTTAATATAGATCTTTTCCAGACAGCTATTATTGAAGACCTTGACCTTTTTCATGCCTTTGTTCATGACACTTCAGTACTGAAAACCTTACAAAAGTATGCAGTCTATCCAGACGAAAGAAACCCTGATTTTCAACCCTTGCTTCCTTGACACAGAAAAGGCTATGAAAAGAAATCCAAATACAGAGTGTTGCAGCAAAATTTGACACTTGACAAAAAGAAAACTAAATCATACTTATTATAAAACCCAGGTTGTGTGTGTGTGTGTCTTTACGTTTATATATTGGATAGGATTTCCTACATTTTTCAACCGATTTCAACAAAACTTCACAGGACTATGTAAAATTACCTTGCGGTGGTTCTGATGGCGCCAAAATTTGGAAAAACACAATTGTTTGTGCACGAAATCAATTTGAAAACACAATTAAGAGGCATCACAAGAATGAAAGGGGGACAACTCATATCGAGTTATACTTATTATAAAACCCAGGTTGTTTGTGTGTGTGTTCCTTTATATATGGGATCGGATTTCCTACATTTTTCAACCGATTTCAACAAAACTTCACTTTTTTTAATTTTTTTGGCAGGTAGTGTTTTTTATTGTCTTGCACACTTTTTTCTTTATTTTTACATTCAGAATGCTTTAAAAATTCCATTTACAAGATAATTGTTTATAATAAAATTTTATTCAATCGGTAGACTCATAACGATTGAAAACAACGTTTTTGTTTGGGTTTGACCAATTCGTAAAAAAAAAAACAAAACAAAAAAAACTAATTAAGCTTTTTTTTGCATAAGACAATTTATAGTTATTGTTAACAAATATAGCGCCAGTTTGTTTACATTGTGTGGGTCAGTACGAAAATTTCAGTGATTGCGCAGGTCAGTGTTGCCAATATTGTGTGAATTGATTGGACGGTTTTTGAAATATTAGAAAAAAAGTTATCTCAATAATTTGGCATGCAGTGTATGCATATGCTGAATAGACAACAAATTTGCTATACAAATTGTGTCTCCTGGATCGTGGTCACATCTACACCAAAAGACAAGGGATCATGAATTAGACAGGGTTCATGACCTCCTCTCTTACTCTGATCTCTGAAGCCCCTCGCGTTTAAGCTGGCTAGCTTGATAGACATTTAAAAGGTAAACACAGACCGAACAGAAATATGCGGGGGAAAGGACCCCGAGGATCCCTGTACCCATCTCTGATATAATTCGTCCAACGTTCATTGGGAAGGTTAACTTAAGCACCCTATATAAGGAGGGATGGAACAGAACGAGGACTCTCCCAACATATAAGTTCACTAATTTCTTTAGTTCAGGAGACCCAATATGGTACATCCTGATGTCTGGTAAATAGTCTTTGGCACTTGCAAAGTGATCCCATACCTTCAGATTTCCTCGTGTTCCAGATCAATGTAATGGCTCCAGGGGCATGAGGAAAGTTCCTGTGGTTTTCAGTTGACAGAGGAACCTTTAAAAAGAGGCCTCAAGAGGGCCTGCCTTTGTGGGGAATGGTCTCCTCTTCATCTTTGAGGAAATTGTCCAGCATTCTGTGCCAGATAGGAAGATTGATATCAGACAGCAGTTCAGCACTCTTTTCTTTGTTTCTAATAAAATTTTCCTGTTTCTTAATACTTTGCTTAGCTTTTGGATGGCATTCTTTTGCTTTTCTAATGTATCTTCAATTTTCAGTGTCACATTTTCTGCCATCTGTTAAAACTCTTCTCAGATTGTTCAATTTCTGTCCTTGCTTGATTTCAACATCTCCAGGTCATAGTTCACATTTTTGGTTGTTCCTCTTGCTGTCTTCTTACAACTCATAATTAGTCCTTTCTTCCTGCTTTACTTTAATGTCATGTTTAGGAATTCCTGAAGTTTTTTTTTTTTGAGTTGGCCATCAATATGGTTTCATCTGCATATCTTGCATTGTTAAGATTGTCCTCATGAATAATAAACCCTGGTAAGACTTCTGTACGAAAACCTATTCTTGCCTTATACCTTTTTCTATTGTGTTAACCATAAAGTCCATTCTGTTTTAGTCAACACTAAACTTCAGGCACTCTAATAAGTAGCTAACTTCAATCTGTCCTTTGCACATGCATACTTGTTAGATACTTGACCCCTCAATATAGTTTGATTTGAACTTGTGAAGAGACAGGTTATATTTTGTATGCTTGGAATCAGCCTTTAAAAAAGGAGAACCAAAATGAACATTATTTATGCCTCATGCATTTTTATTTTAAAAAAATGGCAGGAAAGTGGCAATAATCTATGTTGTATATGGAGAGGATACTGTTATGGAACATCTGTACGCCAGAAGTGGTTTGCAATATTTCAATGGGGAAATGTTTCAGTTCAAGATGCATTTCACTCTAACTCAGTGTTCTCAACTGGTGCACCTGGGCACATTAATGCACCCTGAAAGGTAGCCATGTCCACCCCAAGTTAACAGAAGATTAATATATGAATTATTTTTATATTTAAGAAATCTTTATTTTTAAAAAGCTAGCAACACTAAGGTCATGGCTTTCATGTCTAAGTCAAGTCTTTGTCATTTTACATTTTAAACTGGATGCTAAATTCCTTAATCTTTAGTGGATAAATCTTTCCTTTTTGCCTTCCTCAAGAGATTTAAATCAGTCATTATCAGCCTCTCTAAAAAAAAAAAAATAGCAGATTCTTCATAAATATATCCCTTTATATGAAAACTGTACTACCTAACCATCTTTGAGAATGCTAAACCAAAATTTCATATTTTCAAATCTTATAACTAATTTTTCCTTATTAAAATTTAAACTGTGACCAGAAGTTAAAAAAAGATTGACAAATACTTCTATAACCAGCCAACTGGGATTAATTGTTTTTTTACAGCTTATCAACCCTTTGCAGGTTATTTAAAACCAGGAGATATTTTTAGATTTTAAGAATTTTTTGAGATAATAATGATTTAATGATACAAGTATTACTATTTAACCCATAGCTGGTGGAAGAAGAGGTGAATTCCTACCTTTTGCAAGGGTATTTGTATGTAAGTAATTATAATAAACCCAACAGGAATTGGGACCCGGATCACCAATTAACAACTCCAAACTATTATCCATTACACCACCTGCACATTCAAGCTTATAATATCTGGTATTCCGCCACCTGAGATTAACAGTTACAAAATGAAGAGGTTAGTTATACAACCACGATGATTGCAGATATTCTCCAAATATTTGGATACATAAACAACTATTTAATTATTATTGAAACAAAGCAACTTCAGTTGACCATTGATGACAATTCCAGAAACTATAAACAATTTTTTTTTGCTATCCTCTGCCAGCCGCAATGATAGAGAAAGCATTACCTCGAACCATCACCAGTGAGACATGCTACAAGAACCACTCTATTTCACGAGGCTTGTCCCAATATCCAAATCAGGTGTTGCCTCAAATCTGCTTTTCATCTGTGAGGAAATTGCTTTGCAGTCTCTACCAAAGAGATCAACATTACATAAAATTTCAGCAACTCTTTTGAAGATACATCAGAATGGCAAGAACTGTTTTTTCAAAATATGAGCCAAGTATTGGGAATCAAAAAATATTAGAAACAAAGAAATTTTAGGATTTTTATATAATGTTTAACTTCCTCAATGCTAGTGAATTTGGAAGAATTTCATCACAAAATTGCATGAACTGCTGCTTTTAGAACTGATCCCCAAGAGGAAGCTTCCCCAATCACTACAATCTTAACCTGTTCAAGTCTAGGGTTAACCATTATCTTCTCCACACATCCTCATAAACAGCGCCTCCTACTCTTTAATATTCTACCTCGAGTAGCTCTTGGGCCTTGTATAGAAAGAAAAATGACTTGAAGCAATCTCGAAGTGATTCTACTGATGAATACCAATAATTCCATGCACAGAGAATGTGAAAAATGTAGAAGTCTTTTTTATTTTTTGGAGAATAAGAACTGTAAAGAAACTGCTCATAAAACTCAGAAAAAGACAGCTGGAATATTGGGGACACATAATGAGAAAAGAAGGCTTGGAGAATTTAACAGTCACAGGGCATATACTGAAAGCAAGAAAAACAATGTAAGACATTGAGAAACCGGGTTGACAAATTTGATTAAATGCATGGAGGTACAATTCTCCAAATAGGATTCATGAAAATGCAAATATTACTGGGATACAACAAAAAGACAGGAAGCTGAAAGAGCATGGCACAAAGAGAGAGCAATAGAGAGAGAAAGAGAAAGTGATAGAGAGAATGATAAAGAGAGAGAGAGAAAGAGAAAATTAGGATTCATTACTCCATCTTATATTGTCCTTAAGTCATTTGGTGAAAAACTCGACGTAAACATCAATGGGACTTCTTCCTTTCACTTCTTCTTCTTCTTATTATTATTATACAATTACTTCTTCATTTCCTGATGTGCATCAATGTTCGGTGTCATACCCACAACTTCTCTTGAGATAAAATGTCAAGTTAAAGGGAAGTAACTTGTGAAAACTTAGCCATAGTATTAGAAACAATTTATCGACATTATTCCTTATTTACAAACAAAATCATTTTAAAATGAAGAATCAAAAAATAAATTTAATCCTAAATCTAGAATCTTTTCCTTTAAATGAAAAAAAATGTGACACTAAATTTTAATTTTTTTTAAATCTTATACGACAGAATATATTAGATATTTTTTCCAAAACGAATTATACATTTTGTTTGATAAAACAAGATCCTGCTCAATAAACTGAGGGACAGAACTTCACCAGACAACAGAAATTATTCACTGAGAAGAAATTTTAGTACACTAAATACAATGCCTAAAGTATAAATCCACTTTGGCAGGAAGGAAGACAAGGTACTGCCTCTACTTAAAACATATTCATTAAGCTGAGGAGTGAGAATCTAATATTTTCAGAAATTTGTTAGCCAAGATTGGTGAGTTCAATCCTTAGTATGATCATAAGAGCACACATAGCTAACGTGTTTAATACTCCTATTCTTTTTTCTTAATCATTTCACCCCAAGCAAACCAATAAATCAACTAAAATGCAAAAGGAGAGAGAACAACAAAATAACAGGAATTAATAAGACAGAAGATAAAGATTGACATTGTATTTAAATTTTTGATGGTCAAAGTTGACAGAAAAGCAAGAAGCCAGACAAGGGTTCCACAAGTGAGAAGTACAAAAGAAGAAACTCTTAACATAGAGTTTATGGTTACATCTAGTTATTTCAGCTGTAAAATTATGAGACCTTGCTGCCAATCTAGTACAGGTGCACATGTGTAGGATATTGTGGTTATTTCTTTTGTTTGTTTTTTTATTTACAGTAAGGTTCACCCTATACAAGGCCCGGGGGCCACTTGAGGTAGAAGGTTACAATAAGTGGTAGTTTATATGGATAGAAGGGGAAGATAACAGTTGACTCTAGACTTGAACAGGTTAAGATAGTAGTGATCACGGAAACATCCTTTATGGAGTCTGTTCCATAGCGCAGTAGTTTGTAGGAGAAAGCTGTGGAACTTACATCTCGCTGATGGAATAGGGAAGGAATGTGGGTGGTTTTCTACTATGTAAGTGGCATGTCAGGTCCTAGCCATGAAATCAAATCTGGTGAAACTGGGAGATGCAGTTCATCCAAGAACATTCCAATGTTGCATCAATAGAGCAGTTAGAGACTTGCCACATCCCATCTGTGAGAAAGAGGTTGGAGTGGGGAAAATAATTCTTCACCTACAAGGACTCTAAATGCTTTTGAACTCAAGACTGGAAAGTGAGGTCTGGTCCTGCCCAAATATGGCAACAGTACTCCATTTTTGGTCTGATCTAGCTCTTATAAAGATAAAGGGTAGCATGAGGAGTCAGGTACTTACTATAGTGGCACAGGGAGCCAATCTTTTTACCTGCATCTTTATGCATATAGAATTTCCACTTGAGGTTGGGTTTGAGTTTGAGGCCCAATATCCACTTGAGGCACAGGGCTTCCTCAAGAGGAGATCCATTCATTGTGACTGGTGGTAGTTCAGGTTCTGATCAGTTGTGATGGAATGTAACCAGTTTGGTTTTAGAGGCATTGAATGTAACCAACCAGCTTTTTCCCCACTGGGAAGTTAGTGTTAGATCTGAAGTGAGGTCAGCTGCCAATCTCTGATCATCAAGAATTTTAGAGGTACGACTGTATATCATTTTATTGACATAGACATTTACAAATGATTGGAGTAGATCATTTATGTAAATCAAAAAGCAGGTTGGTCCTAGAAGTGACCCCCAGGGGATGTCTTCATTGACCACCAGAGGACTGGCTGTTAATAACTACCTTCAGGGATCTACCTGTTAGGAAGAATTTTATAATAGAGAAAACCCTTCCAGTGATTCTCTCACTGGAGAGCTTGTGTAGCAAACCTTTGTCACACCTTATTGAAGGCCTTCAAGATATCTGTTATGATGTTGATTTGGGGTGAGTAGAGACAAACGCCAAATAACACGTAACAATAAAAAGGGTTTTAACAGGTTGGTAAATAGGTACAGAAATTGCCTGAGTAGTCAATAACTAGCTCAGCTAAGAACTGCTCTGTCTTCTGACATGCCGCCATTTAACGTCTTTGTTTGCAGACAAGTTCATCTTCAAGAGGGGTGGTAGGTTTCCGACACAACAATATCTAATGCTATGTTCCTTGCAGTATGTGTGTTGTCAAGGGCCTCACTAACTCTGCGTGTAATGGTAGTTAGGATGTCAGCTGTTGATTGGGCTTTTCAAAACCCATACAGATCGGTACACAAGATGTTGTTTCTATCCAGGTGCTCAATGACCTTCTTGTTGATTCAGGCTTATAATTTTCCTGTCTCCTTATATTCTCTCATTATTCCTTTTCTTTCTTTTCTTTATATTTTTGCTCTGAGTGTCAAAAGATGATGTAACAGTCTTAAATCTGGTGTGAGAGACAACTTATGCTTAGGCTAAGTTTCCAGAATATTCTTGATTTTTCTAAAGTTTTTGAAAATACAGGTGTATTCCACTTTTTATTTTTCCTTTAAATTTTTTGTTTTATTTTTTGTTTTTTTACTTCTTTCTTGTTTAGATGATGAAATTATTTTTTTTAATTATTGCTTAAATGGCAAAGGAAATATTTGTTTATATGTCTTCACTGGCACATGATTTTCTTTTTCTTATTTAGTATTTAATGGACTGTTCTTCATTTGGTATTTTATTAGAGTGTTAATTATAGAAAGTTACATTTATAATAGTATTTTACTTATTGTTGGTTGAATATATATACATACATATATACATACACAATTCTGGATACACATTACCATCTAATGCTCACTTAGACATACAAGAATCTTCACAAACTTGCATACACATAGAATTATCTATAGTTTTAATGCATGTGACAAATGTCTGACCAATGCGAACTGATCCAAACATAATTGAAAATATCAGTGTTTCTATCTTTTTGTCTGTTTTTTTTCTCAATCTCTAACAAAGCTTTAATAAAAGTGAAACATGTTAGATTGATAAACGTTTCCTGTTTGTTCTTTATCTTATTCTATCATATCTCATTCTCTGATGAAGCTTTAATAAAAGTGAAACATGTTAGATTGATAAACATTTCCTATTTGTTCTTTATCTTATTCTATCATATCTCATTCTCTGATGAAGCTTTAATAAAAGTGAAACATGTTAGATTGATAAACGTTTCCTATTTGTTCTTTATCTTATTCTATCATATCTCATTCTCTGATGAAGCTTTAATAAAAGTGAAACATGTTAGATTGATATATGTTTCCTATTTGTTCTTTATCTTATTCTATCATATCTCATTCTCTGATGAAGCTTTAATAAAAGTGAAACATGTTAGATTGATAAACATTTCCTATTTGTTCTTTATCCTATCCTATCATATCTCATCCTCTGATGAAGCTTTAATAAAAGTGAAACATGTTAGATTGATAAACGTTTCCTATTTGTTCTTTATCCTATCCTATCATATCTCATTCTCTGATGAAGCTTTAATAAAAGTGAAACGTGTTAGATTGATATATGTTTCCTATTTGTTCTTTATCTTATTCTATCATATCTCATTCTCTGATGAAGCTTTAATAAAAGTGAAACATGTTAGATTGATAAACGTTTCCTATTTGTTCTTTATCTTATTCTATCATATCTCATTCTCTGATGAAGCTTTAATAAAAGTGAAACATGTTAGATTGATATATTTTTCCTATTTGTTCTTTATCTTATTCTATCATATCTCATTCTCTGATGAAGCTTTAATTCAAGTGAAACATGTTAGATTGATAAACGTTTCCTATTTGTTCTTTATCTTATTCTATCATATCTCATTCTCTGATGAAGCTTTAATAAAAGTGAAACATGTTAGATTGATATATGTTTCCTATTTGTTCTTTATCTTATTCTATCATATCTCATTCTCTGATGAAGCTTTAATAAAAGTGAAACATGTTAGATTGATAAACGTTTCCTATTTGTTCTTTATCTTATTCTATCATATCTCATTCTCTGATGAAGCTTTAATAAAAAGTGAAACATGTTAGATTGATATATGTTTCCTATTTGTTCTTTATCTTATTCTATCATATCTCATTCTCTGATGAAGCTTTAATAAAAGTGAAACATGTTAGATTGATATATGTTTCCTATTTGTTCTTTATCTTATTCTATCATATCTCATTCTCTGATGAAGCTTTAATAAAAGTGAAACATGTTAGATTGATATATGTTTCCTATTTGTTCTTTATCTTATTCTATCATATCTCATTCTCTGATGAAGCTTTAATAAAAAGTGAAACATGTTAGATTGATATATGTTTCCTATTTGTTCTTTATCTTATTCTATCATATCTCATTCTCTGATGAAGCTTTAATAAAAAGTGAAACATGTTAGATTGATAAACGTTTCCTATTTGTTCTTTATCTTATTCTATCATATCTCATTCTCTGATGAAGCTTTAATAAAAAGTGAAACATGTTAGATTGATAAACGTTTCCTATTTGTTCTTTATCTTATTCTATCATATCTCATTCTCTGATGAAGCTTTAATAAAAGTGAAACATGTTAGATTGATAAACGTTTCCTATTTGTTCTTTATCTTATTCTATCATATCTCATTCTCTGATGAAGCTTTAATAAAAGTGAAACATGTTAGATTGATAAACGTTTCCTATTTGTTCTTTATCTTATTCTATCATATCTCATTCTCTGATGAAGCTTTTATAAAAAGTGAAACATGTTAGATTGATAAACGTTTCCTATTTGTTCTTTATCTTATTCTATCATATCTCATTCTCTGATGAAGCTTTAATAAAAGTGAAACATGTTAGATTGATAAACGTTTCCTATTTGTTCTTTATCTTATTCTATCATATCTCATTCTCTGATGAAGCTTTAATAAAAGTGAAACATGTTAGATTGATATATGTTTCCTATTTGTTCTTTATCTTATTCTATCATATCTCATTCTCTGATGAAGCTTTAATAAAAGTGAAACATGTTAGATTGATAAACGTTTCCTATTTGTTCTTTATCTTTATCATTCTGTCAAATTCCGATCCATCTGCATTTGATCTTTAACTCATACATGCATGCATACATATGCACACACATGTAGATGCAGACTAACACACACACACATATATGTATATTATATAATATATTAATTAATGTTTATATGGCAAAGAAAATGCATTTACCCATTGTTTTATTTTTCTTGCTTAGTGGTTTGTTATTATTTGAATTAGTGGTATCTTGAATATTAGGATATTAATTATGGGAGGTTAGATTTATAGGTGTATTTCTTTTTTGTTGGAATATATATATATATATGTGTGTGTGTGTGTGTGATAGGCATTAAAAAGGATAAAGAGCAAATAGGAAACATTATAGATAATATGTTTTCACTTTATATATGTGTGTGCATGTGTATGTATTAATGCTTCAATAATATTTTTAAAATGGGTAAGTCGATGATTTGGGATTGCGACCTGTGCAGATACAATTTTGGCTGGTAATTTGAACAGGTCCACGGTTGAGCCAGGGTCTGGGACGCAGAGATGAAAAAAAAATATTAAATATTCTTTTCTTGCTGATAGATTTTATTTTTTTTTACTCCTGTGGTAGTGGAGACTTCTGGGGTTATTGGCCCTCATTCGATGGCATTCCTTTGGAAGGATTGGCGCGATTGCATCTTGCATATATATATGTGTGTGTGTTATTTCTTTTCTTTTTTTTGTTGTTTCTAAAAACAATTATTTGTAATATTTCCTCTAAGCAGACTTTACAGTATTGTCCTTTTTATAATTTCCCATTTGTTATATTGTTTTTTTTTTGGGATCCATATATATTTTGATAGGGTTGTGTTGTTGGCATATTTTTCCTGTCAAAGTATATTTTTGGTTATATTATCTTTCTTTTAGTGTATTTCTGTTGGATGTATATAAACTTTTTCATCTGTGTTAATGCTATTAGTTATGGTAGCTTTGTATATTATGTTATTGGTTAAACATTTGTTGTTAAGTAGACAATTTTCTTTCTTTCTATGATTACATTTGATGGTATTATTCTGCTGGTTGTTATAGCTATTGTTGTTGTTACTGTTATTGTGTTGAGTATATTCTATTGTGCTTCTCTATTACTTTTCAATGTTATCATATGCAGCTGTAACTAATTTTCATTGTAGTTTAATAGATAATTTTTAATAATTTGCTGTTTTAAGGGAAATGCTTGTCAATTAGATTGAAGAACATTTTGCCTATTGTTGCTTTTATTATATTGTTATAAGGTGGATTTAACCAAATTATATTTTATTTTCTGTTGTCCATATTGTTTTCTTTTATATATTCTAGTTTGTTTGAATATCCGATGTTTCTTAAGACTGATTTGTATGATATTTTTTATTTTCATTGAATATTTTGAAATTGCTTTAATTTGTTGAAAGTCTTTTATTTATGGATATGGGTATTTGTTTGAATGCAATTACTTGAAATGTTATTTCTAGTGTATATCCATATTTGAGTAGATGCTCCATTTATTTTAAACAATATTTATATCTTCTATTGGTCTGTGTACTCTAGAAAAATTAATAAAGAAAATAAGCCGTTCAAATATGGGTTCATTTTTCTTATATTATGTAGGTAATATCCACTTGTAATTCAAATTAGAGAATGCAAGTTCGCAGATCTGGTTAAAAGTTCTCTACTCTTAAAGTTTTGATTTAAAATCTAACAATAAAATATGTTTATTTTACTGGTACATTTGTAGTTAATGTCCACTTGTAATTCGAATTAGAGATACAAATTTTAACCAAAATGATCCCAGTATATTTAATTTGATACCTGGAGGATCAACAAATCCCATTCCATATCTACTTGAATGACAAAATTTTCATCAGTCCACTTCCAGTTTTTATAGCATGGAGACATTTGTCACGATACTCTCATCCTGGATTGATATGCATGTTAGAAAATATTGTGAGACATTCATGCCATTAAGCTTTTTGTTTCGTATTCTTGTTTCCCTACTGAAAATCCTTCATGAAAATCTTGGCTTCTACTTCACCTTAAACACTAAGCAAAGGTGCAGGTGGGAAGCTACAATTACATTTGCACATAAGCAGCCCTGCCTAAATGAATCACTGGAAAAATCTTCCAGCAATGGAAAAAAAAGAAAAGAACATTTAGTTGATGAATGTCTTGTGGTGTGTGATTCACCAAAGATGGCACCTGATTTTGCACTTAGTATGCATCTGCAGCAGTGACGGACTGGCCAGGGTGTCAGCTTGACGATAACAAGTGGGCCCCTGGTGGAGTTGGCCTCCTATATTAGATAAAAATGCAATAAATAAAGAAACACAGACAAATCTTTTAGTAATCAAAAAGAATAAGGACTTTATAAAGTCATCTGCACACTATCAGCTATTCAAGTCCAATGTGAGAAGACATTTTCAAAGCTCAAATTCATAAAGACAATGTTAAGAAATTTAGTATCTGGGGAGAATTTGGAATCATACATGTTGGTATCCATTGAAAAGAAACTGTTTGATGAATTGGATGCAGAAGCAATTATTGACAGATTTGCACAAATATATAGTGAATGATTATTCTTAATATAATGGACTGCATGCAATGCTCTGTTGTGCTTTTGAACTATCTGTTAATGTGTAAATTGTGCAGTAAACTATTTTAAAATATCAACAAAAAAAATAAATAAGAAATTCAGTTATAACATTCCGTATTTACATTTGGTATGTACACTGTAATTACTAAGAAATACACATTTTTCCACACAAAAATTTTAATTGTACCCTTTTTTCCATATGTATTTTTGAAAATTTTATTTATTAAGTTATGAAAATTAAATTATAACATTGTAGTTGTGAGTAGACCCACTTTGTCTCCTGGTAACCAATATTTTTAGACCCAGTTCACCACTGATCAACAGGTTGACGTAAGAGGTGTATTCCTAGCCACCAAGTGAAGATCTGTACTTCACAGGATATCAGTGGTTGATCTTTACAGGTAAACAGATGGCTGACCCAGCTGCACCAAGGATGTGCTTACAGAGAAAAAACATATGAAAGGCAGATATATAAACATCCACCTGTGAGGAAAAGAGTAGTCTCTTATATTCACATGACAATGTAGGGTCTATGTTAGGAGATGGCCTCAAAACCACACACCTATTGGCCAATAATAACTGAAAGTTGAATAAAATGTAATATTATATATGAGATGTTTATTAGTAATGTTACAGTTTTTGTCAGTATAGAAATCCACTAGAAAGATGTATATATAGGGAGATGTTGTGGATGTGTCTAAATGGTTACAATATTAGCATTTTGATTGTGATACCCACGTTCGAATTTCATCATGGTCGATTCGTCAAGGAGTTTATTTATTGGTAACTAGCTTAAAAACTGCACTTCATGACAGTGGTCAATCCCTCTGTGTGGACTTTTAAGTTGGCTCCTGCAGGGGGCTAACTGGACCTCCAGACATAACTAAAGAGACCTCTGGTCCACCTTAGAAAAAAGCAATGATAATTTTGAAGAAATAACATTGAATTCCAGAATTCACTCTATGGAATTTCAAACCCTCACTTTAACTCTGATTTGGGCTATAAGTTCAATTCCACCCAAAAGCCGTCCTGGATATGATGATAAACTACATCCATGTCCTGGGTAAGACGATAAACTACGTCCAACAGCAAGGCCTCTGGTCAGGAGTTTTTAAGGAGCATGGAACCATCTCTTAATTGCTGGTGTTCCCAGGTCTACCCTGACCCAGTGTGGTAGTACCTGTTAGGGTCCCAGCTATGGGCAAATAGTTAATCTTGAAACTGGGGTAAAAACACTATGAACGTGTAAAAATAGGTTTTAATACCAGAAATACTTTGTAAAAAATTGTTACCAGCAGTAAATTTTTGAAGAAAAAAACTATTATGAGCAATAAATTTTCGAAAAAAATATTACCAGCAATAAGGAAAAATATTACCAGAAATAGATTTTTGATAAAACAAAATATTACCAGCAATAAAAATTTTGTTGGTATTAAATAACCCATCGACGTTGATATGCCATAAAACAAACCAAACCAAACCAAACTAAACCAAACCAAACCAAACCAATCCACCCAAAAGACTGATTTGGGCTGAAAGTTTGATTTGAGCAAAAACTATGATTTGTACTGTAATTCCAATTCAGGCTGAGAATTGAGTTCTTTTTTGTTTATTTGGATAGATAGATAGATAGATAGATAGATAGATAGATAGATTTGAATTTTTAACTGTTTCCTCCTCATCTTGACACAAACCCCAATGCTAGATGTTCAAGCACCAGATGAAGAGTAGAATTTCAATCCCAGGATTATCTTGATTCCAAAAGGTTATAATATGTCTATGTAGAGCAAGTGTGACTCAAGTTAGAAGGGTTTCAGACACACAAATGGACAGATGGAAGTTACCGTTTATTTATTTAAATGTTATACTGCAGAAACAATCCCAGCATGCAATCCCATACAGTGCAATTTTTTAAACTCTCTTGTCAATGGATGTTACCAGTGATCCTGATAATGTTCTTGTTTGTACCTTTCTTGATCATAACCAGGATTTCAATTATTAACAGTCATTTTAAAGTGCCACAATTTTTCAAGTTCAATTCCAAGATTCCTAAATTTAATTATTTTACCATATTCTTTAACTTTTATATTTTTATTTGATGGCACTGCCATATTTACGAGAAGACAGAAAACCCTTTTTTTGTTTGTAGTCTCTAATCACTATGCCTAGTCTGTTGGGAAGTGTCTGAAAAAACACATTGTGGTGAACCCAAACCTTGTGTGTGAAACTGGGTAGACAAAACTGTTCAAAAGCCATTGATGGTTGTTTGTTTTTTTTTTTAAACTAAGGTTCACCCAATACAAGGCCTAAGAGCTACTCAAGGTAGAGGGTTACTGTGTGGTGTTGTAGGAACATAAGAAAAGGTAAGTTCATGGGGTTGTGCACAAAAGATAATGGTTAACCCTAGACTTGAAGAGGTCAAGATTGTAGTTAGGAGTCTGTTCCACAAAGCAGCACTTCTTAGCTGAGTGGAACTTACTTCTTACTAATATAATACGAAGGGAATGGAGATGATTCACACTTGTGTATAGGGCATGTAGTATGTAGTCACAAGTCTTCAATTAATGGGCAGATAGAAACTCTTTAGTCTTGGTTAGCAATCTAATCAATCAATCTAAAAACAATCCACCTTCCAGCAGCCTGGCTCCTCACAAAGATATATCAACATGAAAAATGCACAATGACTGAAATTCTTAAAAAAGAAATGTGAATTCACAAGAAGATTAGTATATCTGTGATATACTAACTCCTTAACACAACAAAAAAAGATTTTACATAAAGATATATTATGCAAGAAATTATATAGAAATATGTATATATCTTCCACTACTTGAAACTATAACACATGCAGATAAAACAAGCAGTGTGAAATGGAAAATCAAAAAGGTTTTACTTGTAATATATGTTGGAGGACAATGATCAGGCTGGTGATATCTTGTTGCAACTGCCATAGGCTATTGTATCTATCTTCCTTGTGGTCTACACAGCAACTGGTGTTCATCACCACATGAACTGTTGTCATTTCTTGGCTGACATCATTCAGCAGCTGTCATTTCATCCAAAAGAGAGTTAATCCCATCTGCATCCCTACCAATGAGCCACAATATATTCAGCAACAGAAAAATTATTCTCCAAGAGGGTTATATAATTAAAAAAAAAAAAATAAAACAGCATAAAGAATATGAAAACACTGAAAAAATACCTGATTCTAGAAAAATATTTATTGAACATTTTACTATTATATACCTTTTGTTTCTAATAGGATATATGCATTCCAAGAAAATATCTATTAATAAAAAATAACAAAAAATACTTGATTCTAGAAAATATTTATTGCCACCTTTTGATTCCAATAGGATATATGTATTCGAAGAAAATATCTTTTAATAATCTCTTTCTCGCTCTTTAAGTACCATGTCATGTCATGATCAAGGATCTTGACAATTCTCTTTTCTTTTCATAATTGTTAAATTCTTTGCGTGATCACTGTTGTTTCTTACAACAGAATACTGTTGGGAAATTTTTGTCCCACTCCCAAAAGAATTGTTTTGAATCTAGAGAGTGGTTCTTGTGAACTTGTGTCGGACAGGTAAATGCTACAGGTTGTAATGGACATGACTGAGGTTGGGAACTTTTATAGAAATTGAATTCAATACATCAAAGCTGTATAACAGAAAAAGGAATAGTGAGAGAGTACAAAGAAACAAGAAAATTATGGAAAGAAGAAATAACCATGACATTCCACACACGTGCACACATGTACAGGCATACACACATACGCATGCATAAAACACACACACTCACAAAGAATAAAAAAACAATCTAACATCAATAAAAAAGAGCATAAATTAATATTTTAAACTTAATATAAAAATAAGGAAAATGGGAAAATAGGCAGAAATTGCTGATACCTCTTGACAAGTGGACGAAACAATTACCAAAAAGTTTGACTGTGAAACTCTGAAGACAAGAGTGCTGAATATAATCAGCTAAGTAACAAATTTTAAATTTGTATTAATCCTATATATTTTTATATAAAGAATAAAATAATTCAAGAAGAGAAAAAATATAATAGTGTGTACACAGAAAGCTGAAAAGAGAAGGTAAATATATTATTGGTCTTGTTAGAAAATGTGTCTGTGTACTAGATGGTCACATGGTTTGTTTGAAATGAAGTTTGCTGGGTGACTAAAAAGTCAACCTGGAAGGGAACAGTGCCATGTTGTCACTATTAGACCCAAAGCGAAAGAAGAGGGTTTTTATTGTCTCATCCTTTTATAGTTCTGAAACAGTATCACCTAGTAGCATCTTGGCAGAAAATGTGGGGGTAATCCTCACAAACTCATTCATTTACAAAAAAAATTGTTCAAAAGTTGAATCAAAAGGGTTAAACCATCAGAACATTTGCAAACAATGCTATATAAGGGTAATTTAGGATCTAATTTCAGATTAAGTTTTTTACTTAAGCAAAAAGCAACTTTTGAACTTTACAAAAATGGTTGATTCAAAATGATTGACTGATTGATAGATTAATTTTTCATTTCACACTGCTTGTTTACAGCTTAAAAACCCTTAATAACCATTTTGGGATTTTTTAAAGCCAAAGCATATTTTTGGATTGTAAGAATATTTTTTTTTATTTTTGCAAGGGAATATTGCATTAACAATTTTTGGAGCAATAACAATGAGACAAGTCCTATTATATAACCTATAGCTATATTAACTATTATTAACTCTTATTATTTAACTATTATTATTATTATTATTATTATTATTATTATTATTATTATTATTATTCAACTATTATTATTTTAATACTACAAAAGAGTTGCACAAAGCTAATTTTAGTACATATCCATTTTATGTGAATTTAATTATCAGTTCTACTCCATCTTAATATCATTGCTGTTGAGAAAAAGCATTTTCACTATTATTATTTTAATACTGGTTTAACTGCCTCTCAAAAACTGTAGCTTTCTGGATTGAATATTCTCCCTGTAATTATTTTATCTGAGTTTTATTCCATCTTATTACTTAGCTTTTTAGGCCAAAGTATTCTCACAGTTATTTTATTTGTTTTATTCTATGTTATTATTGTAGCTTTTTAAAATTAACTCTTTGTTAATTCATTAATTTTTTTTAATCATTTCAACCCAAGTAAGGCAATAAATCCACTAAGACACAAGGAGTTACAGAGCATGTAAGAAACTGAGAAAGCTTTATTGGGAAGAGAAGACAATAAAGATAATGGATTCAAGGAAACAACAAAAAGTGACAATTGATGTTGCATTTAAAATTTTGAAGAGCATAGTTGAAAGAAAGCAAGACACAAGAGAGTTCCACAGTTAAAAAGTTCAAGAGAAAAAAAAAACATTTGAATAGAAATTATGGTTACATTTATCAATTTTAACATTAAAATGATGAGATCTAGATGCTAATCTAGTACTATGCTTAAATTCATGAACTCAAGGTACCAAAGGGGAAAGCTCACCAAAGCAATTGCTATGAAAATAGTTATAGAAAAGGCAGAGTGAAGCTACATTATGGGAATGGGAAAGTAATTAAAGCCATGATGTCAGGTCAGTACTGATAACACTGCAGATACGTCTTTGGATTTTGTCAAGAATGTTTAGATATATAACAGAAGCACAAACCCAGGTGTGGCAGAATTTGAATTCTAGTTTTACTTCCTCTCTTAATTGTAACTGTTTAGATGAAATATTTATCCTTGTATTATTTTATTCCTACTTTAACTCCATATTGTTCTTGTTAATTCTTAGGTGGAACAATTTGACTATTATAATTTGAATAGTAGTGTTTAATATATATTAATTTCATAGAATTTTAGATGGAGCACTTTCACTTTTATTTTATTATTTTACTCCAACTTGATCTTCTTACTTTTTAGATAAAGTATTTTAACCAGTGTTAATATTTGGCAAGTTTCATGCCTTATTAATCTAGTTTTTGAGATGAAGCCATTGAATTATTATTTTCTTATTATTAGCTTTACTCCATCTTATTATTGTAGCTTTTTAGATGAAGTATTTTCATTATTATTATTTTATTACAAGTTTTCCTCCATCTTATTATTGTTGTCTTTTCATTTTTCTCCATTTTCTTTTTCATTATTATTATTTTATTACAAGTTTTCCTCCATCTTATTATTGTTGCCTTTTTCATGAAGAATTTTCGCAATTATTATTTTATTACTAGTTTTACCTAATCTTATTGTTGCTTTTTCACTGAAGCATTTTCATTATTATTATTTTATTACAAGTTTTACTCCATCTTATTATTGTTACCTTTTTCATGAAGAATTTTCATTATTATTATTATTTTATTACAAGTTTTACTCCATCTTATTATTGTTACCTTTTTCATGAAGAATTTTCATTATTATTATTATTTTATTACAAGTTTTACTCCATCTTATTATTGTTGCCTTTTTCATGAAGAATTTTCATTATTATTATTATTTTATTACAAGTTTTACTCCATCTTATTATTGTAGCATTTTAGATGAAACATTTTTCACTCCAGAGCAGTCGATCACTCATGAGTTCTTGTTTTGCTTATCAGCAATGTCATGTAAAATGCATTTTGAATTAGCATAAGATTGTCTGGACACCCAACCATGGAGCAAGATGGGTTGGTTGCCCAGCAACCACCTACATTGACCAGCTATATTATGACACAGAATGCCACCCTAATGACTACCTATACCATGATAGACTCATGAATGTCTGAGTTAGCTCAACCAAATAAAATAATCATTTTCATTACTGTCATTATTTTATTACTATTTTTAAATTATCTTATTGTTTTTAAAGGAAGCATTTTCACTATTATTATATTATTAACTAATTTTTACTGCAACTTATTATTGTTGCTTTTTAGATGAAGCATTTTCTCTATTATTTTATTACTACTTTTAAATTATTGTTGCTTTTTAAAGGAAGCATTTTTACTATTATGTATTTTATTACTAGTGCTTAGTATATCTTATTTTGTAGTGTTTCATATTAAACATTTTCACTCTTATTATTTTACTGCTACTTTTACTCCATCTGATTTTAGAAGGAACATTTTATTTGTTATAAGCTTTCAATGAAATTTGAACATAGATTTTCTATCCTTATCTATGATAAAAGCTACTATAAGATGAAAATAAAACTTGATAGTTGTGAATAATTTTGGACATAATCTAGATTCATTTTGTGTATGATTGAGTCATTAATATTTATAGCTTCTGCTAGAGACTTTAAGATATATTTTAATAAAGTAGTTATGATAAAATCAACAATGTAGAGAAGTAAGGTCAGCTTATTTAACTGACTTGGCTGTTATACTTTATGCTTTGCTATAATGAATATTCTGTATTTATTGATTTCTGGGGAAGGTCACTGTTATGCTTACAAACACACCTGCCACTTTGTTGCAACCCAAATAAGCAAAGCTATAAGCACAAACCTGTTACAAAAGAAATGTCTTCAGGACTTACTTACAAATGTAAACCAAGATTTAATGTTTATATTTGTTATAGTCATGTTTTTACTTATTATTGCCCCCTGAACGAAGTTACAAATGGAATAAAGTCAGTAGATAACTAACACCTTTGTATTAAAAAACTTCAAATCTAAAAGAAAAATACAAAAAGTTCTTTTCTTTAGATGCAAGTTTAAGCTTATCAGAAATAATTTATGGATATGTGTCAAAAATGACTAAAATTGTTGGTTAATTTATGAATAAATGTTTTCGTTTGATGTCCAAATAATAATGATAATAAAAGCTCTGATGTTACACCAGGTATGGTTCTTATGGATTCTGATTTTAAATGGTTGGATGTGTTAAAATAAACGTATACAGATTTACTTGTAAGTTGCCTAACCATAACCATTTGCTGGTTGTACCTCATCTTGGTTAAAGTTTCTTATTCGTCTTTAAGAAGATTGTCCAATATTCAATATCATATTGGAGTTTAGATATTACACAGCAGTCTTATACATTTTTGTTTATAAGGACAAAGAGAGTATGGGTTTATTGGGGATATTTAGTATCACTTGATCCCCAGCAAAAGCTGACATGATATACTAATAGTATAAGAATTAAAACATATACCATATAGTAATTGTCAATGTGCATTTAATTATATATTTCCTGCATATTTATTTATATATTTCCTGTCCTATCTGTAGTGGGAAGAGATGTAAATCAATATATCTGCATTTAGACAAAATTAGTTCCTGACAAAATGAACTGTTTAATTAATCAGTTCCTTTACTTCTGTGAGTCTTAGATTGAAATCTTCTTTCATGTGATGCACTCAGATACCTTTGTCTATCAAGTGACTGTCTTGCTTCAACTTGGTCTTGAAATATGCTTTGTCATCGCCGTCTTTGTCGTTTTGTTGCTAATCTTTTTCTTCTAAGAGATGTTTCCATTTCACTTTTATATAAATGCATAATTTTTTAAAATAATACCTTGTGTAATCAATGAATCATAGATGCCATTGAATGTCTAAAAACTATAAAGAGAACGGATTAATTAAAGAGTTCATTGGTCTCGATTTTTATTATGAACTAGCAGTAGAGCCTGGCGTTGCCCGGGGATGTAACAGTAAGAGATAGATCAAGTATCGACCATCATAAAGACTGAAAAATAAAATTGACTAAGATTATTGTTTAAGGTTGACGGACATGCATGTCTTAATTAGTTTTTTTTTTGTGTTTTTTACGAATTGGTCAAACTCAAACAAAAACATTGTTTTCAATCGTTATGAGTCTATCGATTAAATAGAATTTTATTATAAACAATTGTCTTGTAAATGGAATTTTTAAAGCATTCTGAATGTAAAAATAAAGAAAAAAAAAAGACAATAAGAAACACTACCTGCCAAAAAAAAGTGAAGTTTTGTTGAAATCGGTTGAAAAATGTAGAAATCCGATCCCATATATAAATGAACACACACACACACACACACACAACCTGGGTTTTATAATAAGTATAACTCGATGTGAGTTGTCCCCTTTCATTCTGGTGACAGAATCATGTTTTCAAATTGATTTCATGCAAAAACAATTGTGTTTTTCCAATTTTTGAAGCTGTTAGAACCATTGCAAAGTAATTTTACGCAGTCCTGTGAAGTTTTGTTGAAATAGGTTGAAAAATGTAGGAAATCTGATCCAATATATAAACGTACAGACACACACACACACACACAATCTGCGTTTTATAATAAGTAAGATTCTTTATCTCCATTTTATTGAATCTTAGTACATTGTTTCATGACTTTTGTTTCATTGCATCTCACTATTAAAACTTTGTAACAACCACCATCATTTTTGATGATACAGGTACACTAATAATAATAATAATAATAATCCACAAGACATGGCTCTCATGGCCTCTGGTTTTAATTGGTGTGAACATGTTACATGTTTTTGTTGTGGTGAATTAAAATGGGCTACGGTAAGTATTCTGTTCAATATTACAAATTTGCTTGTCACTTTCCTGACAATAACTAATGGACACGCCCCCTAGGGGCTGCCATATTATATATCTCTGTTTATAAGTTGGGGTATTGAGAGAGAGAATCATGGCCAGATGTTGAGTTTTTTTTTTTTCTAAGTTTAAAGAATGAGGCAACCATGGTGACTTGAGAGTAATATCTAGTTATTTGCTAAACCCTTCAGTTTGAGACTGTGAGGAGTCTGGGTTAACTAACCTGAAAATATTTCTAAGTGAGATCCATCTGCAAGGTCATGCACTGCTTTTAGTAAAACCTGCCACCATATCATGCACATTTGGCTGTGATACATGTGCCTAGTATATCCTTACAGTGTGTCATAATGGGTATATTGAGCTTTGTATATTTGTAACCCAGCATCACTTTGCTGGCGTGCTTCTCTCTAAATCAATAATAATAATAATTTTTTTCATAATAAAGGAAGCCAACAAAAGAGAATTTCAAGTGGATGAAGAAGAGCAAGTAAAGCATAATACAAAGAATTCAAATAATCTTAAAAAGAAGGCCAAAGCAAATTCAATGGACCAAATGCAGAAAAATGGCAAAATAAATCTCTTCATAATCAATGTTCTGCCTATGACAAACAAGTTGATGTAGAAAAATACCATACACATCAGTAGTTGTGTAGTGCGGGATTAAAAGCTAAAACTGAATGTTTTATTCTTGTTGCACAGGACTAATGCTTACTTACTATAAATTATCCAACAAATATACTGAAAAATAGTTGTATTGACTCCATTTTCACTTTAGATTTTGATTTCAGACTTTGTGATGAGTATCTAGAAACATTTGACCATCTTGTATCAGGTTGCACGGTATTAGTATCCACTAAGTATAAAAGTCAGCGTGACAGGGTGGACCAATATCTTCACTGGAAAATCTACAACTTTTATGCGAAGGAAACTGTAAGAAATTGGTATGAACACTATTCAAACCTGGTTACAGACATAGGACCTGTAACAATTTTATGAGACTTTACAATGCACACAGAACAATCCACGTTAATCATCCAGATTGTGATCAAAGAACACAAGAACAGAATGTGCTTTCCTACTGACATGGCAGTTCCTGCACAATGTATCTTTAAAGATCTTTAAAAAAAAACTATCAAAATACAAGGATCTTGAAGAGGAAATCTAAAAAATGTGGCACACAAAGACATCAATAATTCTAGTTGCGGTTGGGCTCTAGGTTTGAGTGGAAAAGGGTCTAATAGACTTATTCAAAGAATCTCTGGCAGCCCATGTCTTAAAGAAATGCAAAAAAAATTGTTCTCACAATCATAGCTTACACTTTACAAAGGGTTTTATCTATGTAAAATGTACATGTTCTCAGGTTGTTTTATTTTTACTTTACAAAAATGTTCAGTGGAAAATGACATGATGCCATTTCTGACCTTAGATTTCTGGTTGGGACCCAGAAGGAAATGAGTATACAACAGAAATCAAATGAAATAATAGTAATGATAATGTGAAAAAGTTACAATGCTTTGGGGCTTCATCATACATGGCAGTTACACTATATAAGCCAATCAATCAGATATATTTATTAAATGACTTCAAAAGGCATAAATGCCACCTCATTGATATAGACATTACATCTGATAAAAACATCACACCAAAAGAATTTGACAAGCATATAAAACAGAGTAACCTGAAAAAATCTGGCTTTTAAACATAATCACTATTTTAATAATAATACAAGTACGCTTCTTCTGCTATGTGCTATGTCCCTTCAGGATATTGGTGATCATGGCTCTCCACAATTTCCTGTCCTTTGTAGCTCTTAATAAATTTTGTCTTTTGATTATCTCTCCTAAAGCTTGCTTTGCCATTGATTTACTCAAGCTTGCCAGGTAAGCTATACATCATTTTCATCTGTCTCTCTTACTTTCAATCTGTCCTGTGAGTATCACATTTTCCAAGCCCTCTTTCCTCATTATGTGCCCTAGGAATTTCAACTCTTTCTTTCTGAGGTTAGGTATATGTCCTTTTTGCTTCCATTATCTCTAGAACTTCATCATTGCTCACATGTTTGGTTCATGGTATTCTCAGCATCCTTCTGTAGAACCACATTTCTGGTGCCTCATGTCTCTTCATCTGTGAGAAGATTGTCCAGCATTCACAGACATATAAGAGAACTGATATTATGTAACAGTTCATTACTCTTTTCTCAGAATGCATAAAGGGTGTTTGAAGTATAGTGATGGTCAGTAAGCTAGTTTTGAGGGAGCGTAATAAATACTTATGTAATTCTTTTCTGTATCTGTCTATATTTTTGAGATGAGGTATTATGTACACTATTTACATTATTTGGACCATTGTCCTCATCTTTGTTGCCATATTTATCACAACGTTTCAGACGTTGTATGGTCCAGCCTTCTTCAGGTGGTTGAAATGTCAAACTGAACCCTTTATTTTGCTCACTAGGGTAGACTGTTCTAGTTCCACCTGCCATGTCTAATGGATGTCAGTTATCTCCTGTTAATTAGCACAGTGGATAAAGGTGTTAGTTAGATCCAGTGACAGGACCCAAAGTGTGTGAGTTCAATACCTGCTATGGGTTAAATAACAGGATAGACTTGACTTTCTAGACTTAGGTGCTGTCCAATCTGTTTTATGATTTATTTTGTCTGTATCTCTATCTATAAAAGGCAGGATGTGTGTGTGTGTGTGTGTAACGAATGCATGGCCGCAATTTTTGACAGATTTGCACCAAAATTTACATGCACATGCTCCAAGTTAGTGAGAAGGCCAAGACCGACTTTGCATTTACCAACTCCCATCGATAGTGGAAATAATCGATTTTTTCATGCTTCTACGGCAGTAGTTTGGGGCCATTTTCTACTGGCCAGAGTGAGAGCCAATAGCTGGCTGCCACGAATAGGCGAGAAGATTCTATTGGCCAGCGTTAGAGCCAATAGTTGACAGACATGAATGTTAACTAGTATGCTAGCATGCAAAAAAAAAAATCGATAGCTGCATTCGTCACAAGTGGGAAAAATTTAAATCTGCATGGCACTTTACTCCAATTGGCTCATTCACTTGCTTAAACTCAACGTTGATTCTGATTCCACAGAACTGGGTTGGGTGTGAAAAAGTATTTGTTGTTAACATTCTTTTTCATTCAATTTTTCCAGTTATGAGTCCTTTTTTAAAGCTGATCGTTTTGTGTTCATTTTGTTTAGTTCTTTTTTCGTAACAGATTTAATGTTTAGTATAGAGCTTAGAAAAAATTTGCAGTGTGAGATATGCAAGAAGTAAGGCATGTAGCAACATCAGCACGGCAAAGGGCACTCCTTTAAAGGCAAGGAAGGGCAAAAATATTTTAAGTCAAGTGATAGCGATTGCTGTAGGAGTTGTACGATTTTTGAATCAAGCAAGGTCAACGCAGGGCCATGCTGCTAGTGGCATATAAACATCAATGGGTTCTTTAATGCCGACAAGAGTTTTAGGATATGTTCATATGAATAGAATATGTATTCTTTGTAAGAAATCAGTTTGTAGATCAGGTTTCATTGTCATATTTTTGTAAAGAGGGTTTTTTTCGAGAGTCAAATGTATTGCCAGTAATATTTCTTCCAAAAAATGTATTACTGGTAATTTTTTTTCTCAAAAATGCATTGCTGGTATTTTTACTATAAAAACCTATTTTTACACTTTCATAGTTTTTTAACCCCAGTTTGGGAGTTAACTATTTGTCCATAGCTGGGACCCTAACAGGTGCTACCACTCCTGCTCAGGTTGGACCTGGGAACAGCAGCAAGGTGGTTCCATACTCCTCAAAACCACCTAATTGGAGACCCTGCTGCTGGATATATTTTATTGTCATACCCAGGAAACTGTCCAATGTGAGGAGATTGTACAGGATTAAGTATGATTAAAAAGAGTACTGTTATATACATTAAGAAAATCACAGGAAATCCTTATTTCAGATATAAAATATTGTACTTATGAGCACCTTTCACATACTCAGAAAAACTCTCTACATTTAATATACTCAATAATCTTAGGAGAAAGACCTTCCTTTACCTCAGGTCTCCGTTAAACAACTTGGTAAAGATTGGATCAAGCAGTAAATTAGGAAAACTTGTATGCAGATTACCCCATCTTGTCTGCTAAAATAACTGCTAGGTGTTGTTGAATTCAAGACTATACAAAATTAAAGAATTCACATTCTATATTTCTGAGATGAGGTATACTGACCAATTCTTTATCTAACATCTCTGGGTCGCCACTTATGACTTTTGCTTGGTATTGTAAGCAACGGACAATCCCTTTCTTTATGCTGTATGGATGGTGGGAATTGAAATTGAGGTACTGTCCAGTGAATGCCGGTTTACAGTATACGGATGTCTTAAACCCATGCTCTGTCCGAGATATTAGAACATCCAGGAATGGGAATGTGTTGTTACTCTCTTTCTTCATTGTGAACTGTATCGAAGGTCTTATTGACATGCACAGTGGATAAAGGCATTGGTTAGATCCAGGGACAGGACCCAAAGAGAGTGAGTTCAATACCCGGTTTAGGCAGTGGAGAACTTTCAGAGGGAAATTAGCAGGAGATAACTAATAACTGACATCCATCAAATGTAGAACTAGATCAGTCTACCCCAGTGAGCGAAATAAAGGGTTCAGTTCAAAATTCCAACCACCTGAAGAAGGCTGGAGCATACAACGGCCGAAATGTTGTGATAAATATGGCGACAAAGATTAGGACCTTTTGTTCTTCTTTGAGATGCAGTAGTGGAAATTTAATTTCCTGGGCAGCTGACTACCTAAATTTCAACACACATACACACATGCAAATATAATTTCTTTTCCTCTTCTTTTTTGAACTGTGTTGTTCTTTATATAAATATATATGTGAAATTGCTTCACATGTTGAATTCATTTCTTTTGAAAGTTTTCATCCTCATCAACAACAAATTTTAACTCCTCACAATGCTACAAAATGGTGATCAACAGCATCCATTATAACCAAATCACCTGTTCACTACAACTGAAATAATAATAAAATTATATTAAAATTTTTGAACTGATTCAGTCTTTCTTATCAAATTGTGAAATGAAAGTTATCCTGAAGAGTTATTCTTCTAGATCCTTTTGTACTAATGCAGGTGTCCCCCCCACCAGGGCTCTATCCTTGGTCCTACTTTGTTTTTAATTGTCATTAACAACCTTTCATCAGCTCTCAACTTGGTATCAATGATGATGACACAGGCATTTACTCCAGACTCGATAGTAAGTCTGATCAGTCCAATAAGGTCAAAATAGTGGTTGATGTCAAAAATGACCTTCAGTCTGTTGTTAACTTGAGAAAAGGATGGGGCTTGTTCATTTGAATACCCCCATAACTAAACTGCCTCCTGTTAATCATCTGCCTTCCATCAGCATGGCTGATGCTAACCTCTTAGCCTCTCACTACTGCATTAGTATTTCCATGGCAATTGCTCTGACAAGCTATATTCCTTAATTCCACCAGTTCAGACCTTCATATCTAAGACCCGCCATACTAGGTACACTGGAATTAATCATCAGTTCAGTTATGTGCCATGCGTGATACACGCTTAGGCGATCATGTATCTTTCAATACATGATTGACAGGGCAAATTTTTCCGACAGTAGGTTGTCATTTCTTTCTGCAGTAGACCATTTGCAACCCAAGCCTATAGAATCTAGTCTGTCCTGCTATTTACCCATAGCTGGGGAGAGAAGAAGAGAATTCATACCTTTCCCAAGGGTATTAGCATGTAAATGAATATCAGTCAGTTATGTGACATGCGTGATACACACTTAGGCAATCATGTATCTTTCAATATATGACTGACGAGGCAGATTTTTTCCCACAGTAGGTTACCATTTCTTTCTGCGTTAGACCAGTTGCTATCCAAGGCTATAGAACCCAGTCTGTCCTGCTATTCACCCATAGCTGGGGAGAGAAAAAGAGGAGGGTATTAGCATGTAAGTGAAATGTAATGGATTCGACTGGAATTCAAACTCAGATCTCTGATTCCTCATTCCAAACTGCTATATTCTTTTAGTAAGAAGGAAGTTCCATTTGGGCAGTTTCTTTCCAAGAACCACTACTTTATGAAGAAAACACTTGAGTGAATTTTTCCCCCATCGCTAAAATCTTAATCTCTTCAAGTCTAGGATAAACAGTTATCTTTCTCACATATCCTCATGTATCAACCTCATTCAATAACCCTCTATCTTGAGTGGCTCCTGGGCCTTGTATAGGGTAAACAATTAGTAAAAAAAATAGAATAATTGATACCAGTATACAAATTACTCAGTTTAGTTTCCGAACTAATCAATATGTTATTATTATGATGATGATGATAATAATAATATTAATAAGGACCTGCAAATTGAAGTAGCAAAAATGTGGAATCTTAAAACTACAATTATCCCTGTTGCGGGTATGATAAAGGGTATTGAAAATCACATCAGCATCTCAGTTACAAAAGATTACTTAGTGCAGAACTGCACATATCATCTGCAAACGCCTTTCAATCTAAAGAAATGTCTCAAATGTGTATAGATAACTCTGTAGTGCTCTTTTTACTCATAGACTCTGAAGGGACTTGGTAATTATGCACTTAAAATTACTCTTTGGCAAACTGATACCACACATAATAATGATGATGATGATGATGATGATGATGATGATAAAAGTAATGATGATGGTTGTTTACTATACTGACTCTTGTGGTCCTACCTTCTGATTGAACTCACCATCCTAGGTTAACAAATTTCTGAAGATTTTAGACTTCTACTCCTCAGCATAATGGAAGTGTTTTATACAGTGTCGGTGGCTTGTCTCCCTTCCTGTGAAAGGGGATTTAACCTTCAGGCATTATTTAAGTTTATTGAAACTTTTCATTCTAATGCTTGGTTTGTTGCTTTATTCCCCTCCCCCCACAGACTTTGAAATGTACATATGGGGACTTGCTAGGATTTCATAGAGACATTGAGGTATTATGGTGTTTGGAATAAGAAAGGTAGGAGAGAATGTCTTGTTGTGGTGGTAGGACTATTGTTGGTATGTTTGGGTCAGTGTTTGTGGCTAGGTAAGTTTAGAATTAAACAGAAGAAGACCGTCCTTTTCCCCCAATCCCCTTTTTGGCCTTGTGCCACATTTTGTACTAGCGTGCAAATAAATATCTATTCTATTGTTTGGTGAAGTGCTTTCACTCAGTTTATTGAGCAAGATCCTGTTTTTGTTTGATAATCAAAAAGAAACTAGAATCTCTTCGATAAATGGTCCAAATCTTCAGCCATGATAAAGGAATGGAATTCAATCTTGTGAAATGTTCAGTGATTGTAATGAACAAAAGAAAAAAAGAAAGAATAGAAGATATTAAACCAGCAAGGAAATGATCAAGATGATCAACAAAAACAGTGGCAAAAAACACCTCGAGATTCTGGAAGGAGATACCATCCAACAGAAGGAGATAAAGGAAAATGTCAACCATGAATATCTGAGAAGAACAAGAAAAATACTAGTGTGTGATTACCTCATCTTGTCTGCAAATGAACTTTGCTTAATGCCAGTAGATGGTGTTCTATTCAGGACTAAAAAAGGAATCCATATAAACCCCCTGTCTCTCTTTGCTCAAGTGTGTGGTAGGTACAAGACATTGTCCAGTCATCCTCCAGGAGACACTTACCAGGCAGCTGACTATGCAATTTTAACTCAACCATTTGGCATATTTACACACACATTATGCTAATCCCTTAAATATCTTCTTTTTCTTTTTTAACCTATCTGTATACATGTTAATATAATTTTTGTCTTTCTCTTCTCTTGTGAGTTAAGTTGTTCTTTATATAAAAATATATTTCTTTATCCAGAAACTTGATACTTAATTTCAAACAAACCATGTGTACGTCACATGCAAGCACATACACACTATGCTTATCCCATAAATATTTTATTGGGGGCAATCTGTATACATGTTAATATAATTTTTGTCTTTCTCTTCTTTTGTATACTATGTTGTTCTTATATATGTATAAATATCCTCTACATGTTGAATTCATTTTATCTGAAAGTTTTCAATGGCAGCCATTACAGTTTCTAACACCATTCCAAAGTTGTAACTCCTACCACCTTACTAGAGACCAATCTCTACAGCAGAAAATTAAAGGAATAAATACCTACACTTTTTTTTTATTATGACGTAGTTTGGACCTTTCTTGTACTGCGCAAGAGAGGAACTCAAAAAAAATTAACCAAAAATCAAGAATACTGATCACAATGTGTAAGACGCTACATATGAGAGATGATATCGATGGGTAATATGTTTAAAGAAAAGGAGAAAAGCAACATGTCGGCATCAAGGATTGAATTGCAACTGTATAAAAGAGAGTGAATGGGTGCAAAAGAGAGAGCAAGCAAAGAACTGCTAACAACCAATGAAAACTCTTCTACTGCGAGCAGAAACAAAGAAAAGATGGAAAACTTGAAAATAAGAATGAAAAGCAATTCAATTAATAGCAGTCCCAAATGATGCCATAAGAACTGACTACATAAGAGCTGAAGATGAAACACAGGAAACCTGCTTATATAGACTGTATATAAATAAAGATGAAGCAGTGAACACATAATCAGCTAATATTAACAATTGTATACAACATATATCAGAATAGGGTGGGAAAGGTAATGGATTTGGAAATGTGCAAATGAATACAATTCTTTTATACTCTGAGGTTTAAAACGTATCACCAAATCCAGGCCAGGAGAATGGATCTGGTAATAATATATGTAATAAATTGATGAATTGTGTTTTCTCATTGATTTATATATACTATATTTTTACTGTTAATAATGATCAATTAACTAAATATCAATGGTAATTAACAACCCTGTTAATGCACCTAATACTTCCGACTAATAGAAATATGGAACTAAAGATGCAGAAATAAAGTTTAAGCAGTGAACACATAATCCCCAGATATAGCAAGTTGGCTCAAATCTATGCCAGAATAGAATGAGAAAGATAATGAAATGGGATCTGGGCAAATGACTACATTTGGATCATACAGACAAATGGTATAAACTTAACAGTATATGCAGAATGCAATGATATATGCACAGGGTTGTAGCATATGTAGAAAATAATGTTACAGAATTAAGACAATGCTTTACAACGTGCGTAAAAGAGAAAGTAAGCAAAGAACTACTAACAACCACTGAAAACTCTTCTACCACGAGCAGAAACGAAGATGAAAAATTTGAAAATGAGACTGAAATCCAATTAATAGAAAGCCTCAAATGATGCCAGAAAACTGACTACATAAGAGCCCAATGGTATATGAATATAGCAATAGCATATACACAGAATGGAGTCTGTTCTAGAGAATTAAATATATAAAATTCTCTTAGACTTTGAGGTTTAAAACATATAAACCAATCCAGGCCAGGAGAATGGATTTAGTAGCAATGTAATAAATTGATGAATTGTATTTTCTGATTGATTATATATATTATCCTTGTACTGTTAATAATGATCAATTAACTAAATATCTGTGGTAATTAACAATTCTAAGACTTTCTATGAACAGAAATATGGAATTAAAAATGGTGAGAGATATTGAGAGTTAAGGAAGGTGGCTGAAATTTACAACAGGAATGATAACTGAACTTGATTTTGCATTTACTGAAAAGAAACAATATGAAGAAAAATTATCAGATATAACATTTTCACAAATAAAAATTTTCTTCAAATTCCAAAATCCTGCAGCTTAAAAAAGATTGTGAGTGTCTGTGACATTTTTTACAGTCAGTTCTGTAAATTTCTGCTATTATTATTTTGTTTTATATTAATTAAATCTCTCATTGTTTTTGCCATTGTTGTAAAAAATTTTACATTAATTTCAAATAAATTCTTTTCAATTGCAGTCATTATAGAGTCGACAGTTTGTATTATTTATCGAGTTTTATCATCATTACTTATATTACTTACTTTCCTAATTCTGTGAATATGGTAAGCTTTCCTCTTATATGTATTGTATATGAAATGATTAAGATATTGGAGGAGTCTAAAAGTATCTTCCATCTTCATCATTTAAATACTGTAAATATTGAAAGCTACAAACTTTAAGGGCTCTTAACTAAAAGCCAATAAATATGTTTATTTTGTTGTTATGGACTGAATAGAAGTTTATGAGCTAATTTTTATTGGTGGATTTTTGATAGACCCTTAGTTTTAGATCATTATTGATTTCAAACATTTTTTTACAGTTTATCAACCCTTTGTAGGTCATTTAGAGCTGGAACATATTTCAGATTGTAGCAGGCTGCTTACAGTACTCAGTGTTCCTAAGTGGTCTCCCATTTAAATAATGACCAGGCTTGATATTGCTTAACTTCAGTAATCTAACAATTTAGATAATTATCTGTATGATGTAACATGATATCAGGTAATATATTGTTTGTTTACACAAAAAGTATATAATTAATTCAACAATAATATTTATTAACATTTTTTTTTTTAACAAAAGCAAGGTTATCATGCAAGAAAATTATACAAGAGAAAAGATCAAAAAATACAAATCAAATGTTTACCAAAATTCTCTTTTACAGAAATGCACAGATTATTTAAAAGGCAGATATTTGAATTTCAATAATGTTCCTTTGATAGAAAGAAAATACAAATGTTGTTTGTAGTTCAGTCAAATTGATAAAATTCAAATTTATTATAAACAGTGCTCACAAAAAAATCATATCTTTATGTGCATATGATCGAGTGATTAGAGCATTAACATTCTGACCATAAGACCTGGGTTCAAATCTCACTATGATCCTAGTGTGTGGCACTCTTGGGAAGTGCCTGAAAACAGTACAATAAATTGACTTGTGAGTGAAATTAGTATTGTCTATATGTATATCTATAAATTCTCTATCGTCAATGTTGAGCAGCAGTATACCATTTATAAATATAGCAAATTTTAAAATATACACATACAATAAGAGTATTTAATTCCACAGTAACATTTATTAGCTTAGCTTTTTTTCAAACAAAAGCAAAGGTTTGTAAGAAAGAAAATTACACAAAAGATAAAAATTACAAATCAAGCATTTAACAAAATTCTCTTTCACAGAAATGCACAGATTGTTTAAAATTCAAATATTTTAATTCCAGTAAAGTTAGATAGAAAGAAAATACAAGTGTTGTTTGTACTCCATTCAAACTGATAAAATTCAGTCATGTGCATAAACAATGCACATGACTATTGTGAAAACTTTGTTCTTTACAATGTGTAGCTAAATGTGTATGTAATAAATGTGGAAAAACTCAAAACTTGAAATGTAATCCTAGATTATCAATGGTTTCTCAAAAAGTTGACTTATCTCAACAGTGAACAAAAATGGAAAAGTGGAGTGATGAAATCATTGATTAAGTACCTGTCACGTAGTCCTGGTAATAAGCAAATTTCTCTATGAATTTCTGGGATAAGGTGTTATTGCTATTTACACTTGGACTATTGTCCTTATCTTTATTGCTATTATCAGAAAATTTTGGCTGTTGTGCCCACTGGCCTTATTCAGGTGTCTGTCAATATGGATAAGCTATGGTGAACTGAACCTTTTATTTAATCTATGGGAGTAGACTGTTCTTATTTCTCTGCCCCTGTCTTGGGATATCTCATCTAGTTTTTTTATTTTTACTACTGCTCAGTTATTACTTACTCTGTTTCCATTGAGTTTGAGTACAACCCGCTGATCTAGGGGTTGAACTCAAAATTACTATGTCACCAAATTCATGAACAAAACACTAGGCTATTGTCCCATGCCATTTTTAGTGATGAATGTTGAGCTACATTGAATGGTTCTAATGGCTGAGTTAGAGGTGGAATCCTTCATAGAAATTGTCAACCAACATGATTTAGAAGACAATAGGAAAGATATGGAATAATGTTTACAACTAATAGCTTAGGTAATAAAATTATAAGGTACTTTAAATATGTTATGTAGGTTGCATTAGCGATGTGTCTCGTTCTCCTATAGAGACCAAACAATCCCCAGCAAACCTCATGTTGCATTGTACACAACACAGAATAGTACGAAGCCTGTAATAGCTTAAGCTTACTTGATTAAACACAAACATATGTAATAATTCTGCCAAACCAACAGCTAAAGGACTCAAATCTCAACTCTAAATCTTGTATAATCTTACATAGGGACTTCATGCATATGCTGCATGTATCTTATATATATCTTATACCATGAAGGTGTTGAACCTATGAGAGCCACCTTGTCCCTCCAGCTCTCAAAGTCTTGGAAGAATGTCAGAATATCCCCCAGTGCCAGATTAATCTACTGGAGGTACTGGCAGATAATATCCTTCTACCTGCTGTGTGGCCTGCTGCAAGGTCATTGTCATTCTGCAGAACTGGTAGATGACTCTGGTAGGGTGGTCATTAGGTTGTTGGCAGAAAGTGACCGAGCTAGTGAACATGATATTGAATGATGGTGCGGGGGATGTTCAGCTGGGCAGTCTTCTGGCAGGACCTCTCATTGGACACAAGATTAGACTAGTACGCCCCCTAGATGGCCCTGATGGCGTGGGACTCAAAGCTATGAACACTGGAGGTGAAAGGCTTACTGAAAGGCCATATAGTAGTTGGGAGAAGTGTCGGAGTTACCTCCTCCTTCACTCCTTAAACTAAGAGAACAGGTCATTTCGACCTTGACCTCTCGGTTGTGCTCCCTATACACTGTAAACCTGTGGTAGAGACTAGCAAGTTACCTTTTTAGTTAAGTTATATTTCAAACCTAGTTGTAATATACTTCTAGACATTTTTAGGCCTTAGTTCCCTTTAGCTAACCTCGACTTATTTTTTTATAGAGACTTTACTGTTTAGGTTACCCAATTCTCTTGCTGGTCTCCCTTACCACAAGACAGTGACTTCTCCCTAAATTCACCGTTGGCGACTGAAATTGTCGAATACACAGGCTCCTGGCCTCTGGCCAGGAACGTCGACCACCGGGTTGCGTATTAAGTTACGCTCCCATTTTTTTTGTCTGCCAACTTGATGATAGTTGGAAACTTTCCTTTCTCTCTCTCCTTCGCCTACTACGCCTGGCTCCTTAGCCCTGTTCGACACTCGGCTTTCCATCCCTACTGGCTGCCTGCATGTCATCCATAACCTTTCCCATACACAATGTTTGTAATTATTATGGGAGGTTACTAATATCGGACTCGACTGGCAACACGCAACGCCTGCACTGGACCTTTGACATGCCCGAACAATGCCAGCTCTTCTTTCCTACCCAACACGTTCTCTATTTCTTTATCTTACTAGAATAAATTGACTTATATCCTATATATCCTCGTTCTGTCGTCTATATTGTTATACCTTGTCGGATTTAACGTCTTCGAAAATGTTAGCGGGCCATTTGTGACCTCATCACCCTTTTGTGATATGGGGGCACTCGGGGGTCCACTACAGATGTCATGAGGCCACTATAGTGACCTTCAGCAGTTGCTCATGAAACCTGCAGCCATTTCATGTCTTTTGTTGACCTTCCTGAGGTCACTGGTGTTGGAAACTTCTGTGCCCAAGTATACAAAAAATGTGACAAACTCGACAGGGTTGCTGCCAATGATGATGGGTCTTGGATTGGGGATGTCAACCACTTGCATTAGCTTGGTCTTTGGCCAATTGATGCACATTCCAAGCTTTGTCGCTTCCTTGTTGAACATGCAGAGTACCCCTTCCAACCCAAGCTGCAAGCAGCAGAACAGTGTTGTGTTGGTGATGTAGTCCAGGTTGGTTAGGTTGTAGTCCTTAAGATGAACTCCAGGAAAGTGGTTGCACACTGTATACATGAATATGCAAACAATTATGTACAATTAACAACATATTTTATTGCCTGAGCAAACTAAGTAGACAGAATTTAAAAGGGATAAATGAAGGTGTGAAAGTCCACAAACTTTATTTAAGTTTGGGATAATCTGTCCACAAGCTTTAAACTTTGGATACTTTGTCTGCAAGCTTTATTTATGCTTTGGATAATCTATCAGATTTTGATAATTTATCCATGAGCCAAGTTCAAATTTTGGGCCAGTCTGTAGCCCTCACTTTTGCACTAATACCCTTGTGAAAAGCATGAACCTGTCTCTTATCCCTTTAGCTATGGATTAAATAGCATGGTAGACTGTGCTCTCTATCTTTGGGTGGCAATCAGTCTAAATGAAGGCAAAATGAATATCAAACTCTTGAGAAGATAAATGGGAAAGCATCCCACTATCTTTCCTGTAAAACAAATGAACAGTCACAAATCAAAGTAGTGTTCTTCTAACCATAAACACCAACCAACAACATTAAAAATGTCAGTCTCATATACTCGTAGCCACAGGCTGGCTATGTTTAATTCCCAACCAAGCATCACAACTGTCATACAAATTTAGCAGTGATGCCATCTATATTGAGAGATGCCAGAACCATATTTTTTTCCCCAAAAATTTAAATATTTTTTTATTTTTTTGTCTTTTATTTTGTTTCCCATTTGGAATTTCAACTGTTGTTTTCTTGGGTCATTTTTTAAACTTTTACCTACACAGTTATACTGTATGGAACTCTGGGTAGAAAAATGAACTTAGGTACTGGAAGACACATTAGTGGGTCATAGGTAATAAATACTACCTATGATAACCTTGCCTCATATATGAAACAATGTTAAAACATAAAGTTGCTTGTATCAAAATTAATTAAGATATAGTGTTGGGACCCTCGGACAATAGAGGGAAATATGACTTGGGAGACAATGTATTAATAAGAAACTGGACTTAAAAATGAAAAGAAACAATTTTTGTAAAACGTCTCAACAATTTCTGGAATATAACAATTTGGGATTTATGTTTTATCTACTTTCTTCTTTTCCTTTCCTTTTTCTCTGTGGATGAGTCAAGTATTTTTTACAAGGCCAAATTTTTGATCACCTCAACTTTCCATAGGTTCAGTTGACGGAAGCGTATTTAGTAGATATTTATCCACAAGCCAATGTTACAACAGAATGTGATACAAGGTCAGGGTTTAATGTGAGATTTCTGAGAAAGCTTGGGAAAATTTGCTCAAGCTCCCTTGGCACTTCCCCTTTTGAGGATACCTCAGGTGCTGGGTAATGAACCCAGCCCTCTCCTGAAAGAGAGATACTGCCTGGGGTTATGGCTTCCTAGAGCTTAAGCTGATATTATTTTCAAACTCCTTGGTATAAAGACACTGGGTAAGTATTGAGTATGCGTAATACCGAAGATAAAACTTGTGGTTTCTTATTGAACGCTATTATACATTGATTTAAGCAACACTGAGCCTGGTCAGTACCTAGATGGGTGACCCCTTGGAAATACCAAATTGGCTTGGGGCTTAGAGGTTAAAATGTACAGTTGATTTACCGATGTCAAGAAGATTAAAGAAGTATGATAATAACAAGGAAACACACAGGTAAATTTTAACATAACAAGATAAAGAATTTATTCACTTGAAGTAGTGTCAGTAGCTTGTTTCAGGAAAATAAATCAGAAATATTTAAGGTCTGTAGTTTTAATGAATTGTCATGAAGAGGAAATATTTATACAACAGATTAAATGATCTAACACAAAATAATATTCAAAATTTTTAAAACAAAGGCAAGAGTGTTGTTCACAGAAATGATGTATAGTTGCATACATTCAAAAGAAGACGAAGAGAAATAGTTTTAAATACTTAGCTTTCTTAGATTATACAAAGAAAATTCTTTGAAATGTCATCTGCTTGGTTAAAGGCCGATAATATAATTGGCAAAAAATTTTACACTAGCAAGAACTTGAATGTTGGTCATGAGGAAGTGAAATGAAACCTTTCACATGACTTCAGACACTTTTCTCTGATTAATGTAATTTTTCTCCTCATTTTATATCAAATAGAATTAGGCTCACCACTTTCTTATTCTTCTTGGCTCAAAGGCTAATTTCTGTGAAGACAAGGTTTTCATTGGCCATAAGAAAATTTCCCATAGGCTTCCTTGCGTCTTTTTCCTCAGTCCACCTGAATTTGTAGGGAATGGGTAAAGAAGTTATTATTATTTTTCAATCACTACACTGTAAGTACCAACAAACATGCATTATGTCAGCACAGTAGGCTAATAGTAAAGATGCAAAACTCTGGGGAAGTCTATGTTCAACAAACGACTTTCACAGGATGATTAAGATTAAGATATGTTGATTTATTTTGACTAGTTTACTTGTTTTTGTAAAAAAGAAAAATACAAGTAAACTGGTTTGAATAAATCGATATAATTGTAGCAACACCTTGTCTGAGAAATTCGTTCAAAAAAAATCTGGAATGTAGAGTGTCCATTTTTGTGACTATAGTCTTAAGTTGTCCTTCTTTTATATGCTTTGTCTCTTCAGGATGTGGACAATAATCGCTCTCCACACCTTCCTATCTTTTGTAGCTCTTAGTCATATTTGTTTTTTTTACTATCCTTCATATTCACTGTATCTGCCAACCATTCACAAAAGCTTGTTAGGTAGGTTACTCTTTAGGAATCCTTCTATTCAGTTTTTCGTTCAATGTTAAAATTTGGAGTGTTGGGATTCGATACAATAACAAAATATCAGACTGGGTCAGTCGATTGTCATTGAAAGAATAAAATTCAGTAGAAAACACAATGCAGTTTCAACAAATAGATATTAATATAGCAACAAGAATACAAGCAGTTGGTGATAGATTGGAAAGTAATGTCTTTTTGTTTGGGTTGGTAAAGTTCTGAAATAAAATGTAAATTGTCTTTGTATATGTATGTGAGAAACAATGAAATGTTGTTATATGTGTGTTTGTATGAAAAAGTCAACACGTGTGTCCATGATTCATAGTAAAGAAGATACAAGAGATAGTTAGATATTGTTTCTTACTGTTGGCAGTGTTGCCATAATCTGAAGTTTGTCGACACTGTCACTTTATCATGAGGTTGTGAAGATCATAAGCAAGAGTTGTGTGGAGTTTGGTGACAGCTGTGCGTGTCCTGTTTGGAGCCGGATTTCATACGTTTTTATCCACTTTCTTTTAACAAAATTGGTTCCAGAATTAAATTATTTATTTATTCCCAACTAGCAGTAGAGCCGGGTTTGCCGGGATGTAACAATAAGATAGATCAAGTATCGACCATCATAAAGACTGAAAAATAAAATTGACAAAGATTATTGTTTAAGATTGATGGACATGCATGTCTTAATTAGTTTTTTCTTTTTTTTTTTTATACGAATTGGTCAAACCCAAACTCAAACAAAAACATTGTTTTCAATCGTTATGATGAGTCTACCGATTGAATAGAATTTTATTATAAACAATTGTCTTGTAAATGGAATTTTTAAAGCATTCTGAATGTAAAAATAAAGAAAAAAGTGTGCAAGACAATAAGAAACACTACCTGCCAAAAAGAAAAAAAAAGTGAAGTTTTGTTGAAATCAGTTGAAAAATGTAGGAAATCCGAAAAACGAACACACACACACACACACACACAAACAACCTGGGTTTTGTAATAAGTATAATTTGATATGAGTTGTCCCCCCCTTTCATTCTCGTGATGCCTCTTAATCGTGTTTTCAAATTGATTTTGTGCAAAAACAATTGTGTTTTTCCAATTTTTGGCGCTGTTAGAACCCCTGCAAGGTAATTTTATGTAGTTCTGTGAAGTTTTGTTGAAATCAGTTGAAAAATGTGGGAAATCCGATCCAATATATAAACATACAGATATACACACACACACACACACACACACAATCTGCATTTTATAATAAGTAAGATTAGCCTTAAAAAGCCATGTGGTATGTCTTCTACTATGTCCCCATGATATCTGGACGGTTTCTACCTAAATCATAATGACTAATACAACAAACTTTCTGATTTGTATTCTATGATTTTATTGGTCTGTTTTAAGATGTAAGTATTTTTTGTGAGTGTGATTGGTTTATAAATATTGTATCTGATATTTTAGTGGACAGACAACTCTCTGTTTCCCTCTTGCTTTCAATATATCCTGTTTTTCCTGGGTATGATAATAAACTACATCTGGCAGCGAGGCTTTTGATTGGGAGGTTTTGAGGAGTGTGGTACCACCTCTCAATTGCTGCTGAGCCCAGGTCCATTTTGTGCAGGGTGGTAGCACCAGTTAGGGTCCCAGTAATGGGTAAATTGTAAACACCCAAATTGAGGTAAAAAAATTAAAATATGAAAATACATTAGAAAAAAATTACCAGCAATACCTTTTCATAGCAAAAAATAAATGAAAATTACCAGCAATACATTTTTTTTGGGGAAAAAAAAATATTAAAACCCACAAGAAACTAAAACTTTGACATTAAATAACCCATAAGGAGTTGATATCAAACTAAAAACCAAACCAATATGTCCCGTGAGTTTCAAATTCTCCAAGTCTGCTTTCTTTGTGTTGTGTCCCAAAATGTTCAACTCTCTCTTCCCGAATAAGTGTCTTTTCCCCCTCATTTTACTTAAAATTTCCTTGTTGCTCACAATCACATGCTCCATATATGGTTGTTTAAAATTAAAAATAGTATTCGATTTAAAAATAAAATTAATTAGTCTTTTCGATATTTTCTGTAATTTACTTGAATTGGCGATAATAAAGAAAGCCAAGATAAAACGAATGAAAAAAAGAAAGAAAAACGAAAACTTTATTCAAGACCGAAAATCAGAAATTTCGTTTTTATTTAACAATGAATCATAAAAAAGGGGTTTCCTGTCTCTTTAATTTTAATTTCTTTACAACTGAATCCCGTGAAAAATGATTCCCTGCCTTTTCTGCACCTTTTTTTTTTTGTTGATGGTGGTTCCCTACCTCGTTTTACAATAGATACGAATAAACAGACAAACGCATGTAGTGTATCGATCAGGAGATCCCTGCCTCACAATTATGATAATGCTACAATGAAAGAAATATGTATTCTCAGTACAACAGTAATGATCATCTAAACAAAAAAAAAAGAAAATCGGCATATAGATTAGTGATGTTTACGCTACTGAATAATTTCCATGAAAATAACGTAGAACCGTGGCGAGGTTACGACTACTGTATCAGAAGAGGATACCTGCCTTAATCCAACGTTACGCACATAAGAGATGGTGGCAGTTGTTACATAGGTTGCCTGCCCCAGTATAGTGTCTCCCTCTGAACAGAAAGCACAAGGTGCATAATTTGGTAGTGGCAGTCGTTGGAAGGAAGGAAGGAAGGAATCTCCGACCGTCTTTTCTGGTCTGTCTCTTGAGGATTGTGTACCAACTTAACTGGACATTTTTTTTAAATATACGTATTTTTTTCTTTTCGTGAATGTGGCTAAGTTGAGGAATATTTCCAACTGACACTGCTTGCGTCACTTTTTGTCATGGCGTCGGCCTTGTCAGAGGAGGAGTTCCATCGGATGCAGGTAAGCAAACAACGACATTCTTACAGAAAAAAACTATTTTATTTTTTCTTTAATTAAAACAAAAAGTACCTAGATCTATCTATCATATATTTTTAAAAATATCTTCATTTATCTATCTTTCACTCGGTCGCTTTTATATCGCCAATCCTACCCCGCCTATCAAGGTGTTGATCTATTTTGTTTGTCAACTCTCGTTAACGATAAGGGTACCAAGACGTGAATGAAACATGATTATGCATTTACTACTGAGTCTACGGGTGGGCAAACAGGTTAGCGATACACCAAATTACATTCATCTTAAATTAAACTTGAGCCGTTTCATTTTGATTATTAAGTGATTGTAATTTTCTTAATTATAATCTATTAAACTGTGTGTAAATCGTGGTCATATCGTTTTCTTTTATTTTTATATTGTGTTTGTTCTGATCTTCCATACTTTTCAAAAGCGGTAGGTTTGTTTTTCTTAATTGCTGTCGTCGATGTCAAGCATCGCGGCTGCTAATGTAAACAAATATAAATGAATTCCTTCATTATCTTTCGTTTATACTCCTTATTTTTTATTTTTATTTTAGGCCTCTCAGTTTTTAGATATTTGTTTTTACTTTTGACATATTTCCATTTTTGTTGATGACAGTTTTACTTTTACTTTTGTATTTTTTTAAAGAGGAGGCAGAAAATATTTTGAACTTGACAAGAAAAAAATATCAAAAGATGTGTGCCGCTCTTTGAAAAGTAATTTTTGTAATAATTATTTTAATAAATCTTTTGTTTATTTACTTTAAAAATAGTCACTGTGTTTGGTTGAGTGAGCCACAACTCTATTCATATTTTAAAAAATTCATTATTCTTTATAAAATTGTAAATAATTAAATCAACTTATGTAAAAATAAATTATAAATTATCCTTTTTTTTTTTTTTTTTGTAAATAAATCATTAATATTGCAATTTTAAAGTCGGCCATGTGATTCAGAAATAAATGAAATCTTCGTTACGTTCAAACAAAAATGATTTTCGCTATTTAGTCATTTTTAGTTGTGAAGTAATTAATTAAATATATTTGTTAGAAACATTTTTGCAAATGACTTTTATTTATTTTTTTAATTAACAACAAAACATGTCACTTCTCTATTTTCGAAACCCGTTTTTTTTTTTTTTTTAAATTATTTCCTTTTTAAAAAATAAGGGGTTTTTGTCCTTTCAAAAACCAAAATAAAACTCACAACGGTTATTTCAACGTTTGCTCAATATTTCTTCTTAATAAAATTAAAAAACAAAACAAAACCGTCCCTTTATTTATGGATGGTAACACGTTTTTCTTTTAATAATGAAATTGACTTTTCATTTTTCAGTGCTTCATTGTTAATTTTTCTTAGTTGTGTGGTATAAAAACAAAATAGTTTATTTCAGATTGATTGATCATTTCCGATATTTTCGATGAATTAAAATCTTATTGTGTAGTATAATTCTTTCGTCCACCCTTGTTGACAGAGAAACAAAGTTTTTGTAACCAAAAAATCCCCACATGACACGTCAGAAAGTAACTTAATATCCGTTTAAAAATGTTGGAGACGTAAAATTCCATCATTCAAAAAGGAATATGTATTTATTTATTTTTTTTAATAAATAATTTATTTTAATAGACTTGTTAAAGTAAACAATCTGTGATTAATTGTTTGGTGTACCTTGTAAGTTGTGTTTATAATTAAAAAAGCTAATCGGAATATTATTTGTTGTTCCTCTGCTGCTGAAGAAAACTCATTTCACGTCTTCTAGAATATTGCTTTGCCTTTGCTTTACTTCCGTAAACATGGTAATCATGCTGCCGACGATTTGTCGGACTAAAGATTTTTTTTTTTTTTACTAATTATTATTATTGTACCATTCTTCTGTGTTTACTTGTTAATTTTTTGACTTTGAAAAATAAATTAATTCTTAAACCAAACAATGTCTGTAGAAAGAAAAAAAATGCTTTTTATACTCTGAAAAAAATAAAAATGGGAATATTGGATTATTTTGTTAAATGTGAGAAATTATTTAACGTGCTTATTTTTTAGTTTCTGTTTATTCATTTCTATTTTAAGCAAAAAAAAAAGTTTAGCTTGTAGTTGTACTTGTAGTGTTTTGCTTGACTTTTGTTAATTAAACTTACTTTATTAATAATTTAAGAATAAAGCATAAGGATCTGTAACCTCCCTAATTAGAAATATCCGCGTTTTTAAAATATATAAAGAATAATGTTGCCAAATTAAAAAGTGCCACTGTCTTTTTTTTTTATTACCCAATTCTTAATAATGCGAATAAATGACATATATTTAATTTAAAATAAAAATGCCATTTTAAAGTGGGTATGGTTTGTTTGCAGACCAGTAGCCACTGTTTTATTTTTATTTTTTATTTTAGTTTTTACGGCCTATTTCTGAATAAATTTCATTCATTAGGAGCTGAAAGCATAAAGATGATTTAAATGAAATCTTTTTTAAATACTGAAATGAAAACATTAATGTTTTACAAATTAATTAAAATTTAATGTATTTTTATCATTCACTCGAATTTATTATTCCTTTCAAACCTTAAATTCTCAACACCCTTTATATTTTTTTAGATTGGAAATTTATTTGGCATAAAACTTATTAACTTTACTACTTTAACAACACAAGATTTTTTATTTTCCAACTTTTAATTCATAATTATATTCAAATTCATTCATTATTTACAATTTGGTTTGGAGTTTTTCTCTTGTACTTTATATTGGTAAGTAAAAAAAAAAAAGTGATGACTCTCCAACTAAAAAAAATCATCCGATTATGGGGCACCTGTTTAATTAAAAAATATAGGCTATGTTTCTTCTGGGCGTAGGCGATAATAGCTATCCACAACTTCCTTTTATGAATATGCGTGTACTGTATTGTCATGACTTCTTATGAAAGATAGTGGAGGGGTTTTCATTGAAAAACTGATTTTTAAAAAATCCCCAGAACACTTTCTTCACCTATTGTGAATAAGATAAATTCTGGATTAAAAAAGCCCAACCTTGCACAATTTATGTTACTGTTTTAAATTAAAACGGTAATCTAGTTAATCTTATCCGTACGCACAGACCATTTTTCTCTTTTTTATTTAATTTACTCACTGTCATTTTATTGTATTTACAAGTGAGTGTGTAGTTGTACTTTTATTGACTAGCAGTAGTGGACTTGACCTTAAAAAAAGGTGGAATAATGTTCAATGCAACTCTTTACACACGACTTTTTTTTTTTTTTAAATTAAATTACTTACTTTGTTTATCACATTCTTAATTTCATTAAGCTAAATAATCATCCTTTACATTTTATTGCAACAAAATGACAATCATTTATCATTGCATTTTTAAACCTTTTTATAATATTTTTTTTTTTACCTAGTTTACCAGATTGTTTTAAATTAGCTATCTGCCAGAGATTTCTTTTCTCACTACACTGGTATATTAGATTCGTTACTCATTTGTCTAATAATGCCAAATTAAATGAGAATTTCAAATAATAGATTAGCAGTATTAACGAAAATAAATTCTTATAAAACAGGATGATTATTCTTGCTTGAGTAAACTTGAAACCTCTCTAATTTATATCTTCTACAGAGTTAGAAAACTGATCACACGAATTTTAAAACCCACGGTTTTCTATTTGCAGTTTCTGTTGCTTGTTAGTTGTGGATGCCAGGGTGTCCCTACTAATTGGATGTTGGAAACTAATTCAGTTCTTCCATATTTGTATGGTATTATTCCTAAATTGAAAAATGATTTTAGTCTTTTTTGAGACTTTGTACTGTTGATCCATCATAATTGCATTGAAACTGGCAGGTGTGAAATCATTTAAAATACAATCTTTCATTCAATCCAAAAGGATAAATTAGAATTTGCATTCCAAAAGTTAAAAGTAAAATGATTATCAAATTAATTTTATTTTCTTTGTTGTTTTGCATATTTCAGAAAATATTCTTGAGAATAAATATGGTCTGAAAATTTAATTAATTGCCAAGATAAGAAATGGAAGGAGAAAAGACATTTTTTTTTCTTTAAATACTCAATAAAATCTCTTTTTGAGCTTGGGAACAGTGTGATTATTATTTCAAATATTTTGAAATTGTTAGACAAAATATTCCATTATTTACTCCTGAACAGGTAGTTTATCTTATTAGAGAGTTATTAATTCACCATTATTTTAATTTAAATATTAATTAGCCAACTTTGCTTGAAGGACATATTTTGAATCAACTTATTATGAACCTACCATAGCTTGTGACATAGAAAGACATTCACATTTACCCATTGAATATTGATTATTTCACCCTGTCCAATCCTTTTTAGATTCTAAATTTTAAAGTAAAATGTCAGTCAGGTAAATATTTGTTTTGTCCGTTGTTGCAAGCCTTAAAAAATCATGGGATTCCCTTTTAATGACCATTTTAAGAAAATAATTTGTAGCATTATACATGTGTCATAATCAGTTTTATAGTCTTTTTCTGATTTTAATTCCGTAGCCATTAAAAAAACGTGTTGATCGTTGAATTACACATGCAGCTGCCTTTAAATACAACTGTTAGAGATAATTGAAGTTCTTGAAGAATGAAGCCGTTACATAACTACAGACTTTTACTTACCTGTAGTTAAAATCAAAATGTTACCTTCTCATATTCAAATAGACAGGGAAGTCATATTCAGTTGTGTATGTTTTAGTATCTCTAGATTGGCTTTTCCAGACAACTGAAAAAGAAAAAAAAATGTTCTTTCTGTTACAGGCAAAAATTTTAAAGACACAAAAAGGAAATAGTTTTTTTTCATAATGGGTTTTAAGTTTCAAATAATCATATGAAATTAATTAAAATTATTTGAAATAATTTGTTTATTTTAACTGTTAAAGTAAACAACCTATTTCAAATAACATTTCATTTCAACATTCAAGTTTAACATTTTGAAATTTGAAGTGTGAAGATGAATGTTCAAACTACATCATAATTTATATAATTAGTTCTCGTTTAATAAGTGAGAATTATGACTTGATTATCAATACCAGTATAATTAAATAATTTAGTATTGTTTATCAAAGAAAGATTTTAGTTTATTATTATTTTTACAAGTGTTAATTTGGTTTCTTCAAGTCTTACAAGAACGTTTTTTATTATTTTATCAAAATGACTTAGGGGAATATAGTTTTTTTTTTATAGTTGGTAGATTTACTTTACTTAAACTTGTTATCATCAATTAGCAAGCATTTATGTACATTACTTTTTCAACATTCATTTTCTTAAAATATTTTTATTTTGTTTACTTTTAAAATAAAATTCTTTCCAAAGAATACATTTTTAAAATGACACACTCTTTAGTTGTAGTCATGTCTTATTGAGTAACAAGTGGGGAGTCGACTTTGAAAATTAAATTTTTATTTTTATTTTTTTTTAAGTTAATGAAAACAAAAATGCAAATTAGAAACATAACTTTGTACTGACAATAATCTGTTTAAATTTTTTTTTTGTTTTTTACCTTTCTGAGTAAGTAAAAAAAAAAAAACTATTTCGCCCATTCGGTTGGTGCCCTATAAATGTGCACCTCGAGGCAGTAATGGTTAGCAAGCATTTCTCGCTAGAACAATTACGACTGAGTTCATTCCTCACTGGATGCCTCCTACTTTCGGCCTTGTGCCACATCTAAGCTACGCTTAGAAAATCACTATAAACGTGCACTTGTTTGGGTCCATTTGGTTTGTTGTTAATAATGTTTTGATGTCAACTTTTTGTCTCTTGAAACTTGAAAGCATCAAGGGCAAGGTAAAGTAATAATCTATGAAACAGCCGTGCGTAAATCCTTGATTGTGTACAAAAAAGCAGAGATAAACAAACTGAGAGGATTAAGTGAAGGATAAAGTAAACAATTTAAGTGGTTTAAGAAGACCTTTTAATTTTAATTTAGTTTAATTAAACAAGCTAGAGTGGTAGTAACCTTTGAAAGGATTTTTTTTGCTATTTTAACATTGAAAGAAAAGTTTTTTTTGTGTAATTTTTGTGAATGTCAAATATACGAAGTGCTGAAAAGTTCTCTTCTTGACCCACTTAACAAATTTTGTCCAAACATCATAAACAAAAAAAAAAAAACAAACAAAAAAAATTGACCCTGACCACATATCTCGTATGTGGAAATAAAAATAGTAAGTAAATAAATTAACTTATTAAGGATTATTCATTGTGTGTTTTCGCAACTTCACAGTCCATTGTTAACCTACTCAACAAAAGTTTCATGCTCAAAATCTTTCTTAAATTACTTTTCAAAATATATTTTGATTGAATGTGTAAAAAAAACAAAAACGACTTTTTAATTTTGAAAATTTTGAAAACATCAAATTAAAAGATTTGTCTTGAGGAGTAATGGATAGTGTTGTATCGGATTGAGGAATCTAAGTTCGAATTCCAGTCAAATCCATTTACTACATTAGGTGAATGAAATGCCCTCTTGGGAAAGGTATGAAATGAATCCTCTTCTTCTCCCCCCCCCCAGCTATGGGTAGCAAGACAGTCAGTTATGTGTCATGCGTGATACACGTTAGGCGATCATGTATCTTTTAATACATGACTGACGAGGTAGATTTTTTTTCCGCAATAGGTTGCCATTTTTTTCTGCGGTAGACCAGTTGCAAGAAGACTAGAACCCGGTCTGTCTTGCTATTTTTACCCATAGCTGGGAGGAGAAGAGGATTCATACCTTTCCTAAAGGTATTTAGCATGTAAGTGAATGTAATGGATTCGACTGGAATCCATTACTAAATTACAATACATTCACTTGCGTGCTAATACCTTTCTTTAGGAAACGTATGAAATGAATCCTCTTTTTCGCCCCCACTCGCTATGGGTAAATAGCAGGGCAGACTGGGTTCTATAGCCTTGGATGCAACTGGTCTACTGCAGAAAGAAATGGCAACCTACTGCAGGAAAAAAAATCTGCCTCGTCAGTCATGTATCGAAAGATACATTATCACCTAAGCGTGTATCATGCATGGCATATAATAACTGACTGTCCTTTTGAAAAACCTACTAAATACTAAATTCTGGAGGCAAAACTCAAATTCCTAAAAACAAACAAACAAAAAAAACCCCCAAAATCATTTATTTATTACGATTGAAAGTTTCACCTATAAATTTCATTTCAGTTGGCTTACTGTGTAAACAAAACAAAACCAAAAAAAAACGTCAGATTTCTTAGGGGGAAGTTGCGTCCCACTCAGTTATCGAATGGGCTTCTTACAGAAGGTAGATGAAATATTCAATATTTTGCCAATGTTTTAAATCGACACTATTGTCGTTTAAAGTAAGTAAACAATAAACATTGACTTTCTTTATAGTAGTTACAATATATTTTTCTTTTTTATTGATCAAAGACAAAAAAAATCTCGAACACATTTTAACAACATTTTTAAAATGTTGATTTCCCCGGTGTAAAGTTTTGGGGCATTTTGTATGTCTTGTTATCAGTAACTTTCATCCCCTTACCTAACAAGTTCCTAATCTTTTTTCAATGGGTGAGTGAATAAATGAAAGAAAGGAGTGGTATTCCCGCCAATAGTTATGAAAAAGAGAGAATAAAATGTCATAAAGAAAGTTTCTTTTACTTTTAATATAATTCTATCATGTTACACATACTGAAAATGAAATAAAACTAGCATTGAAGAAAAGCAAATATTAATCTAGTGAGTATCAACTCAACTGATGACATAAATGTTTTTAGTTAGATATTCTATTGGCTAAAAAAAACAGAAATGTGAACCACTCTGAAATTAAATGGATTCAAATTTCTGTCTTCATTTCATTTTTACCCCATATGGACATCAATATTTATGCAAATATATTTGTAATACTAATTTCATTATTGTATTGGGTGACCAAAAAGTTTGTTCTTTTTTTTAAATGTTCTACTTAAAACAAAAAACGAACAAACTTTTTGGCTACCTCAATAATGAGATTGATTTAAAAATCTATTTGAGAACAGAAAAATTTACATGTCAAATACTTCAACATGTAAATAAAATAAATGGCAAAATTGCAGATTAGGACCTAGAAACCAATAAAAAAAAAAAAAAAAAAATGAAGCATCATTCTTTGTGTTAAAAGAAAGTCCGCTTATTCAAAAAATATTAAAAATTTGAGGAAGCCTACTGTTTAAGAGATATTGATAATCTTAGGTCTTGTGTCTCTGGATATATTCAGAAATGAATGAAATTATTTTTTAGAAAATCTTGTAAAAAAATTTTTTTTTTTTTTTTTTTTTCCACATAAACTGTAGAGTTTCCTCTAATTTAATCAGTTTTTTTTTTTTTTTTTTAAATTATCCAGTAAATGGGTAAACTTTTGTGCTGTAATGAGGCCAGCATGAAGTAATCAAGGTGGTCAGCGCACAGTAATCAAGTCTTGTAAGGGCAGCTGTGCAGTCCCTGGAACCAAACTAAGATTTCCATAAATTTTTAATGCTAATTTTGGAATAATCAGGCTTTTTTACACCAGGAATGAGGCTTTTTATTTGAATTGGTTTCTTGACCCTAATCTGCAATTTTACCAAATAAACTTGTTGGTATATTTGAAATGTAAATTTCTGTTTTGTTCTCAAATAGATTTTTAATCACCTTGCTTAATATTTTATTTCTGAATAATGAATAACAATAATAACATTGAAAAATGTGCTATTTTGCAGGATATCTTTTTTCTTAAAATAATTTTTTAAAATGTTTTTATCAACCTTTTTGAGAAATAGCAATAGTCAAGGATAAAATAGTAATTTAAAAATGATTTAAGATTTATTTACCTGAATATTTGAATTTCCTTTAGCAAACAACAAATTAGATGCAATGTTTTTCATTGTACATTTTAAGTTCCCCATACTATAAATTACAATTATGTATTTGCTCTAAGACTATATCCACATAAATACAATACTAAATACTAAACTCTCCAACCAAACTTTCTTACTATATTGTTTGATTGTTGATTACATGGTTAGCAGCTTTCATTTTTTACTAACTATAACTGTATGCGAGTTGAGGATTTTTTCATATATCATAAATTTTATTTTTTTTTTTTTTTTTTTTTTAAATATAAATCTTGGTTATTTCTTTAAATTTTTTTTTCATAATGACACATGAATTCTACAATATTTAATTGGATATTAAAATGATTTAATATTGTTTAGATATGTGTTGTATATTTGATTAGAATTTGTTGGAATGTGAAATAACTTGATAGAATGTGTTAACAGGAAAAATCATTTATTTATTGGTTATATTAGTTTTATTGGGTGATAAGGCCCCAAATTCCCCACTCAAAAACCATAGTGTTCAATCTAACTCCTCTTATTCTTCACAAAATAAAAAGCTGATATTAAATTTAGAAATCCCCCTCTGAGAATATTGAGTGAATATGTTTTCCATTGTGATGTTTGCATTCATCTTTCATTTGTTTTGACAGAAATGAACAAAGAAATTTTTAAAAAGAATTAAATTTACATTTTTAGCTTGTGAAAATAACTTGTTTTCATTGTATTCTCTCTGTTCACAGCATTCAGCCTATTTCAGTTTTTTTTTTTTTAATTATTTTCAAATTGACATTGAGGGATGGAAAATCTTTTCCTATAAACTTCAAGAAATCTTATCATAAACTTATATAATAATATTTATTTTTCTAAATTGATAAAATCCTGAAGAATAAAAATATTTTGACTTAATTTTCAATGATAATATTGTTTAAGAAGAGTGACTTAGTAAATTTGAAGGTCTGATGATCTTGCTAATGAGCTCCAGTAATTTTAATCATTGTTAAATTGTAATTTTTTTTTTTGTCTGTATTATGAAAAACGTGTTTTTTTTTTTTTTTTTTTTTTTTGATTTGGACTAATGATGGTCTTCTTGTAAAATTATAAGAGTTTTTTTTTTTCTTTTTTTTTTTTTTTTTAAGGAATTATTAGAAAATATAAAAAAAGACTAAAATAATGAATTGTAAAAAGGAATAAAATTTTTTTTTCTAACAGTTGCAATTGTGAACTTTCCTGAGATTAATACAAATATAAAATTTGTGACTTTTGTGTAATTGTTCAGTCACTTCATCAGGATGTATCAGCATTTTTCTGCAGATTTTATTGTTTTTGTTATGTTCATATTAAGGTAGAAGAAAAATTGTTTTTTTTTTTTAATATTGGTGTTAGGTTGATTTTTTTTTTTTTTTCTTTGTGTGTGTGTGTATACCTGTACTTGTGTGTATGTGCACCTAACACTTAAACTCTAATCTTGCATATATATTTCTGAGGTACATGATATCCCAACCAATATAGGAGCATATTGTACCTTGAACCCCTGCTAAGTGCAGTGTCAAATTTAATTCAAGTTAGACAAAGACTTCTTGAGCTAGGGCTGACAGCCTTTTTAATAAGAAATTCAGTATTTGTTTTTGATACTTTTGCATATCAATCCACATAAATAAACAAACATTTACATATTATATTCCAACTATTATGTGTATGAAAAATAAACATGATACATTATAACAACATGAGTAAAATAAATTTAAATACATATAACACAACATATATTTATACAATTTGCTACACTACATTCAAACTTTTTTATAAACAAATATCTTGGATGTTTGGCAACTACTTGATAGATGAAGAAGCTGTGTGGGTGTCATTGTAAAATGTAATCTGTATGGCTTGAAAATTGTCACATGATTTGATGGTAGATGAATAAATAGATGCAGGCTGGTTTGTTGCCATTATGTATTTTGAAATAAATGTGAGGAAGGAATGAGTATATATAATAAAAAAAAAATATATTATTTTGAAAAAAATTACCTATAAAAAAAAAATGAAACTAAGTGCACAAAAAGGAGAAATCTATATTTTAATAAATATGGATCTCCCTAAATAGATAATCGCTGTTTGTATTTTTTGGTGGGGTGTTCTGACCTTCACCTTCTTGAAAATAAATAATATGGTAAATACTAAAATTGGTATAAATTGTCACCCTGGGTCTACTATTACTTGAATAGAAAGGCCTTTAGGATAGTGTCAGTTTGCAATTACTTCCTAAAAACAGTGACCTTTTTTTTTTTTTTTTTCCTGCAGGGCAATGTTTGCATTAAAGGGATGTTTCAAATTAAAGCTAGATTCATTCTGAAAGTCTGTTGTTTCATAATTTAATGTCTTTTGTTGAATTTCATGCTGAATTTCATTAAGAAAATAATATAAAGCATTGTCTAATTACCAGATACACCTATTCGAATATGATAAAATATTATGGACAATTTAAATACATGATTTGAAATTTAAAAAAACAAAAAAAACAAACAAACAAAAAACAAGCACAGGCAACGCTGGGCCATGCTGATAGTTGGGAATAAAATAGAATGAAAAGAGTTTAGATGGAACCAGAAAACCAATACAAAACAGGGAAGAAGGGATAAAGCTCTATTTTGGTGTATAAAATTTTATAACTTTGCACATTTCTCCAATGCACACTCTGATTTTGGTCATGGACAATCATTTATTTCTTTTCATAACAGAGTATTAGTGCACACACTGCTATATTTTTATTTTACACGGATTTTATGTAACAACAATATTGATTACTTTCACAGACATTAATGTGTTATAGTGTATAGCACAAAATATTTATTCTCTTTCTCCATAAGATCTTTGTGGTGTAGTAGTAGAACTCGGGACTGTAAATGTTATATATATATGCTTTGACTTGACCCTGATGAAGGGTTTATATAGGTTTACCTATTGCCCAGTTCTTGTCTCTTTTGAACAGGAGTAGAGGTTTATCCCTTCTTCCCTGTTTTGTATTGGTTTTCTGGTTCCATCTAAACTCTTTTCATTCTATTTTATTCCTAACTAGCAGCATGGCCCGGCATTGCCTGTGCTTGATTCAAAAATCATACAACTCATACAGCAATCGCTATCACTTGACTTGAAATATTTTTGCCCTTTCTTGCCTTTAAAGGAGTGCCCTTTGCCGTGCTGATGTTGCTACATGCCTTCCTTTTTGCCTATCTCACACTGCAAAATTTTCTAAGCCCTATACTAAACATTAAATTTGTTACGAAAAAAGAACTAAACAAAATGAACACACAACGATCGGCTTTAAAAAAGGACTCGTAACTGTAAAAACCGAATGAAAAAAGAATGTTAACAACAAATACTTTTTCACACCCAACCCAGTTCTACGGAATCAGAATCAACGTTGAGTTTAAGCAAGCGAATAATGAGCCAATTGGAGTAAAGTGCCATGCAGATTTAAATTTTTCCCACTTGTGACGAATGCAGCTATCGATTTTTTTTTTTTTTTTTTTTTTTTCCCTTGCTAGCATACTAGTTAACATTCGTGTCAGTCAGCTGTTGGCTCTCACACTGGCCAATAGAATCTTCCTGCCTATTCATGGCAGCCAGCTATAGGCTCTCTCTCTGGCCAGTAGGAAATGGCTGCAAACTACATGAAAACTGTCATAGAAGCATTAAAAAATCGATTATTTCCACTATCGATGGGAGTTGGGAAATGCAAAGTCGGTCTTGGCCTTCCTGCTAACTTGGATCATGTGCATATAAATTTTGGTGCAAATCCGTCAAATTGTGGCCATGCATTCGTTACACACACACACACACACACACACACACACACACACACACACACATCCTGCCTTTTATAGATAGAGATAACCTCTTGTGCCTTTGTAGCATTATTTCCTTGCTTGGGGTGAGTTGATTTAAAATAAAAAAAGAAAAAGTACATTTCAAAACTTGAATTCTGCAAACCTTTGCATTTGATCTTAATATTGTATAAGTGAGTAATAATAATTACTAAAATAACTTGTATTGAAAATACAAATTAAAATCTGTGTAATTGAAAATGAAGTTGATAATATTGTTAACTCCTCATTTTGTCTCATGAACTGCTTTTAAAAGGAACCCAATGGATTTATAGGTAGTCTAGTACGTTGTAAAATGCACAAAGCAATGCTTGAAAGAGTTTGCTAAAGAGGCACACCAGAAAATGGAAAATGGCAGAGCATTTATTTTTTATTTTTATGAAAATATTCGAAATACATTTATTGTATCAGTGTCTCTAAATCTGAAGCAGCCGTCCTTGATTCTCTTTGAGTATATTCTTATTATGATGTAGTTTCCAGTGATAAATGGATAAAAAGTCTTAGAAAAATAGTTGTAACTTTGTCTTGTGGATAGGGGGAAAAAATGTTACAGAAAATATATTTTCATTTATTTAATATATATTAAGTCGTATTAAATTAATAGTAATGAAATAAGTAATATTTTTTATAAACTAATGTATTAAAGTATTAGTTTAATTGCTATAAATTAAACAAAACTTGTCAATATTTACTTTATTAATATATTATTTCATTACTATCAATGAATGACTTTTTATTAAGACATAGTCTTCTATGTCCCTTCAAGACTTGGATGATCATGGGCCTCAACAACTTCCTGTCCTTTGTAGCTCTGAGTAAAGTTTGTTGTTTTGCTATCTCTCCTAATCCCTGTTCTGACAACCATTTACACAAGCTCAGTCATTTGCTGCTTTTCTCTGTCTCTTGTCTCTACAGTATGCCCTTCAAGGCCTCTTCCCATAAATTTCAACTTTTTTTTTTTTTTTTTTTTTTTTTTTCCTGATGTTAAATATAAGTGCCTTTTTGTTTCTATTTTCATTAATACTTCCTCATTATTCCCATGTTTAGTTCATGGTTTTCCCTTTATCCTCCTGTAGAACCACATTTCTGTTGCTTCAAGTTTTCATCTGTAAGGAGATTGTCCAGCATTCACTGTCATATAGGAGGACTGATATTACATAACAATTCAGTACTCTTTTCTTTGTTGCTTATGAAATTTTCCTGTTTTCTTAATATTTTAGCTTTTGGAAGGCATCTTATTAAAAAATATTACTGTATATACTTGCAGATAGGTTGATCGCACTCTTAGTTGTCAAAGTGAGTATTTGTAATTGATTCGCAGATAGGGTGCACTGTAATCTGAAGAGTTACATGGACCTTTTTTTAATGTAAATATAGCTGATATTTGTTAAATAATAATAATTCTGAAACTCCAAACTCTCTTTCTGCAGATCTGTTTCCATCTCCTTCTGCATAATCCACCATTTTCAATTTAAAACCTACTTCATAAAACTTTCTCTTAATCACGATTAGGGTTTGCAATTATTAAAATTTGTAAACTACCAGTACCAGTAAAAATCAGGGTGAATTGAGTTTTTGTATGCCAGTATATATGACTACTCAACACTGAATAACTGTAAGCAAAATAGTGATTGGTTGTAACTGCATGATATTTACTTATTGAGTATAATTTTTGTTTAAATGAAAATTTGGATACTGGTAACTACTTCAGTCCTAGAATCCCTTGTCGTAAATCAGATAATAAATGGTAGATATGAGCAATGCCGATTGAGAGCTTTTATTCAGTGTGTAACGTGGTACTGTTGGGAGAGGCAATTGCATAAAGTCAAAATGTCGGGGAAATATTCATGTTCTTCCTTGCTCTCACTTATGCTCAAGCTCAAGGTACTCACTTAGGGTACTGATACGTCCCAGTCTACATCAGATTCTTTATGATGTCAAGTGGCTAGGTTTGCACCCCTGATTTTTATTGAAAACTTGGTGAAAAAGTGCATACTACAGTACCTATTTTAAATGAAAATCATATTGAACTTTTCCCCTCTTTGCAATTTATGACTTCCTATGACTACAACCTTTTTAGCAAGTAATTTCTTGGGTGATCATTATTTAGAGGAATGGATTTGAATTGGATGCCTTTAAAAAAAATAAACTTCAGGACAAAATTGTTGTAGCCTCACATTACATTTTTCAATCTACTTTTTTTTCTTTTTTGTTTCTTGGAAGAAAGAAAACCTTTTCACTCTCTCTGAATTTTAGTTTTCCTATTTGTGATTAATATTTAGCTTTTTGATTTAATTTTCTTTGCTGTTTTTTGCCTTCCCACCGTATATTTTTTATTCGTTTTGTTTTCTGAAACAGAAGAATCAATGCACCTCATTTTCTCAACACTGCTTTGGAATGAATCCAAGGTTAAGTAAATACTTCTTGCTTATAAGAAACAATATTTCACAGTTAGCTGTTGAGATATGAGCAAAATAAATTGATTTGGATATCTTGGTTATTTGCTGTCTGTAAAGCAAATATTTTAAGATGCTGAAGCTATATAGAATATCCTGTAGGAAGTTAATATTTATGACATTTTTGATTTATTATAAGCCTCATTCTTTTCACATTTCAATAAATTCCCTCTCTGATCAGAAAATCAAAATGGAGACTACTAACTTGAAATTCTACTTCCTTTATAAAAATTGCTAAAGTTTTTGTCTTCTTCCATGAAATGTTTTATAAAAATATAATTAAAAACAAACATTATCATGGTTTTGTATTATAATGAAGATTAAAATTGTTGCATTTAAAAAGAAAAAAAAAAGAATCTCTATATAAGTGTTTGTCAACCATTTTAAACAGCACACCAAAGAGCAAAGGAAAATATCATGGCACACTTATCAAAATTTTTAAACAGTATGCATTTAAATGTTTTGAAATAAAACCACAGATTTTTTAAAAAAGATGCACACACGAATATGAACTTACTTTACTTCAATGTTTCTATTCAACTATTTGTTCACCTTATTTAGTGTGAAACCGGTGCTTCGTGTATTTTCGTGATTTCTTCAATTTTTGCTTGAATGTATGATAAGCAGGCCCTAATTTCTCCTTCAGTTGAGCATAGTCTTTCTCAGTTATTTTTGATGTTAGTAGGGTTAAGAAGAGTAATTCACATAAATAAGTAGAAAACTGCAGTAAAACTGATTAAGCCTTTTTAGCTAATGTGGGATATTCCTTTTGTATTGAAATTCAAAATATATCAATGGGTACCATTAAATGTTTTATTTTGTGACCTCGATCACTAGAAATGGTGAAAAGAATTGTCTGAAAAAAAATGTTTAATACTTATTCATTTATTCAAATACTAATGCTATACCATTATTACTCCCAAACACTCATCTATATATATATATATATATATATATATATATATATATATGTGACTATATTTCGCAAAAAACTTAAGAGGATTGTGTGGCACACTGGTTGAGAATCACTGCTGTATATTCTTGAATATCTATTTAATGTATATTGTTTTGGTGCATGAGAAAAAGTTTTAACTAGGTTGTATTGTGTGTGCGTTTTTGTCTTTTTTTTATCATATAAAGATAAATTTTTGAACAATAAAAAATGGAACAGTGTTACCTTAAATAGGCAACTACAAAGAGAACAAAGAAAATCTAGGTTGAAACTCAATGATTTTCTCAAGCAGAACCAGATTTTTCTAATCATCAATAGTTGCTTATTAATTTATTAATTTACTAATTAGATGTTCATATCAGTATTTCCTTAGTTGATATTATAAATGTTTGAGATACAATGACAAAAATGCAGGATATCATCTCTTTTGTTTTTAGTGCTGGTTTTGTCTTTAAGGTATGGTGATTTTTATAAGTTGTTGGATACCAAATGATGTGGATAGTAATAGTATGTTTGTTTGTTTGTTTTTTTTTTTGTTTTTGTTTTTTTTTTTTATGTACACATCGGGGTTACCAAAATGATGTGGGTTGGCTTTTATACATATTGAGGGCACCAAATGATGATGACAAATGGTTTAACAGTGAAAGCATGGTAAATTGTACATTCATATCATGCAAATTATTTTTGTGTGTGCTGGTGTGAGTATTTTTGGTTACAAGTGTTTTATGATTGCATGTTATAAAAGAGAAAAGTTAGTCCGTATTATTAAAAGCAATGTCCCGGACAGAATTTAAACATGTGAACTGTCCGAGAATTTGTGATGAAGAGATTGAATTTAACATCTTTTAGTGGGATGTCCATATTTCAGGTAGGAACAGTTTCTGGCGCATGCTAGGAGAATTTTTATTTTTTATTAAATTTATTTTATACAAAGTTTTCATGTTAATATCTTATTTTATTTAAAATTTTTATTATTATTATTTTATATTTTATTTATAATACAAAGATCCTTCATCTTCGACTATTGGCATTTTATTTATTTTTGAAGGCACATGGTAATTTTTTTTTTTTTTTTCTACTGTTGTGCTTTTAGTTAGGATGGAAAGTTACCGAGGATTGCTGTCATGTCCACTGAAATAAAATCTTCCGCAAACACTGTTTGCCAAACAGGAATTTATTGATTTTTTTTTTTTTTTTTTTTTTTTTTTTACAGTGTATGCATTTGACTTTCCAAAATTGCTTTTCTTTTAAAGATTTTGATATCATCATATCCTCCAGTTATATTTTCATTCTAGTTGGTTATGAAAAATTTGGTTTTGGAAAATAGGTTTATTCTCTTTTTGATAATTTCTTGGGTAAGGAATTATTTACAGTTGGACAAACATCCTCATCTTTGTTGCTCTTATATCATTTTGGATGTTGTGCCTTCCAGGCTTCTTCAAGTGTCTGTTGATTTGGGTAACTTTCAAGAAAGTTCAAACTGAACCTGACTTTTCATTTTCCTGTCTAGGTCTTTTTTGCAACATATCAACCTCTGTGTTATTTAATGCAAAAATATAAATATTTTGTACACTATTAATTTTTTTGAGATAATAATGATTTAGTGATACAAGTCTTACTAATTAATCCATAGCTGGGGAGGAGAAGAGGGGGCTTCATACCTTTCCCAAGTTTATTTATACATATGTGATTATAAAAAAAAAATCAGGAATTGGAACTCTGCTCTCCAATTAACAATTCCTAGCCACCAACCCCACATCTAAACTTATAGCATTTGATATACCCAAGCGATCACCTATCTAGGTAGTGACCAGGCTTGATGTTGCTTAACTTTGGTGATTGTATGGAAACCAGTGTTTCAACATAATGTGGCCTTAATTCCCATGTCTAGTTCTTTTTTTTTTTTTTTTCCTTTTTCTTAAGTACTACTTGGTTATTACTAGGCCTGTTTTCACTAAGTTTGTACTATCTGGCCCAGGGATTAATGTCACACTTAGGTCACCAATTCCAAAATCTTTAACTTGATGTCTTAAATTGATACCTGAAGAAGGCTGCAGAGCATATCAGACAAAACATAACAAAGATGAGGATATCAATCTTTCTGACTTTCTTAAATAGATGGAAAATTAATTGTTACTGTAAAGACTGGTTTTGATCTTCATTTTTAAGAACATTGGCAAACTAAAAAAAAATTATTTACATTATTTATATTAGGACTATTGTCATCTTTATTATTTTTTATTGTTTCAATAGTCTGAATATAAGTAATGATAACTAATCATTCCAGAAATTCAGACAAAAATTTAAAAAAAAATTATTTTAAAAATTTGCATTTAACTTTTGGCCAATCTAAGGAATTTACATTTTCAAACATACAATTGGATAAACATAGTGTAGATAATAAATATGAGAAAATACAATTCAGTTTTTTAATTTTAAAATGTTGTTGAAGAAATTATCTTTCAAAAACTGCCAAATATGAATCCAAATGTTGGCAATTTTTTTCTCTATGTACCCATTCCTTCAATTGGCAGACCCCCACATATGTTTTGTTATGAATGACCTACAATGCTAATATTAGAACACTGATCCATTTGGAAATTGATTTAAATTTTTTTTTCTTACAAAGACGTTTTCTGTATTTCATGCCTGTCCAGGTATAAGTTGTATAGAATTGGTTTTCAGTAAAGCAAGAATTTTCTCCTGGATCCATTTTTTATTAATTTTAAGATAAATTCCAAGAATAAGTTCAAAGTTAGTTTTGCACTAGAAAATTTAAATTTGATGATAGTTCTTACAAATAATGAATATCTTTTTACTTTTTTGAGATGGGGATTTTCATTATTGAACACTAGGAATAAGGTAATATCATTTGCATGGTTTTAGACAAAACTCTGTTTGCTCTTGTACTCTCTAGCCTTTTTCATGTGTCTGTTGTAATTGGTAATCTTCTGCTATATCCACTTAACTTAATATTTTTATCCACCAGTTATGTAGCAGTACCGAATTCAATTTCAAGTTCAGGTAGTGTGAAAACATCAGATTCTCTTGCTATGTTTCAAAATATTGGTGGGAAGAGAACAAGCTACTTCTGTAATTAAATGAAAAATTCAGTTCTAAATTCCCAGAAGGATACCAATGACAACAGACACCCAAAGAAAACTAAGATGAGAGCATTAGCCTGAGTAAATCTGTGTATAATAGTGGGATGAGGTTAGTGGTATCCAGTTGACATTGGTTGATGACTTAAATGTAGAAAGGATTGGTTTTATTGTATAGAACAGGGTGGGGAAGATGAGACTTGATTGCATTTAATAAGTATTGGAATTAAGTCAAGAAAAAGAACTAAACAAGTTAATTAGTTTTGATAAATTAGACGGTTCTTAAGGAATTATATCCAAATAATAACTTGGAGATAAATTAGTATAACTAAGTATGGCTCTGTACCCACTCACTAAAATTGTCAAGTCAGGTGAAAAAAATAGCAGTAAATTCCTTGGTAAAAATCAGATTATCTAAAAAAAAAAAAAAAACTCTCCTGAAATTAAGTTGTTTCCATAGAGACCTATCCATCTGATTGATGTGATAAGTAACCAAAGGCAGAATAATTTTTGGAGGAAGGACTTTCTGATAAACTTGGTCAGAGTGGACCAGTAGGCCATGTGCTTTGTTTACATAAAGACCTATCGTATATACTTGTATATTATGTGACTTATGAAGACCTAATTTTGAAGCTAATTTTAAGGAGGTTGCATCATACATGAGATATAAAATTAGTGTATGTACTGCTGACCCATACACTTGTGTATGAGGCAACCCCCTTAAAATTAGCTTCAAAATTAGGTCTTCAAAAGTTGTATGATACACGAGTAAGAATGTTTTTTGGTATCAAGATTACCTAAACTCTGTCAAGTGGCTAGCTAGCTATGTATTTTCCAGAACAAAGCAATGGTTAAGTCAATTGGTAGCAAATTGAATTACACACAGCTCACTTTAAGGTCTGCCAATGCCTCTGGAGAGAATAGACATGGTAATGGCAAGAGTAACATGGCAAGAGCAGATTGTAGCAGCAACCACAAGAAGTCTTTCTACCATCTTCATAGTTGTGAATGAGCAATTTAGAATTATAAAACCCTGGTTTCAAATGCCTTTGTAATCAACAGCCAAAATAAATTAATTTTATTAAAATATTAAGGTATTCCACATTTCTTCTTCCTTATTCCAAGATTTTTATTACTCTCAAGAATCTATCAACTTTAGTTTTGTGTGACATGTAGCTAGTTTGGGCTTGAGATGTTTCGACCCTGACCTTGGGATTTCTTCATATTTTATCTAAACATAACATGAGTGGAGTTCCTGTCCTGAATGTTGCTGAACTAGTGCCTGGGATAACTGGCTGACACTCCCATCCATAATTCTAAATCTGTTAAAAATGAAAAGTGATGAGAAAATACAAAACCTACATTTAGTGGCCAGAACAATGAGTCTGCTTCTGCTATAGTGTTGCTAGAGTATTATGCTAATCTTGGTTTTTAAGCATGCAAATGATCCTGTAGATGTTTGCCAGTCACAAATTGAAGCTTTGTTGATAAAGTCCATTGTCAAGTCAATACTCTTGCCTGAGAGATGATATGAAGAACTTCGAATAGTAAGCTGAAGATCCTTGAGCTTGTAGGACTGAAAAAAAAACCAACCAACCAACCAGTTTATAAAAATCAATGAAATGATTTGTGGAGATGCTTGCTAGGTGGTGCTGTGTTAGGTCTTTAAAAGAATGGATTTAACCCTTTCTCTTCAAAATGTCTATTCTCTGATCACCTACTAGATTTAGCTTGCATATATACACGAATATCAGATATGCAGATTTTTTAGGTAATAAAGTCTTAAATATTATTTTCCCCTTTTCAGTTACCTGTGTACACACTGGAATGTTTTCTCTCTTCCTGTATTGATACTCTTTATATGTGTTAAATTCCTCCAGGTGTTGAAATTTGTTCCTTCTGAAAATATTGAATTCAGTTTCTTTGAAAATTCTCAGTAACAACCTGATATAAACCAGTAGACCTATCCCCCCCACCTCCAGATTAAAAAGAAATGTAAGTTAAATTACATTTTTTTTTTTATTTTTTTTTTTTTTTTTTTTTTTTTTTTAGCATCTTGTTGAAATTAATAGGCTTGTAATTTTATACAGCCTTGGGTTGGGTGATACTGAGTCTGTATATATATATATATATATATATATATATATATATATATATATATATATATAATTTTATTATGTCACTAATTATTGTAGTTATTTTCTACCTTACAGTCCCTTTCCCATAGACATAACATCACAAGCTTAAGGTCTATCACTACTTTCATGGCAAATGCATTGAGCTCCATTCTTCAGTGCCACTAGCTAAGAAAGCTATGTCCATAGTTGAATCACCCTTATTCTTTACATATTCCTTTGATAAAAAGGAAGTTAGATGGCTTCTTCCGATGAACTGCTGCTTTGTGGAAAAGACTCCCATTCCCTGATCACTACAATCATAACCTCTTCCAGTTAGTTGTTGTCTATCTACCATATCCATGGAATGTTCACTTCCTACTTCCTCTTTTTACATTCATATCACCTCATTCACTAACTCCTCTATTTTGAGTGGCTCTTGGGCCTTGGATTAGGCAAATTTTAGTAAATAAAATATTAAATAAAATAAAAATAAGAAATTTTACTTTTGTCTTTTAGACTATGCAGAAAGTAAAATAATAGTTGAGCAATGAAATATATAATCTTGTAATGAATTATCTTCAGTTGCTCTTTTTTGTGTGTGTTGGGGGAGTTAAATAATGTTGTATAAAATAACAACTGTTATTGAAACAAAATGTCAATCTTATTGAAAGTTTTTGATATGAGAGCTCATGATGCTGTGGTGAATGAAATTAGCCCACCCTTAACTCTAACTGATCAGGTGTCATTTGCAGGCATTTGCAATGGTTTTTAAATAAAAGAAAATGTTATTACTATTTTGTACTTGTTTATATCTTGATGGCAATTCACATATACAATACTGAGGTTATTCATTTTTACTGGTCAGTTAGGGAAAAGGAAGATTGTCTTTTGCCAAACCTCCAAGTGAAGAGGTCTTTGAAAATCAGTATTTTTGAATCCACCATTTATCTATACATATATAAAGGGCAGTTGTGTGTGTATATGTGTGTGTTCGGCTAAAACTAAAAAACTACAATAATTAGTGACATAATAAATATATATACAGACTCAGTATCACCCAACCCATCTTTCTGTAAAAAAAAATAATCATTGTATGATTTGTATTTATGAAGATATTTTAAAATTAAAAATACGTAATTACATTAGAATGCATTCAAAATTCTCGGAATTGAAAAGTAAAAACAAATGGGAATAATTCTTATTCTGTTTGTTTCTGCTGATAATTTCAAAATGCTATATGTATTTTTAAAATTTCTATTTTCTTGAATTTATTCCCATATCTATAGTAAATAAAAGCATAACTTTAAAAAAAATATTAAAACAACAAATTAAATTTAAAAGAAGAAATTTAATTTTATTAATATTTTTCGGCCATCTTATGGAAAATAATTTTTTTATTCAATATTTAAAAAATAAACTTCATTGTTTTTTTGGTTTGTAACTAGCATAAAAATAAATAATTTTAAATTAAGTTTTATTAAAGCAAAAGCGAGCCTTATATTTTTTTTTGAAAATTAATTTAAAATTTAGTTAAACTTTTAAAACAAATATTCAATACAACTAATGTTGACCATAATTCATGTCTGTCTCTCCTAATTTTTATTTAACTAAAGTTTTTTTTTTCTTTTCAAATACAAATATAGTTTGAAATTTAAGCATAATTGATTTTCAAAACTAAATTCTCAATGTGTCTTACTTCTATTCTCTTTCAAAATAGTATTTAAATTCATTTATGGAGAAATGTTTGCTTCTTTTACTTTCTTTTAAAAAGAAAATAATCACTAATGTAGTGTTTAAAACTTAAAAATGTTTATTTACTTAAAATCATCTAAATTCCCCTCCAAAATAAATAAATAATTATTTTTTGAAGAAGTAAGGCTAGCTATAGTTTTTGCTTGAAAAATGATTAAATGTTTAAATATATCTTAATTTAAGTTTATTTACTTTTTTTTTAATAATAGTTATGGAACTTAGATAAATTGATTTGATTTGTTTGAAAATCACATTAATAGAGTATTTATGTTAGTATTTAATTAAAAAAAATAAAATGTCTTTTTGAATAAAAATACAGGGATGCCAGCCCCTTAAGCCCTTGAGTATGGTATTGGTAGTGTGGTATTTTTCTAAATTTAGCTATTTTGTAAAAAAAAAAACAAAAAAAAAACAATGAAGTTTATTTTCTAAAGATTGAATAAAAAATTATTTTCCATAAGATGGCTGAAAATATCAATAAATTGTCAATAATAAACTATTATTCAGAGATCTTCCAAGCAAAGCCAGGTATCCCTGCTAGTTTATTTATATATTTGGGTTTCAACATTGTCCACTAGTGCTAGTCAGTAACGTAATAGTCTAAGACTGTCAACACTTCAAATATTATGCAGTGATTGCCTATACAATGTTAAGTTTCTTAATGTTATTTTGTGTAGTGTCTTTCTTTTTGTACAGTTATTTTCAGCAGATTTCCTTTCATTGACATTATTGTAGTTAGGATAATTATCTTTTTATCCAGGTGTCTTGTATATTGAATCAATATCCCAACCACCTTTTCTATATTTAGTTATAATTAATCCTATTGGTTTTGACTGTTTCTGCAAAGGAAAATTGGTGACTTAGACCACAACCTCTCTCTTAAAAAGTATATTTTAGATAATTGTTTAAAAAAACAAAATCAAAAAAACACTATCTTAACTCCTCTTTCTTAAAATAATGAACTCCTCTATTAAATTACTATATATTCAGCAGCAAGGCCTCTGATCAGGAGGTTTTGAGGAGTGTGAAACCATCTCTTAATTGCTGTTGTTCCCAGGTCCACCTTGACTTGGGGTGGTAGCACGTTAGGGTCCCAGCTATGGGCAAATAGAGACCCCAAACTGTGGTCAAAACACTGAAAGTATAAAAATATGTTTACATAGTAAAAAAAAATAATACTAGCAATAGATTTTTCCATGTTGACGTGTGTGTATGTGTGTAGAGGAGAAAAGTGGTGTCGATTCTCATTGGTTTAAAAAGTCTGAATTAATTAATGATAATTATAATTGTTATAATTACTTGATTATAATTCTTTTTGACATTGTAATTAATTTTTTTTTTTTTTATGGACATGACAAAGTGACAGAATAATTCATTTTTTTATTTATGTATTTTTTTATGGACACGACATGAATAACGAACATAAAATAATCAGGAAATGTGTGGAAAATGGAAGTCTTCAGTTAAGAGTTTAAAAAATTTAAAATAAGAGAATATGCTAATTGACAAAATGATTCTGACGTTTAACTCTTAGAATAATGGCACCTTACTTTCTGATGAAATATGGTTTATTTTATTTTTTATTTATTTTGCTTAACAAATTATTGATCTTCAATTTCTTGACAGTTGAATTCAATCACTTTCTAAATGAGTCCTTTTTATTTTTAGTTTTAGAATTAACATAATTTTTTTTTTTTTTTTTTTTTTTTTGATACTTCTGTTTATACCATTTTGTTATTTAAAATCCTATGTACTTTTGTATTTTGATTATTACCTATGGAAAAAAAAAACAAGTAACTTAGTAAGTGTAACTCACGCTAAAAAAAAATTCATGTGATTTTTTTTTTTTTTTTAAATTTTAAAAACCTTGCAATTTTTCTTTTAACATTGTATTATTTTTATTTTGTAAGTGGTAATTTACTTTTTTAGAAAACATTCTTAGGTTTAATTCACATTACACTTGTGTAAAGAGGCAATTTAAGCAACACCATTTGCAAATAATATTGAATTATTTTTTGTTTTTAAATTTTGATTTATGAAAAAACATTTTATTCTTTGATACAAAAAGACAAAAGATGTTAAGCTTTATGTTGGATTAAAATTTAAGAGGCCAATGAAACAATTTCTTTTAAAGTTTTCTTTTATACACCTTGTCTCTTCAGGACATGGGTAATCATGGCTCCCCACCAACTTCCTTAAGTAACTTGTGACCCTTTACCATCACACTTTGTCCTTGTTTTGCCATTCATTCACTGTCAAATTATTTAAATCAGTTGCCTCCTCTACTTCTTACTTCTCTTGTCTTCAGTATGTCTTGTAAGTGTTACATTCTCCAGCTCCTCTTTCCTTGTTAGGTGTCCCAGAAATTTCAACCGTTTGTTGGTGGTTGTTTATAAATTTCAGGAAAAACAGCCCCCACCCCCCCAAGATAAGACTTCAAGAACCTTATAAAGCCGTAACACAAAGGGAAATAGAAAAATCAGGCGTGGCTAACCACATATGAAGGGGAAAAGGAGGTCACTGTTCTCTGTGGGGTGAGGTTGAAATAATAGACAGAGAACATTACTGGAAAATACGAAAACTAAGGAATCAGCATATATGCTACAAAAATCTGAGCTGGCCAAGTATAGAAATGAATACAATATGGGAACCAGTAATATGGAGTGCTAGAAAAAAGGCATTGATAACAACAAAAATTGCAATATGAGTTCTGATAAAAGAAATAGTTACTGAGGCATTAAATTTATATCTCCCAAAAATTCATACTGATGTCTTCAAGGACACATGGCCCAGATTGACACAAACAGTTGTGAGTTCAATACCTGGCTACTGTAGTGGTGAACAAAAACTTGGAGAGTTGTGTTAGAGGGAAATAACTGAGGCATCTGGAAGAGGCATGGCACGTGGAACTAGAACAATCTACCACAGTGATTGAAACAAAGGGTTCAGTTCCAAATTCCAACCACCTGAAGGAAGCCAGAGCATACAACAGCTGAAACATAAATGAGGACAACTCATTGGGTTAAGTCACTGAATCCGATCAATGCTTTTATCCACTGGGCCATGTGTCCTTGAGGAATATGGCAACAGTCCGAACAATGTAAATAGTGTAAATAATTACAATACCTTATCTCAGAACTATGGGTAGGATCTTGTAAGTTTTGTCATTCTTTGATGATCATCTTGCTGTATTGGTTGAATACATTTAAGAGAATGCACCCATCCATGTTTTATTTCTTCTACTTTTGTTTTATTCTCTGAACTTCTCTATCTGCATGTAGCCTGTTTGTTCCACTAAAGGTTATAGATTAGGGAATGTTTTTTTCTCATATAAATTATGCTGTTGGATTTACATATTGGGTTTTGTCATTTGGGAGATTTCTCAAGACCCTGATAACACTCGATCACCTGAAAAAGATGGTCATTAGATGAACCGAGAATGAAATATTTCATGAGAGAAAATACCAGTAGTTATATGAAAAGTAGGATGTGTTGGGTGGTGTAATGGATTTAACAGTTTGGAAGGAGAAATCCAGAATTCCAGTCAGGTTTCTTATATTACTTAGGTGCAAATACTGTTGGGAAAGGTATGAATAAATCTCTTCTCACCCCCGACTCTAACTATGGATTGAATAGCAGGACAAACTAGATCTTGGTTGGCAACCAGTCTACTGCAGAAAGAAGTGGCAAACTACTGCAGGAAAATCTTTTGCCTTGTTGGTCATGAATTGAAAGTGAAATGATCACCTAAGTGTGTATCATGTATAGCATTTAACCGACTGACTGATATGAAAACTGTTAAAAGAAAAACTGTACTGAAAACAGTTTTGGATTTGATATTAAGGAACTCTGATGATATGAAATATAATGAAAACTATTTAATAGCTATTTATTTAATATCTATTTAATAACTATTTAGGATTTCACTTAAAAAGTCTGTGTTGTCATTTAGTAACTTCATTCAAAAATTGTTCATTTGTATATTATATATTCACTAATATATCTTAATATATAATATGGACATTTTGATATGAGAAACGTAAAATGAGGTAATTTTCAGCTTGAGATTTTCTCATCAGAATATCATTTGATCGTCAGAAGTAGAGAAACAACTTTGTATATGAGAATTATACTTCAAAAAGCAAACTAATTAGATTGATTATTGGTATTTTAACTTGGAGTAGTCTTGTGATGAAATCTTATCTTTAGCTGACAATTTGATAACCTGAACTTAGTTGGGATGAAATGTAAAAATTGACACAAGTCACTGTTTTCACACACACACACACACACACACACACACACATATGCACATAAGTACCTTGAATAAGTTCTTGTTTTCTAACGTATGGTATTCCCAGAACTGTGTTTCAGATGGTAATGCATCTATAAGGAAGTACTACAAGCATTTTGTTGAAGTGTAAACAACTTTGTTTTTCATAACGTTAAACATTTCGGATTTCGTGCCAAAGAAAGTGTATTTGTGGGGAATTTTACTGCACTACTTTATTAAAAAGAAAAAAAAAATCTGCAGCTGAAGCACACAGAATTCTTGTTGAGACTTATGGTGACTGTGCTCTGTTGGAAACAACATGCAGAGATTGGTTTAGATGCTTCAAAAATAATGATTTTGATGTTGAAGACAAAAATAATCTGGTGCACTGAAAAAGTTTGAAGTTTGGAGGCATTACTTCATGAAGACTCGTGTCAGGCACAGGCTGAACTTGCAGAATCATTAGGAGTTGATCATATAACAGTTTTGAAATGTTTGAAAGCATTAGGAATGATTTAAAAGCAAAGACTGGGTACCATATGACTTGAAACTGAGACACATTAAACAGTGTCTTGTCATGTGTGAACAGCTGCTTCAACAGCAGAAAAGGAAAGTTGTTTTTTTTTTTTTTTTTTTTTGTATTGTATTATATGACCGGCAATGAAAAGTGGATACACTACAATAACCCTAAGCATAGAAGATTGTGGGGTAAACCTGGCCATGCATCAGCTGCAAAGCTGACTAGCCATGGTTCAAAGCTTCTGATCAGCATTTGGTGGGATCAGCTGGATGTAGTTTATGAGCTGCTCAAATCTACTGAAACCATTGAGAGATTATCGATTACAATTGATGCATTTGAGCTGAGCATTGAAGAAAAAATGTCCGTTATACGAGCAGAGACATGACAAAGAAATTTTGCAACATGATAACGCTAGGCCACATATTACAAAACTGGTGAAAACCTACTTTGAAACACTTAAATGGGAAGTCCTACCCAACCCGCCATATTCATCAGACATTGCCCCGTCTGATTGTCACTTGTGCCTATTGATGGCACATGGCCTGGCTGAGCTGCACTTTCATTTTTATGAAGATGCCAAAAAATGGGTAGACTCGTGGTTAGTCTCAAAAGACATGTTATTTTTCAATGTGGAATTAAAATGCTGCCAGAAAGATGGGAAAAAGTAGTGGCTAGCGAGTGACATATTTCTAATTTTTGTAAATAAAACATCACTTTTCATGAAAAATCAGTGAGAACTTATTCAAGGTCCTAAAATATAATTTTTTTATATGCTTATAAAGTCAGTGCAGTGATGTAAAATTATATTTAACACTGAAAAGTAAATTTTCTGAGAATAAAGATTTGATGAGAAATATATTTTTCACTTCAAACTTGTCTAATTTTCTCCTGTAGAAGGTAATTGCTTGTGATGGATTACAGAAATATTTTGAATTTCACAAATCATTTAAGATCTTTTTTGTAATTAAAAAGAAAAATAGCAATGAAATAGGAAAAAAAAAAAAAAAAAAAAAAAAAGATTGATTGTCCTTCAAACTCTATTCTTGGAATATTCATGACATTAATGAGCTGATAATGTTATATATTTTCTGTGTGTGTATGTATGTATGTATTATAGTAGGTATGTATGTAGGTGTTACTTTTGAGGCAAACACTTATTTCACTGTTATTACTTTTAAATTGCTTTTTAATAGGGAAGAAAATTCTATTTAGCAAGAGTTTTTGCTAATGGAACCTTGCCTCCTCATCAAAACTTATTTTGGACAATAAAATTAGAAAAGAAAACAGGCAAACAAGCAGATTTAGCTGTTTTCTTCAAATGCTTTCTGTTCTTCTCAAGAAACTCAGTTTATAATATGTAGGATTTATCAACTGATACTCTTTACATCATTGGTTGCTGTATAAACTTAAGTGCTGAATATTGCTTTCTGACATTGATTCCACATATGGTCCATTCAATTTGTTGTCACGTTTTTTCTTTTCTTGAATGCAAATCTCTTTCTGGTAAAAATGCTTCTCTTTCTCGACAACACATTACCTGATCAATTACAGTTTGAATCGCTTACAGGATTTAAATGACCTTAATGGATGACCTCGTCATTTGTACTGTTCGGTGTTCATTTTAAATAGCTGTTAGACGTTTATACTTTTATTCTTTTCTTCCTTTTCAAAATCTCTCCCTAAGGTCTTCAGGAGCTATCAGCTGTAATACACTGATCTCTTTTTTTTTTTTTTTTTTTCTTTTTTTTTCTTTTCTTTTTTCTTTTTTTTTTTCCTTATTTAAATGCATTTGCTTTTTAATGGGGGTATTCAGGGAGATTTTAAAACAAATTTACTGATTATTATGGCTTGTCTGTTGGTGAATCTCATTTTGAAAAGATATTTAACAAACTTTTAAAAGTATTTTTGAATTGATTATCATTTTTTTGCTTCCAGAATAAATCTTGCATTTGGTACTTTTTTTTCTTTGCTTATAAATTTTTATATCACATCTAAAATCATAATTTTTTGATCAATTGTTGTGGTTTTTGTGTTCTGGAAAATCCTTTTAAAGTTCTAAAAAAACAAAACCAAAGAATTTTTGTCAAAATTGAAAAAGGGAATAATGGTTCAAAATACATGGAATTTTGATGCTGGATAAACTAAAGCCAAAATGATGCTTTGAAGAAAAGAAAAATCAAAGATGAATGAATATATAAATGATGATGATAGAAAGAAATGTTGGTTGAGATTCCATTTTGGAAACAAGATGGAATGAAGAGCAGGTTAGGCAAATAACTTTATCTTGACTGATCTTTATCAATTTTTATCAATATTAATTTTTACATAAATTTTGAAAAATCAACTTTTTTTTGGTAGATGTTGGCAATCTTTAACCTTTGTGTCCGCAAGAAAAATGGTATGTCAAAAGAATGGTTTTTCCTTTGACACTGCTATTATTTTAACCACCACTGAAATGTTTGTTGTTTTTAAAAAGTGATGAATAGAATTTGTAATAAAACCTAAACATATGAATTTATACATTTTTTTTTTGTTCTTGAGAATTTACAACAAAAATATTAAACACTATTTAATTGTTTCTGCCTATATCTCTGAGATGAGGTATTATGATTATTTACATTATTTGGACTGTTATCCTCATCTTTATTGCTATATTCACATTTCAGCCATTGTACGCTCCAGCCTTTAGGGAAAAAAAAAATTGAGAGTTGAGTTAAAGGGAAATAGCTGAGACATTTGGAAGAGGCATGGCATGTAGAACTAGGACAATCTACCCCTGGTGGATGAAATAAAGGGTTTGGTTTGAAATTCCAATCACCTGAAGGCTGAAACGGGAATATGGCAATGAAGTTAAGGATAACATTTCGATGGATCCACGGTATATGCCATCACGGCTTTCTTTCCAGTTACAGATTTATGTTTTGGAAAGGTTTATCTTGAGTCCTATTTCTTAGAAGTTGATTTTCTCTTCACAGTAATTCTTATCCCAACTATGAATACTTATGTCATCAGCATAACCCCCCCTCCCCCATTATCAGTACATTGACCTTGGGAAAGAAAGCAGGATCGTTGTCTTCTATTTGTAGATATATAGGTGAGTGAAATAATTGTCTCCAGTTCTATGACCTAGTTAGCATAGAAGAATAAAAGGAGATTGAATCAATTCATTTGATTAGGAAAGAAATTGAACCTTCAGGTAGGAATTTGTTCTATTTAATCAGTTCTGTTGTAAATAATGTGGCAGTTTAAATTAGAAAATAAATTAGATTTTTTTTGTTTCCACGGCTTTTCTCCAAATGAAAATTCAGTTTATATCTTTTAAAGACTTTTTTTTTGCAGTTTTAGCAATAATTTTTTATTTCTATATTTTTTGCACAATTGAATTAAAATAGGAATAAAAAAATTTTTTCATATTGTAAAAGGGCAGATGAGCTTCATATAGGAGCCAACACACACATATATATATATATATATATATATATATATATATATATGTGTGTGTGTGTGTATATATGTATATGTAATATTTATAATTATTTTTATGATTCCATCACTACACAGGAATTACCACGTTTCAAAAAAAGAAGCTAAAAACTTCCAATTCAATTATAGAATTTAGGTACCTAGTTCTGTTTCATTTTCAAGCAAATTTTGGAATCTAAAATTTGCTTGAAAATTAAACAGAACTTGGCATTTTAATTTAATTTAATTCTAACTTGGCATTTTAATTTAATTTAATTCTAATTGAATTGGAAGTTTTTAGCTTCTGTTTTTGAAACATGGTAATTCCTGTGCAGCGATGGAATCATATTTTTAAAAAAAATAATTATAATCTAGGCTCTACTTGTGTATCGAGCACTGTTCTTTAAAAACAAAAATACTAAAGAACTTTGGATCATCAATCTAATGGCTATTTCCTATTTTATCAATATATTTGCATATATATATATATATATATATATAGGATGGGGTCTCGAACCTTGAATGACAACTTTCCTAGAGATGGTGTCTTGATAAAAACACTTTGTATACTTGGACTACTGTGAGTGTCTGGGTTAGGCATTAAGAGTATCTGACTTTGTAAAAAAATTTCCTCAAATCATTATGACAAATCCTTTGTCAAGCAGAACTTACCTTGCTCTGTGTGAGATTAATGCTTGTCCTGCCTCAACAATGTAATGTATGTACATATGTAATTTCGAGTTAATGAAATAAAAGAAACGGATGCACATCACTAATGTATTTTGTTTGCTTTGCTTAGTTTTCAAACAAGGCTACCATTCTAAGTAGTTACCTTTTAGTAAAACTATTCTACTTTGATATATTTATACATTTTAAATATATATCCAATGCCTCTCAGTATGACTGGTACTATGTAATGCTGTAGTTTCTACCATGTACTTGGTATATCAATGACTAAATCATTTCTCCTGCCAGGCTTTTCTGGTGAGGTGGGTGGTTAGTCACCCAACAGGATTAACCTTTAGTACTCTGAAATATTCATAAGTATTTCATCCATTGGGTATAAGTGACCAGACAACTGAAGTAGCATCGTCTTTGATTTTCAGTTTATTTTCCTGTTGCCATAGTAGGATATGACAACACTAGCTCAAAATTCAACCTCACTATTGCCTGATGATCAGAATTGCATGCAATGACTGTACAAACATTTTGTATAACTAATAAACTCACTTACATGCAGAGTGATAAAGTTTAAAAGCAAGACCTGTCAAATGGTGGGTGGATTCTTTCTTTGGATTGAACAGCCATTTAAAACAGGTGTGACATGTAGAAATACCTTGGTTGGTGTACGGTAAGCTTACTGGGAGTGTTGGACACCTTTGCCTTTGTTAAGCTATCCGACTAGGAGAAGGGGAAACTTTGATGTAACACCTGTAGCTTGACAACCTCCATTGATGTTGACTGCTTCTTCTTTTTGGGTACATAATATTTTTGCTTAGAGAGTGGGATTGATCCAGTGCAACATCTTTCTCCATTTTAAAAATTTCAGACACAGGCATTGCTTGATATCGTAAGTTGTAATTGGTACTTGCAATAATATCTTGGTATGTTCCTACTCAATACTGAGGTGGCAGCCATTATGTATTTTAAAACTAGATTTTCTTTAAGTTGTTTATTAAAATGAACTTATATTTATTCTCTTTACTGTCACTTTTATTGCAAATCTCTCTGATCCTCAGTACTGCTTTTCCATCATATCTGAATCATTTACTCTAATCAGGTGAGTCTGACTTATTTAAAGAATAAACTTGTAAGATTTTTAACTTGCAGCCTTTATCCTTAGAAATATCTAGACTTGAGACCAAATTGTTAAAGATCTATAAGAAATGTTCCCAAGGATAAGGGATGTGAGTTCAAATCTTTCTAGAAGCTTATTGTTTATCTTTGCTCCATGCCACTTAATGTTTGTAGAACAACCTGAATGTTGTAATAAAAAATCAGCAAAAATAAGATGGAAGAAATAATTGACAGTGTTTTTAGAAATTTTAAGAATCTTATAAGAAACTCTTGTCCTATTTGTTTTGTATTTTATTTTTAAATTTATTTTTTAAGCATTTCATCCTAAGCAAGGCGATAAAGCCACTAAGATGCAAGGGGTTACTGAGTGAGAGAATATGAAAGCAAAAACAAAAAAAAAACACTATTAGGGAGAGAGAAGAATAAAAGAACGGGAATTAAAACCCAAGATCAACTAATTATATTTATCAAAAGCATCCATTTCAAATTTATAAACTTTTACAAGAATTTCATTGAATGACTTTAATCTTATAAATTTCAAAAATGTTCCTCCTCATTTAATATTGTTAATTAACACTGCCAAATCTAACAAGAAATTATTTGCAATTACTTGAAATATTAATATTTATTTTTCTATTTTTATTTTATTTATTTTATTTTTTTTCAGAAAAATCTACAACACAATTTAAAATGACTTTAGGAGAATGAGATTTCTTTTTTTCTAAATAGTTCACATTGTAGTTAAGAAGTGAATTTTATTTGTTGATAGAAATTTTTATTTGGCAGCAAGGTAATTGTAATACAATTTAACTTTTATATTGAGTCTTTAGCAAAATTGATTTGGTTCTTTCAATGATTTGACTGAATAGTTTTCTTGTTTGTATATACGACAATTATGCTTTTCTTTCCAAGATAGTGTAGTACCTTTGATCCTTGACCACTTTTGGTCTATGCTTTTAACAGGAAGGATTTAAAAAAAATTGTTTGGTCTGATTTTGGGAAGTAGGTAAGAGTGATAACTTTTCAGCAGCTTCTTGTATTCTGCTTGTTTCTACTCCTGACCATTAGTCTATTCTACCTCGGATCAGATGTAGTATCTGTTTGATCATGGCCTTCCTGAACTGGAATCAATGATTTGAGAAAACTATATAATAAGGGGAATGAATTGGGTAAAAGAGAGGTGGGGATGGAGGGGCAGAGTGTCTGAAGGAAGAAAAAAGCTAGAGAAAAATGAAAAGAAAACCAAGTTAAAAGAAAATATATATCTAGAGTGGGGAAGGGATGCAGACAGACACAGGTTTCAAATGACAATAAACAAACAATTGAAAAGCAAGTAGAGATGGAAATATGTAAAATTTGTGATACATTAAAATTTCTTTTATAGAAATAAATGTGACGGTTACACGCCTGGCCCAGGGTCGAATCCCTTGGTTACGGCGCCAACTGTGACGTCGCTCCTCCTGGTCGCTCCTCCTGGTTCCAAGCGTGCCGCTCCAACCCCTTGGTTGGATGATCACCAGCCTCGCCTTTCCCAACTCGCTTCAATACCTGGTTACTGAAGCAACTGTACTGATCTCCGTCTGTCTACCCACGTTGTGTTTAGATCTTAGACAGACGGGACCAGCAGGGATTGGGGGCCGATATGTTGAGTCCGACAGGGGTGGCAAAACACAAGTAAAAAAAAAAAAAAAAAAAACTCACGAGACAAAAAATTACTGATAAAAATGGGTGACAACCTTTTATATCTAATGTCCGTTACATAAAGAAAATTGTTCTTATTTCCCGACCCACTCTGTGGACTATGGCAACAAGCTTCTATCACACAACCTAAAGATTTCAATTGCCTACTCTTTAGAATTGTGTATGTCGGATGTGGTTTAGTTCGACACTGGGGCTAATTTCTATCGATCATTACGCAGTTGATTCCTCTCTTGACTTGAGTTGTATTTCTTCTTCTTCGACTTAGATAGAACTTCTCTTGTCTTCGACTTGGGCTGGATCTTCTCTGCGGCTTTCGAGGTAATCTTCTTCTTCGTCTACTTGGGCTGGAAGTTCTCTTGTCTTCTTGACTTGGGTGGAAGGATTTCTTGCCGCAACTCAGCCGCTACTCTCTGTCGTCCGAGGTGATCTCTTCTCGCTGCCGTCCGGGGCTGAACTCTGCCGTAACTCTGCCGTAACTCTGCCACAACTCTCGGCGTCCTTCGAGCAATCTCCTTCTTCGTCTGCTTGGGCTGGAAGTTCTCTTGTCTTCGACTTGGGTGGAACTTCTCTTGTCTTTGACTTGGCTGCAACTTCTCTGATGCTTGCGAGCAATCTTCTTCTTCTTCGATTTGGGCTGGAAGGATTTCTTGTCTGAGGATTCTCTTGCCCGCAAAGGGGCGAGTGAATCGGGCCCGATGCCCGCGTTCAGGCTCTATCCCTGCCCGCGGTCCAGCTGCAACTCCACTCCAACTGATTTCTGTCGACTGGGGTCCTGCTTTTATTGACGCCGCAGCAAACCGGGGTGGGTCTGTCGGCGTCAGGGGTTCTCAATAATTCCAATAGCTGCCTTATTTCTGTCTTCTCATTATCGCTATTGTTTTCACCCCTACTTCCTCACAGTGCCCTTGGTGGGGGCGCACACCCATCTTTCCCGGTCCCTCGTATGTCAGGTGACGCTCTCGACCAATGATTCCTGATCGAGCACTTCTTTCTCTTCTTTTCCGCAGATCACGTGACCGTTTCCGACCAATTGTTATTGATCGGCATCCTTTCTCCTATTTTCGGGCGTGGTTACATCGTTCTTGTTTTTAAAAAAACAAAATCTAATTTGGCCTTTTTTTTCGCACGTCGCATTTAAAAAATGATAATCTTGGCTTTTTTCTCACCTGGGCTCTGTCAAAACAGCCCGCCGCTAATTAGATGTGACTTCAGGGAAGAATATTGGCGCCATCTGTGAGCTGAGACAATCGTTTTTTTCACCTCTTGTTTTTGTCAGACCCGACAGTCAGAAAATCTTAATTATCTACATTGAAAATGTCCCCACTTTGTTATCATGGGTTTCCAATTCTTAATAGGTCAGAATCTGTATATAGTTCCACCGGTCCTCCCCTCAACCCAAAAGACACTTTTTCTCCGATTAAAAAATTTCGTTTCTATTGTTCTAAAATTTCCCTTTCTCCAGATTAAGATTTCGTTCCCCATTGTTCTAAAATTTCCCTTTACTCCAAATTGATAATGAGTCTTTCTACGCAAAAGTCGGTCATGCGCTTCGACCGACATTCTTATCAAAATGACTTTCCCTTCTAAATAATATTTCTTTTCATTGTCTCTCGAAAATCGGCCAAGATGTTGACCTAAATACCTTTCTGATACGTGTTTTTTGTTAATGACCGCTTTTGCATTTCTTGACCTCTCTTTCCCTTCTTTCTATCTTCCCTTCTTTCCTTTTTCTCTTCTTTCCTCTTCTCCCCTTAGGATCGTCTAAGTACAATCTTAGTGAATTATTTTCAACTCAATTATTTTCCGTTTAAAAAAAAAAATCAACAACCTGTTTAGTAAACCGAGTAAAAAAAAAAATTAAATCATATTTCTATGAATATTTCTAATAATGCAAGGTGCGACATAAAGATAAATGATGACACAGTTGAAAATATTTGTGCATTTCTTAATTTGGTTTTTATATTTGAAATTAATCGTCTAGTTTGTATAAAATTTAGATATAAAGAAGCAACAAAGATTGGAAAGGATAAAAGAGAAAATGAAGAGATACAGGTAAATGAGTGCAACCTTGATTGCACTCATCTTACTTATTATAAAATGCAGATTGTGTGTGTGTTTGTACGTTTATATATTTGATCGGATTTCCTACATTTTTCAACCGATTTCAACAAAACTTCACAGGACTACGTAAAATTACTTTGCGGTGGTTCTAACAGTGCCAAAAATTGGAAAAAAAACAATTGTTTTTGCATGAAATCAATTTGAAAACACGATTAAGAGGAATCGCAAGAATGAAAGGGGGACAACTCATATCGAGTTATACTTATTATAAAACTCAGTTTGTGTGTGTGTGTGTTCGTTCGTTTATATATGGGATCGGATTTCCTACATTTTTCAACTGATTTCAACAAAACTTCACTTTTTTTGGCAGGTAGTGTTTCTTATGGTCTTGCACACTTTTTTCTTTATTTTTACATTCAGAATGCTTTAAAAATTACATTTACAAGTCAGTTGTTTATAATAAAATTCTATTCAATCGGTAGACTCATAACGATTGAAAACAATGTTTTTGTTTGAGTTTGACCAATTCGTAAAAAGAAAAAAAAAAAAAAAAAAAACTAATTAAGACATGCGTGTCCGTCAACCTTAAACAATAATCATTGTCAATTTTATTTTTCAGTCTTTATGATGGTCGATAATTGATCTATCTTTTACTGTAAACATCCCCGGGCAATGCCGGGCTCTACTGCTAGTCATTACTAATATTCAATTTTCAGGGGACTTTATTTTAGATGAAAATTTAAAATATACTTTTAGTAAAATTTATTTTTATTATTTTGAAAAAAAAAAAATGATGAGCAAATGTATAAGATAATGGATAAATTTAGTTGTCTGGTTAGTGAGGGACCTATAGTGAAAATAATTTTAGGTCAACATATTTTGGCTTATGACTATCTTACATTGAAACACTGGTTCCCATGCAATCACTGAAGTTAAAGCAACATCAAGCCTGGCCAGTTTGGGAATATTCGGTGCTGTAAGCTGGGATATGGTGTAATGGATAATGTCTTGGAATTGTTAATCGAAGAGCCAAGTTTCAATTCCTGTTGGGTCCATTATATTCACTTCACCCTTCTCCCAGATATGGATTAATTAGTAAAACTTGTATTACTAAACCATTATCTCAAAAAGAAAAATTTCTGGCTTTAAAAAACCTGCAAAGTGTTGATAAACTATAGAAAACGAATCAATCAACATGTTTCCAGAAGAAATCATTTGGTGTTCTCTTTGGGACAGTGTTTTTTTTTTTTTTTTTTTTTTAAGATAACAATAACTGGCTGATAACATTGAGCAAAAGGATACGCAAATTGTTTGAATTTTTATTAATTGTTCTGTTATTAAGTTCATTGTCAGAAACCACTTTACATTATAAAAAAAAAAAAAAAAAATGAAAATTATTGCTTGGAACTTCATTATTTTGTTAATTCCTTTTAAGTGTTTAGGAAAGATAAATTTTTATAACAATAACCATTTGATGACAAATTTATACAGAATTTGACTTGTATTTAGGTATTTCTCTTTTCAACATGTTTTAATGAATTAAAGTTAAAAATATTTTCAACCTTGTATTTATACATATATTTTTAAAATTTATATTTTAAATAAGTCGATTGTATTTTACATTTAAATTTGTTAAAAATGTAAATTAAAATGAAAAACTTGAAGTAGGTAATGTTCTTTGGACAAAGTAACAAAAATGGTTCTGATTAATTTTATAATAATTGGGGTTTTTGGCATTGATCTTTTCTGATTCTAAGCAACTCATTTTGATTACCACCATTGTTTTCCAAGTTACAATGTCTTACCATTTATAGCATCTTTAAGCAATATAATTAAATGCCAGTATTAAATTAGATTTATTTCTTGAAACCACACCAGACCATTTTTATTTTTTGTTATAGGATAGTGCGAGCACACTTGTTTTGTAATGCAAACAATGAAAATAATTGATTAACAATGAAGAATAAAAATTAAACCTGAATAGGCAAACTTTATATGACCCTTATCATTAGACACCCAATCTTGCTTAACTGTAATTCAACAGTGACAAAAAAAAGGTTCTATTAGTGTTCATTTTTGTTATGGCTCAACAGGAATGATTATCAAACTGGAAAACTACTGCTGCTGATGATCAATTTAGCAATTATTTTCTCTCTTTTGTGATGGGTGATAAGACTACAAAAGTAGTTTCAAGACCATATCCTTTTGGTATATAGATAATCATGACTCTCCAAACAATCTGAGAATTGCCATGTACTCTTGAGAAAGATAGTGAAGTGGTTTCCCATTGCTTTTTCCATGGTTTGAAATTCAGTTTTCCTTCTCTTAGACTGGTTACAAACCAAGGTTAGAGAGTTCAGTATACCCTGCTATTTAACCCATAGCTGGAGTTAATTGCCATTTTCAAGGTCATTTGGGTAAAAGTGAACAGTACAACATTGGCCAGAATTTGAACTCTGCTCACTGGTGCCACTTTCCACACCATTAACCATTATGCTACACACATCCACAAGAGTAATACCAGTTAGATTCAAAGACCTTAACCTTAGAGAACATCATTCAATAGAAATTGAAATATTTTTTTTTTTTTTTTTTTTTTTTTTTTTTTGTAATTTCTTCAGGGTATTTGTGCACAAGTGAATTTAAAAAATTCCAGTTGATTTCGTTAGATTCGCTTATGCACAAATACCCCTTGGGGAAAAGTATGAATCCGTCTCTTCTCCCCACCCCTAGCTATAGATTGAATAGCAGGACAGATTGGGTCCTTTAGACTTGGTTGGCAACCAGTCTACTGCATAAAGAAATGGCAACCTACTGTGGGGAAAAAATCTGCCTTGTCAGTCATGTATCAAAAAGATACATGATTGCCCAAGCATGTATCACATATGGCACTTAACTGACTAACTGAATTTCTTTAGACAAGCTGGCTTAAATGTAACAATTTAACTGAAAAAAAAAAAAAAATGAATCATTGTTCATTTTTGCTAGTTTATATGGAAGGATAGTAAAGAGTTAAATGTTACTTAGAGATACAAGGGACAGGAAGTTAGGGAGCCATGATTGTCAATGTCCTGAAGTAACACAGTCTCTAAGATTATTATTTGATATTTTCTTGTTCAAATAGAAATAAATTTACTCTATTGATTTTCTCTCCTTCTAAATCTTTATTGCTAAAATCCTTTTTTGAAGATGATCATTTTTTACAGATGCATTGATTGCACAAGACAGAATTACTGTCCAACTTTTAAAATCAGATAAGTTTATAATTTTTAGTCTTCTTTTGATTCTTTTTGTTGTGTGAAGAGAGTTTATATTCCTAACATTCACCTTCATAAAAGCTACACTATTTCACTTTATTTAGATCCATGTATGATTGAATGTTTTCAAGAATTACAAATATTCAGTATATTTTATTATTTGTAATGGCACTTAATCCTGCATTTCATTGGTTGGAAGTTTGGGATTTTAGTTTTCAGGGGACTTTATTTTAGATGAAAATTTAAAATATACTTTTAGTAAAATTTTTATTATTTTGAAAAAAAAATGAGTTCATAATCAAACTCTTAAAATAAGCAAAGAATATATTTGACAATCTTTTTATTCAATGGATAATGCATAATTTGTAATTCATTCTTTAAAAAGTGCCTAATTTTTAACCAGATTTGATGAGAAAATTTCTTAGGATCTTTATTTGTGGACATTCATTCCACAATACAGAATATGAAATGAAAGAAAAAAAAAAAAAAAATTTAGACTCTTCAGTTGCTGTTTTTGAAATTCTTATAAATCAATGAGTTAGTCTCAAAGAGATTATTAAAATTCTTAATAGCAAACTTTTATTCATATTTATCTTTGAAAAGATTAGGACAAGCAATGATATATAAAAAAAAATCCTTTCTATTCTATGTTGGTATTTGAACATTGACTAAACTGCCTCTTGAAATAACTGAGACTTCGCTGACCAAATTGCTTTTGTTATTCACATTGTTTAACTATTATGTTCAAATATATTGCAGTTCTCATGACTGATTATAGTCATTAGGTTGTTAAGTTTCAATGTCAAGTGTTTAATTTTAATGTGATTCTGTTAAAGAAACATAATGCTAACAAGACAAATTAATCCTAGCTATTAAGATTGACAAAGAAATAATGTTGGCAACTTCTAAAAGTGATTGGGTAGAATAATTGCAAGGAAATGTTTCTGTACAAGACAGAAATAAAATTGAATTATTTTAAATAACTTGATTCTGTTTGTTACTGTTAAAATGTCTAGATAGTCTATTATTTTTTTGTCAAAGTCTGAAATGAGTTTTATTTTGACCTTTATATACATTATGTAGGGATTTCAAAAGAACGTCAAAGGACACTTAATGAAATGAAACCTGTAAAAGACCAAACTAATTTCGTTGGAAATCATACTTATAAAACCCAGGTTGTGTGTGTCTGTACGTTTATATATTGGATCGGATTTCCTACAGTTTTCAACCGATTTCAACAAAACATCACAGGACTATGTACAATTACCTTGCAGTGGTTCTGACAGCACCAAAAATTGGAAAAAAACAATTGTTTTTGCGCGAAATCAATTTGAAAACATGATTAAGAGGTATCGCGATAATGAAAGGGTGACAACTCATATTGAGTTATACTTATTATAAAACCCAGGTTGTGTGTGTGTGTGTGTGTGTTTGTTTATATATGGGATCGGATTTCCTACATTTTCAACTGATTTCAACAAAATTTCGCTTTTTTTTTTTTTGCAGGTAGTGTTTCTTATTGTCTTGCACACATTTTCTTTATTTTTACATTCAGAATGCTTTAAAAATTCCATTTACAAGACAATTGTTTATAATAATATTCTATTCAATCGGTAGACTCATAACGATTGAAAACAATGTTTTTGTTTGGGTTTGACCAATTCGTAAAAAAAAACAAAAAAAAACTAATTAAGACATGCGTGTCCGTCAACCTTAAACAATAATCTTTGTCAATTTTATTTATGATGGTCGATACTTGATCTCTCTCTTACTGTTACATCCCCCAGGCAACGCCAGGCTCTACTGCTAGTACTAGATAATTGTGAATTGATATCTGAAATGTAAACTATCATTTTAGTCTTCTGCTTACTGCAGTGGTCTGAATTTGAATGACATTTTGAATTGTATTATAAATTTTTCTTCAAAAAAACATTTTACTTTGTCAGTTTGTCTTACATATACAATTAATAAAATAATGGGGTAAAATCTTTGCATTAGTTTATAGTATCAAACCTGTCTAAAACAAACTTGGTAATCTACAGAATACTTAGGAAATATGTACAGATGATTGTATTTTAGACATTGTCTTGAAGTTTTGAGCATTTTATGCAGTGACTGGTTTACCATTTTGTTTGTAACTTTCAATTTATTTTAATGACAAAGTAAATCTCTTGTTCTTTAAAAATCCAGTTGTCTTTACTTATTTTGAAATGAGAATTTAAAAACAATCCCAATTTAGACAGTTGCCTTTTGGGCAGTATTTTAGAATTCCAGTTTAAAATATTCAGTCTGTTTTGAGATTCTTTAAGAAAAAAAACAAACTTTCTTTTACTGAAGATACCTTGTCTCTATCAAAACTGCAAAAATCCAATGATTAATAAGCCAACGAAAAAAAAACTTGTGAAACCAACTGTTTTGGATAAAAAGGTGAAATATTTTTATTCTCCAAGATAAATTGATGTTAAATTTGGCTACCAAACTCTCATCATAGATTGAGTTTTTAGATTTTGATAAGGAGAAAATGCAACTTAATTTTTATTTTTTTAATTTTTTGTTAATTTTTTTTTTATCTAAGTCTTCCATATTTTAATATTATGGATATTTGGATATTAGCTTTTGATAGATGTAGCAAAAAAAAAAAAAATGCCTAGAATCGAATATAAAACATTAAATGCAAGTTTATTGAAGCATTTATTTGTATTTGAAGTTAATTTTTTTCATTTTAACTTTTAAAGCAAGAACAGTTGGAATAAAGATTTGTGTGTATCCATTTCAATTCAGAATACTGGCATTGGCAATTGATTGATTTCAATGGAAACTATCAAATCTTTTTTGGTTGAGGTTCATGTTTCCCACTTGATTATTGGGTTAGGTTGACTTTTTGTATTTGCATTACATATTAATAATCGTATGTATGTGTGTGTTTGTTTGCGTGGACACACACATATATGTATATATGACTATGTATGAAACACTCGCGCATTCTGTCTATGCAGTGGTAGATAACTTAATTTCTACAAATAACAATTTTACTTGTTAAATTTTTCTCTTGAAACATTTCCTAGAATTATAGCAAAATTGTTCTTAAATTTAAAAAGAAAAATATCCCTGATTTGGTGCTTAACTCACCATCTTTTATCTGCACTTGATGTTCAGTCACTTCTGATTTATATTATAAATTATTTATCAATAAGGTCATTATTAATGTGTCAAGGATTCTACTCTGTTTATTCCTCTTATTTCCTTGAGAAAACTAACAAAATAACTCTGTAATTAGCAGTTATTAGACTTGGTTATCTGGAAATACATTTTTTATTGTCAATTTATACCTTATGAAAAATTACTTGCACACCAGTAGTCTGATTGGGAAATGGCTCATCCTCCAACTTAGAACATTTTTAATTGTATTACACTAACAAAAATTGGTCTATCATGTGCCATGTTTGCAGTGTTACAGTAATAAACACACATAAATATATAAAAATTGGATCATTATAATATAGATAATATGGGGTGGGGAAGGGAGTAACAACAAGAGTGGTCCACACTACACAAGACATGGGTGGAAAATTATAAAAAGTTTATTGCCAAAAAAAACCTGTTACAGGGAAACCTGGCCATACACAATGCATTGTGTGATGAAAATTTGAAATTTTAGGCCAATAACAATATTGATGATATAAGGAAAAGACAATTACATTCATGCACATTAAAAAAAAATCAAAACCTTTCCTTTTACAAATAACAAATAACACATGATAAATTAACCTTGAGCAGAAACGTTTTCAAAGAACAAAAAAAATAACTGGTAAGATCCTGGACACATGCAAACAAATAAATTAGTATTTGATATTGTTAATTTACATAAAAAGGGGTAAATACTTCCAAAGACAGAAAATGAGATAAGAGAAACAATACTTCATTTTGAAAGGGGCTGTCCTGTATCACTGTTTTATTTGGAGGAAGGGTTCCTTGAATTTTAGTTGCTGGATGCGACTTTGAGTTTGTTGTCTCTGGAATCACTGGAAATAAGTTGGGGTTGAATCCAGAGTTGTTCACTCTTCCCGCTGGGTCAGGAATCTTAGCTGGGAATGATGACATGAAGGCAGGAATATTCGACTCCATCTTGCAGGATTCTCATGGTGACAGATTTAAACAGTAATTGGCTGAAGGTGATTTCATCCTTAATCTGGGTATTTTCAGAAGGACTGGGTCTTGATTGGTGGAGATAGTTGTGATGTCATTAACAGGCTACCAGGATGAGTCACATAGGTATGCCGCCAAAAATGTTGAAGGGTCAAGGTGACTGTGTTGCTAGGCTGAGAAAATTGTGATGTTAACAAAATTCCTTCAACAGAACTGAGTCATATTTTCTGAACCCGGAAATTCCACACTGGTAATATTTTGAAATCAATAAGATATTTGTTTATAATAGCTAATGAATGGATGGAAGTGTGTGTCATGTAGTACCTTTATTGAAATTCTTTCTTCCTATGGAAGTCAAGAATAATATTGTACATCAAAAATAAAAGTAGTTTGAAGTTGTGATAAGAATAATAAATATGATATGTAACTTTTATTTTAATACAGCTCAAAATCAAGTTAATATTATAAACAAATCATTGAAGGTTTCTCTGAACTATCCAAGATTAAACAAATATTATGGAAAATTCTTGTTAGAAAATTACTTTTGAAGTTTTAATATTTATTTTAAAGTTTATTTCCATTTGTTAAATAAGAACCCTCCTGAAATCGTGCTATCACAAAAACAAACTTGGTTGGATATTTATGCAAAAATTATCTTTTGTTTGATATTTGCGTGGGAGAAACATTTTTTCAAATATTTGGCTTTGTTCATATCACAATCATCATTCAAGTTAATTGTTAGAAACAATTTTTTTTTTTTAATCTTTTATTTCAAACAAATTGTAATTCTCAAGAGGATTATAATTTACAATTGTGGTATTATTTGAGTTCACTTTTACCAGCAAAAAATTTCTTCAGTTTTATTTTAATTCTTCATTGAAAACAAGATGGAGTTTCTAAAACTCTGCTTTGACATTATCTCTCATTTACCTTTTGTTCTTTTATGCAAAATGTAATGGGAATTGAATTATTTTAAAAATGTTTCTCATAAATATATATGAGCTATTTATATAATCTGGAATATCCCAGCTGGGGTTTAAAGAATTATGTCAAAAATTGTGTGATCTAATGATTATATTTATGTAAACCAGTGTTTCTTAACCTTTTTAAGCAACACCACACTTAGGAGCAAATGAAAATATCATGTCACACTCAGTGAACTGACTTTTGTGCTGGAGGAGACAATTCTATGTTGCATATCTTTGTCTACGATTCATCCTTTTTTTTAGAATATTGATGCCATGTATGGTGCAGTCCCTCTGCAATTTACCTAGAGTTCCTTGATAAGATCCAAAGATGAATCAGCAATATTATTGGTCCTGATCTGGTGACTCAGCTCCAGTCACTTGCCCACCACCATAAGGTTGCCTCTCTTTGCCTCTTTTATAAATACTTTCATGGTAATTGTTTGGATGAGCTCTTTGCCATGGTACCTAGATTGTATGAATTTGAGCACAATACTAGACTGGTGGTGAGTGCATCAATTTACAGTTGAGCTAGCTAGATATAGCTTTAACGTCTTTACTAACAGTTTCTTTTCTTGCACCTCTTGCTTGTGGAACTCCCTTCTGGCTCTATGCTTTCAAGCCAACTTTAATCTGCAAGAATTTAAATGCAATGCCAATCACTATCTACTGTCCTCCTGACTGCTCTTTTCTCTTTCTACTCCTTACTAATGTTTCTGCTCCTAATTTCTCCACACCCTGTAACCCCTTGCACCTTGCTTATTAGAGGCTGTACTACCTTGCTTGGGGTGACACTGATTTTTTTTTTTTTTTTTTAAATTTTTTTTAAATTTTTTTTTTAATTTTTTTATTTTTAAAGTGTATACATTTAAATGTTTTGAAATAAAACCATAGATTAGAAAAATACACACACAAATATGAACTTACTTTATTTCAATGTTCCTATTCAACTATTTGTTCACCTTATTTAGTCTGAAACCTGTACCTGGTGTTTTTTCGCGATTTCTTCAATGTTTGGTTGAATGTGCGATAAGCAGACCCTCATTTCTTCTTCAGTTTAGCATAGTCTTTCTTGCTTCTTATTTTTGATGTTGAGAAGCCTAATTTACAAAAATAAGTAGAAAATTGCAATAAAACTGATAAAGCCTTTTCAGCTAATGTGGGTTATTCCTTTTGTATTGAAATCCAAAATGTATCAATAGGTACCATTGAATATTTTTTTTTTCTGCCTTCGATCACTAGAAATGACAATATTTCGCAGCACACTTAAGAGAATCGTACATCACATTCGTGTGTTGCAGCATAGCAGTTGAGAATCACTGATGTAGACATTGCAAATTCTGGTGGTAGGGAGAAAAAATATTGAAAGAATAATGTTGATTGTATCTTTAGTGCTGACTATATTTGAACTTGATGTATATTAGTAAATTTTTTTTTTTCTGTCTACTGACTTGACTGTTACTTTCTCAATTATTTTTGTGCACTAACAAACTAAATCTGGTAGTAGAGGGGGGAATATTTCAGAATCTTGCAACAAAAAATATCTAAAATTTGTTTAGACCCAGTTTTGGGACTTTATCTGTAAGTTGTGCATTGAAAATCTTCTAGGTGTTAACTCTTCAAGATGTGGGTGATTATGGTTCTCATCCTGGATAAGACGTTAAACTATATCAGTGTCCTGGGTAAGACGATAAACTACATCCAGCAGCAAGGCTTCTGATCAGGTTTTGAGGAGCATAGAACCATCTCTTAATTGCTGGTGTTCCCAGGTCTACCCTAACCAAGGTCCCAGCTATGGGCAAATAGTGAACTATTACCAGCAATACATTTTGAAAAAAATTATTACCAGCAATACCATTTTGAAGGAAAAATATTACCAGAAACAGATTTTTGACAAAACAAAATATTACCAGCAATAAAAGATGTTGTCTGCATTAAATAACCTATTGAGGTTGATATGCCGCAAAACAAAATAAACCAAACTAATCTAAACCAAAGAATACATATTCTATTCATACAAATCCATCCTAAAAATGTTGTTGGCATTAAATAACCCATTGAGGTTGATATGCCATAAAACAAAATAAACCAAACCAAACCTCAACAGTTCCCTATCCTTTGCCGATTTTAGCAACATTTGACATCTTACATATTAAACCTTCCTTGCAATAGATGCAGCTATTGATTCGATGTTGTTGCTCCACTTCAAATCAGTTGAAAAATGTGAGGCCACAAAGGTGCAGAGTGTTGCTCTCCAGGAGTCTAGCATCAGCCATGTTGATGGCAAGCAAAAATGTTTCTCTATGGAGGCTAAATGAGAGCAGTTTTGCATTGGAGGCATTAAAATTTACAAGCCATTTCCTGTCCCAGTTAACCACTGATTGGAGGTTCTTTTCAAGGACAGCAGCCATGTTTACTTTATCAGCTCTGATGGATTTGCTATTGAGACAGGAATAAATAGTGTTGTCATCTGCATAAATACCCACTTGAGAACTGATTACATCAGGAGGATCATTCATGAAAATCAGAAACAGTGTAGGACCCAAGAATTAGTTTAAATACAAAAGTCCATGCTTAGAATATTGATGCTATATATGGTCCAGTGCCTCTGCTATTTACCTGGAGTTCCTTCAGAAGATCCAAAGAAGGATCAGCAATATTATTGGTCCTGATCTGGCGGCTCTGCTTAAGTCACTTGCCCACCACTGTGAGGTTGCCTCTCTGTGCCTTTTTTTACAAATACTTTCATGGTAATTGTTCAGATGAGCTCTTTGCTATGGTGCCCAGGCTGTATGAATTTAAGCACAATACTAGGCTGGTGGCTAGATTGCATCAATTTACAGTTGAGTGAGGTAGATGTAGCCGTAAGTTCTATGCTGACAGTTTCTTTTCTCTCTCACTTCTTGTTTGTGGCATTCTCTTCTGCTCCATGCTTTCCAGCCAACTTTAATGTGCAAAAATTTAAATGCAATGTCAATCACTAACTACTGACCTCCTGATTGCCCTTTTCTCTTTCTACTCATTACTAATATTTCTGTTCCTAATTTCTCCACACCTGTAACACCTTGCATGTTAGTGGCTGTATTGCCTTGTTTGGAGTGACACTGATTTAAAAAAAAAAAAAAAAAAAAAAAAATATATATATATATCACTGTATAAAATATGGACTGCCTCATCATTGCAATAACCTGATATATTTAACAAAATTTAAATTGTATAACAGTCAGTCTCATTTCAGCATCTGAAGATTGCATTGTGCATGAAACTCAGTTGTATTACTGGTGAGGAAAAAAAAATATATTTATTAATATAGTTTATAGCATCAAGCACTATTTTATTAACACCAGCACTCAATTTGTGATATTATATATTCATGTTTATATTTTTTATTTACTTTTTTTTTTTTTCAAGAACTTTTCAGCCCCCCCCCACATCCTGTAAAGATTTATTCTCCTCAGTAACTTATATTCCTTCATAGTAGCTATGATTACATTAAAAAATGAGTTAATGCTTACTTTTTGGTAATTTAAAAATGTTTTGAAAACTTATTGAATCGAGTTTCTAACTCAACAGGATCTGGATACAAGTGAGTGTATCAATTACATAATGTCTATTTTATAATTGATACAATCAATGATATCCAAATATTGATGGATGAGAAATTGGGATGAAATTCTGAGTTGACCTCTGATGAGTATTATGAACTTATATTACTTCTGATTCAATAATTAGTGCACTATATTACAATTGAGTACTTTATTGGCAGACATTTTGTTTGCCTTGATATATGTTGATTTACGTTATTTCACATATATAAGTAGGTGGAATTACTTGTATAATCTATGTACAGAGATTTTATATTGGTCCAGTACAAGCAAGACACATGACTAAAGCAAGAAATACATTTTGACTGCTTTATGAATCATATGCTGGTAATCAAGCAAATGTGGGGGTGGCCCACATGATTAGCTGAGACATGCAAATAAACTCTTGAGGACTTGGTTTACTGCATTGCAGAGCCTCTTGTAATCTGTTAGACTTCACCAACAGCTTAAATCATAGGGCTGGAATGTCAAGAAATCAAAAGCCAACTCAATATTATCTGTTAATTTATTCCAGCACTCTTTGTGTCTATTTTGTAAGGTCAGGTTGACTTCTCGCTATTATTTATAAAAATGGGTTCTTCAGACATATTAAAAGTCTAGAAAGTTTTTTTCCTGGATTTGACCATCCTATGTTGTAAGTTAAGAAGCAAATTGTGTTGTGAAATAAAGTCTTAAAAAAAAAAAATGATTTTGATACTCTGCTTTATTTTATAAAGAATGGGACAATGTTAACTTTGGGCAAGGCAAAAAACCCCCAAAAAACAAACAAAACTTATCAAAAGGACATTTTTCTCTTTGATATTATTACAATTCATAGCTAATTTTTATTGTTTTAAAAAGCTATTTTTTAGAATTTTAAAACCTTTACACTCTGTAGGTGACTACTTTTGCAAAGCAAGATGTTAGTCTTGCCAATACAATTTGAATATCTTGGTTGTATAGTCATATCCTTCTATGGCAATATCTAAAACAATCCTTACTGAAATTAAGAGCCATACTATATTTTGAGGGGATTTCATATACAGTAAAAGGGGAAGTAATATTTAAAACTGATGCAGAGTGCTAAATAAAACCATAACATGAAACTGAATTTATACATTTTTTTCTTGCTGTAATAAACTATAAGTACCTCAGATTACTTTTTTTGTTTAAATATTCCAAGGGGCATTCCATTTGCTTTTCTGTTTCATGTGTTATGGTTTTATTAAAATTCTAAAAATAGCTTTTTAAAAATTACAGTAACAAGTGTCAAGAAAAAAAAAAAACTCCTTTTGAAACATTTTTTTTTCTTTTTCACTGATTCTAAGTAAAACTTTTCCAAGAATAGGATATTATTAAATTTTAAATTTCTCCCTTTTTAAAATACAGAAATTTTAAAATCTGTCACAGTTTGTCCAGATAATAAATTGTGGTTAGTATAATGTATAACATTATAGAAAATGGAACTGGTGAACCTAAGTCAAATTTTAGACTAGTCTGTTGCATTCGCTTTCACACAAATTTTATCTTTTTAGCTATGGATTAAATAGCAGAGTAGACTGGGCTCTCTAGCCTTGGGTAGCAGCTACTCTATGATAATTAACTCTGAATTACAAACTGATGAAGGCAACAGAAAACTATTTCACCATCTTTCCCAAGAATCATTTTGAATTTCACTATATATAGTGACATAGTAAATACTAAAAGCATAAAGAGGAAGATTATAAACAGATGCCAAAATTTCAATTGTACTTTTTGTGCGTTTGAATGAATACAGTGAATGCAATAGTAATTGAAAAAGTTGATAATGTAATTCTGTGAGAAAACTCAGCTGAAAGATTAATCTTTTCCTCTCGAAATAATTTATAAAAAAAAACAATTCTTGGCAAGTGTTGGTTTTTGGTGTAATCTGTGAAGATTATTCACAGGACTGGGAAGGAAAATGACCATTAATTAATGCTTAAAAGTGGAAATTTATAATTTAATCAGTCAATTTTGCCTAAGGTTTTTTTTAAGCAAGTTTGCCTAGACAATGTTTATATTGTATATTAAAACTGAGGGAAAACGGATTGTTTGTAGTCGGAGGAATTAATGCAAACGTTAAAGACAAGCAAAATAGGGTCATTAATTATATTATTATAATTATATTATTATAATTATATTATTATAATAAATTTAAAAATAAAAAACCTGACCAAATAAAAAAAAAAATAGATAAAACAAAATGGGTTTGAGTGGTTAAAAAGAAAACAAGGAAAATGTATCTAAACTTGGTGAAAACAAACAATCCAGACCAGAAAACTCAAATCCAGATACACACTGTAACTGTGGCTATTAGTTTCACACATACACACACAAAACAATTTTTAAATAACTCTAAGAACAAATGAAGACAAAAAATTTAAATGTGATGCTAATGGCAATATTACCCATTTTCTTATGGGGAAAGATTTGGCATTTATTGACCAAGCAGGCATTGTTACATTGGTTGAAATTTATGATGTCTTCCTGTTGAAACAATATTGAAAAATAGGTTTCTCAAGTCCAGCAGCTGTTATCACTCTTTCTAGTATTCATTGGGTGGGGGCATCTTTCCTAATTTGTTTGAAGTGGTGTGGAATGTCAGCATCCTGATTAGTTTATTTTCTCTTTGAGTAACATGTGCTGTTGCTTTCAATGAATGTACTCAAGTGATGTGGTTTCTGTTATTTAGTACTGTTCTTTCAAAGAAAGATGGTCATTGGGATGACTTATAGGCTTCATTAACTAAAAATCATTTTTAATTATTGATCTGTGAAAGTGATTGTATATAGCTGACCAATATTTCTGAATGAGTTTGCCATGCATTATATCCATATAAAAGTCTTGTATTGTAAAAGTCTGTCTCTTCAGTCTTTGAATAATATATATGATGTTAATAATAAAAACAATAATCAATAATGCCTATCAGAATGTATAAAAATTACTAGAATTTAAGTTATTTCAAGGTGACAGAAATTTTGTCAAAGTGCTCAATAGAGAATTGGACTGACAACAATCAATAAATTGATTCAAGTTAAATCTGTTTATCTCTTGACCAACTTTAAAGTTTCACAGTACACTGCTCATTAGGGTCAGATGATCTGATAAATCTATTGAATTATTACCAGATGTCATATTTATGATATAAATATGACATCTGGTAATAATACAATAAATTTATTGAACCATCTGACCTTTGAATAAATGCATATGTATAGTTGTTCACCCTATGTTTATATTTGTAAGCATTATTCAATTTACTTATATTTAATAAAAATATCCTCAATTAACTAAAAATATTCTATTAATGTTTAATGTCATGTTGTTTGATATTTCAGGTCCTGTTTGAATTTTATCAAATGTTTTTCAAACACCTGAACCATTTTTTTATATTGTTCTTAATGAAATACTTCAATTGATATGTTCTTTAGTCTTTGTTAGGTGTATTCCACAAAAAAAAAAAAGGAAACTTCTTTCTTTAAGGAAAATAAACCAAAAAGAGGATTGGGGAGAAAATGGTTATCAATATATCAACCATTGTTATGTTGTCAATGTTTTCTCTCTCCTTTCATGGGATAAACCTGTCAAAGAATGGATTGGCTGAAATGTTTTTACAGCAAAGAGTACACAAAGAATGGATTAAGTTGGCCAAAGAATGTTTTTGTATATGCTTGGTAAATGTCTCTTAAAGTTATAGTCAGATATAGCTTTTTATCAGTTTTCTTTTTTTTTTTTACTAAACCATTTTGATTTCTGAGTTCTTTATGAAAATAAAGTTTGTCACTTGGTGAATTTAAAGATAAAAAAAAAACGTTCTTATTAAGTACATCTCTCTATAGAAAAATAGTCACATATCATTCTAAATTTATTTCTTTATCAAATATTTTTGCCTATTGGGAAAAATATATTTGAAACATTCAAAGAATGCCAAGTACTAGATGATATGGTAGCCATTTTCTTCTCTCCAGTACATTATAAATATCCTTTTGATTGCTACAATCATATAAGCAAATTAGTGGTGTGTTTGAACATAGACTAAAATTATGACTAAACCAAAAGAAATCAAATTCTATAGAGATTTCATTTGAACAACTTGCTACACTAAGTCAGACAATGCCATCTAATTTTAGTGTAAACATTTTAATTGTATCATTTCATTATTGTCTTGTGTGTGTGTGTGTGTAAAATATTTAGAAAAACAACCTTCCAGCTACCACAGTTTCTACCTATTAAGTATTGTCAGGCAATAAAATTGAACTTACTGCGTGATTTTAAAAAAAAAATTATATTAAGTGTTTTTTCATCAATCGATATGTTTTTTGAAAAAATAATGTTTTAGTTAAGTTTGAATTATATAACTTAACACACACACGCACATATATATATATTTCTGAGATGAGGTATTATGTACATTATTTACATTACTCAGACTATTGTCCTCATCTTTGTCGCCATATTTATCACAACATTTTTTCAGGTGGTTGGAATGTCGAACTGAACCCTTTATTTTGCTCACTGGGGTAGACTGTTCTAGTTCCACGTGCCATGTTTGAATGTCAGCTATCAATTATCTCTTGTTAATTTTTCCCTCTGAAAGTTCTCCACTGCCTTAACCGGGTATTGAACTCGCACTCTGGGTCTTGTCACTGGATCTAACCAATGCCTTTATCCACTGTGCCATGTGTCCTTTGTTTTGCTTAATCTTTTACTCAGTTGTTTTTGATTTAGGCATTGATTTTTGTATTGTATATTTTATAATTTTGTTTTGCTTGTTTACACTACAGTGTAGTGGGGGGTGTGATGCAAAATTCTTGGCTCAAGAAAGGATTCCAAATTCTGATATTTGGTCAGATTTTGGCATCAGGTTTGGTTGGGAACTTATCAGCACCTCCTTATCTAATCAGTTTATCATAAGTATTAATAATTTCATGATGGATCTAACAGACTCCCCCCCCCTCATTTACTGTTCTCTTTACTCTTTCATCTTAAATGATGTTGGTGTGAGTTGTTGAGGTGGGGAGATGAGTGATCAACTTGAGAAAATGAAATGTTACGGCTTTATTATATTTTAGTGATAGAACATGATACTGTTGCTTACAAAGTTTGTTACCAATCTCGGTAGTTGATGATGTACAGTAAGTAAATTGAAAGCCTGATGAAAGCTTTTATATGCGAATTCACTAAAATTTGCAGATTTCTGTTTTTTATTCAATATATTTGCTTTTGGAATTAGTTATGATGCTGATCTTACAAGCCATTGATAGTTCTATCATCACATCACTCATAAAAACTTTACATCAAATTTCAGTTATTATAAAAAAGTGGGGGATGCTGAAAAGTTGTCAGCCTGATCAAGAAAGTATTAAAAAAAAAAAAAAAAAACTTGTATGATCATTCGGTAAGATTAAAAAAAAAAAAAAAAATTGAGCAAGGCCAAGAACGTTTCAGTACCCCTTCATACATACCTTTTAGTTGTAACAATGTCTCCATTTCAAACAATGAATACCATTTTATATATATATATATATATATATATATATATATATATATATATACAGTGGGTAGCAAAAGTATTTAACACATTGGTTTTTCTTACATATCTCAAAAAATAACAGATCAATTTCAACGAAAATTATAGGAAATATTTAAATGAACATTGTCGATCAAAACATAGAAGGAAAATTTAAAACAACTGTTTTGAGAAACATTTATTAACAATAAATAAAATAACCCATATGCAAAAGTATTTAACACACTTTACTACTAGTACAGTAGCCTCTGTTCTGCTTCACAGCCTCCAGTCGTTTCCCGTAGTCTTCAACTAGTTTCTTGCAGGTACTTATTGGTATTTTGACCCATTCCTCTTCACAAATTTTCTTCAATTTGTTTAAATTCGATGGATTTCTTTTATGAACTCGTAACTTCAATAGTTTCCACAAATTTTCAATTGGATTTAAATCCAGTGACTGGCTTGGCCATTCCAGGACATTAATGTCATTATTATTAAACCAATTCTTAGTTGTTTTAGCAGTACACTTCGGGTTATTGTCTTGCTGAAATACAAAATCACGACCATGTCCCAAAGATGTGGCACTGTTCAAGAGTTGAGTTGACAAAATTTGAGTGTATTTTGCAGCATTCATTGTTCCTTCAATGATTTTCATTTTTCATATTCCATTTGAGGAAAAACAACCCCACATCATATTTCCACCCCCATGTTTGACTGTAGGGATGGTATTTGCTGGCTTGTATTCTGCTCCTTTTTTCCTCCATATATGAGTGCGCATATTTCGTCCGTAAAGCTCAATTTTCGTTTCGTCTGACCAAATTACTTTCTCCCAGAAATCATTAGATTCAATTTCATATTTCTTTACAAAATTCAAATGGGCTTGTACATGTCGGCGTTTCAGTAATGGAGTCTTTCTCGGTGATCTTGAAGTGAGTCCTGCACGATTCAGTGATCTTTTAATTGTATCTTTACTAACTTCAATTCTGGCATTTTTCAAATCATTCTGAATTTCTCGACGAATTGAAAATGGATTTTTCTTCACAGTACGGGAAATGTATTGCTCATTAGCCTCATTTAAGATGCGGGGACGACCACTCCTTTGAATGTTTTCAATAGTATCGAATTTTTTCCATTTTTGAACAATAGCACCAACTCTACTCACAAGCAAATTCAAATCTTGAGCGATTTTTCTGTATCCCTTACCATCTTTGTGATTCTTTATGATCTTCTTGCACATGTCATTTGACAATTCTTTTGTTTTCACCATTTTCTTGCAGTAGTGGCAACAGAATAGCTGCAGTGTCTCAGAGCTGTTATCTATTAGCCAGTTGAGTGTCGTGCAGTGCTGTCATTGGTCGATATATCACATCATATCAATATGGGTAGGAATCATGACGACACGTCTCTTCTAGCATAATATTTGCATTGGTGTTAAATACTTTTGCATATGGGTTATTTTATTTATTGTTAATAAATGTTTCTCAAAACAGTGATTTTAAATTTTCCTTCTATGTTTTGATTGACAATGTTCGTTTAAATATTTTCTATAAGTTTCGTTGAAATTGATCTGTTATTTTTAGAGATATGTAAGAAAAACCAATGTGTTAAATATTTTTGCTACCCACTATATATATATATATATATATATATAATTTTTATTTATTAGGAATAATATCATTGGAAAATTACAGTTTTGGAGTTGGTATGGCATAGAGATGTGAATTTAAGTTATAGCTCCTTGTATTTTTGTGCTTAGAACTGAGGCAGAAAATCCCAAGATGATGGATTTAAAAACTTAGTAATAGAAATTGTGATACCCCACACTGCTACCATAACTATATACTTTCATTTAGCATTCAGGGAGTTTGGGGGAGGGGTCAACAAAAGAGCTGCAGTTATATGCTGTCATCCTTATGTATAATTTTAGTTTCAACATCTGTTTGGTCAAGGGGTTAGTTGTGTCCATAGGAAGAGGTTCATCGTTTTTATTGTTGCTAATCTACCAATTCTTTTATATCTCCTGGAACTGATGTTAGTTGAAGTATATGAAGGGAGGAGGTGGAGTAATAGTGACAGTTCTGTAGATCCAGAGTTTTGATTCTGTTGAATACAGTCTGTATAAAAGATTTTGGGGAAAAGTGCATATAGTTAAGAAGGTACAAAGTACAGTTTGATTTACTAGGGTGTGTAGCTTAGTACAATAAATGGTTTGGAAAAAATGGGATGTTTTATTTAACATACAAAATATTTGTATTTTAAAAACAATCTAATGATTAAAATAATACTTATTTAATAAAAACACAATTTCTGTATGTCTTAAGTTTTTATTTACAAAAATCTAGTTTCAAGTTCACCCTGTGTTAGCAAGAACTATAAACAAAATTTTGCTCCAAAAAGAAATATTTACGTGTGGCCAGTTTTATGTTGCATGCTCAAGAGTAAGAAATCCTATGAATTTATTCTTCACTGTTAAAAAGGAAAAAAAATTTTTTTCTTAAAAAATAGTTTACTATGAAGTCCTATAGAATAAAATGAAAGAAATTATTAAACCACAAATTACGGTTTTTGTCAAAGTATTTTTCCAAACAAATCAGCCGATTCAAATTTCATCAATTAGTTTTCAAAATTGAATGAAACGTAGCTTGTAAATCTCAACAAAAAATGTTAGCAATAACTTTAACAATACTAAATACTGTAAGGATTTCTTCACGCATTAGCATGTTGTAAAAAAATCCTAGAGTTGTAAAATTCTGTTGTAAGATTCTATAAATGGGTGGGGGAAATGTGATGGTTTCTCTAAGCAGGTACAAATGGAAATATTTGTCTCTATATCATAATGGATGGAGCTGTGTATCAGCTATGTTGTCTTTGCTTAGATACCAGCATCGATTTGGCTGGATTTCTCTGGATAAGTTCTTCATTCAGGCAGATTTGGTAGGGACTGACTTCAAGCAGAAAACCTGCTAAATGATATTAAAATATTGAACTTTTCACTACTGGTGTTGGTATTGATTATTTGACTGATGTTGATAGCAGAGTTAACAAATGTGTATTTTTGCATTCACTGATTCAAAGGTAAAAAAAAAAAATGTTGGAAACTGATTATCTAGTTGTCAAACAAGATGATCTCTGCTAATAATTGTAAAATATAGTGGTTTAAACTACTATAATTACTGAATTAATCTTCCAGCTTCAGTTACAAGTTAATTTTCTAAATACAATGTCCCTCCCTACCTCTCTCTCTTTTGTGTGTGGACATGAGAATCAACACTGCATAATGACTGTCAGTTTTATATTTCAATATGATCATCAGTCTGGTTTTCAGATTCCATTGAAGTCTGAAACTGGCAGTCACCATGCAAGGTTGATTCCTATGTCCACGCTGTCTATGTCTATAACTGTTATCGTCAATATTGTGCAATCTTTATATTGATACCCACCTAACAAGTGGACGGACAGGTTCATTTACGAAACTCGGGATGCTGAATAACATCAATCAGCTAAGTCATTTTGTCTTCTGATGGTCTTTATCAAGTTTGATTGAATTCAATAGATTTGTCATACCCCTGATATGCGAATTTACTTCTGCAAAATTCTGAAATGGAAGATAGGTCATTGATCTTTTTTAATTATTTATTCATACATATATGTATGTGTGGCATTCTGATGATATTCTGAATCTGTTTTTGTTGCATTATTTACATTAATACATCCCATTGCCTATTCACAAAATTTGGTGATTGTTTTTTTTTTTTTTTTTTTTTTTTTTTTTTAAAATCATCATTCAGGTTTTGAGTACAACTTTTACACATAAAAGTATGTCACTTGATCACTTATGCAATCCTCAACATAAAACAAAATAGTTTCATTGTATTTTATTCTCATTTATCATATATAAGATTAAATTTAAGATATCATAGTCTTGTCTACATAAGAAAGCTGATCCAGTTTTAATGATTTTGACAATAATTAAAGAAAGTTTTATAAATTACATAACTCCCTTATACCCCGCAAACCTGATTTTGCTAGGATTTTTTAAGAATTATGGTTCAGCCATTTACTTACAGGGCATATGAATTATTGTGCTGAATTAGTCCTCTTCCTTTGAGTTATTGTCACAAATGTCAATTTTTCAGATCCTCTATTCAAGGAAAAATAATTATAGGTTGGAAAATATATTTTCTTATTAATTATTATATATTGTAATATATTCTCCTGGCCTGTTCTTCATCTAATTCATTGAAATTCAATCTAAACCATTTATTCTCTTAGTTGTTTAAAAGCCCATTTGAATTCTCACCAAATTTGTTTTTGATAAAGCAACTTTGTAGGAGTTAATTTTTGTATAAATTATAAATTGTGTATTTACAAGATTTGATCGAGAGGGCTGTTTTACCTTTCGCACACTGCATTATAAATTATTATTTCCCTTTCTACTGCATTCTGTTTCAAGGCCTCTTAATTGCATTATCCTTATTGTTAATTTCATTCGAAGTTGTTTTCTGTTGCCATAGTAGGATATGACAACACATCTATGAAATTCAAACATACTATTGTTCAGGAATCAGTCACCTTCAGTGGCAGAATACACTTTTTGTATAGCAAATGAAGTTGTATACGGAGTGATAAAAGCCAGAAATGAAACTATCAGACATTGTCATCTGAAAATATAATTTATAAATCATGAGAAAAGACATAAATAGGTGTAAGGCTTGATATATGTAGGATTTTGAGAGTTTATTCTAACTGGGTATTACAGATTTTATTAGTATCTGTATCTTTTAAATGCCTGGAAATAAGATTTTTAATACTAGTTTCTTAGTGTTTGCAGTAAGTTTGTTCATTTTGAAGGTTAGTGTTCTACCCCCTGGTTTGGTGAATATTAAAACTGATTGGAAATAATTCTGGATGCAACTGGTATATTTTTTTTTATTGACTGATTTAAAATTTACAATAAGAACTTAAAATAGTATTGATCTTTTTATATTAAGTGTCTATTATTTTTGGCATTAAGACCTTTTTAAAAAAATGTTTGTAATTTTGCTTTATATATATATATAAGTACTAGCATTTTAACATCAAATAAACTGAAAAACTACAGACAACAAGTTTTTCTTCAAGGATCAAAACTCGCACTATGGATGAACAGGATTTTAATGCATATATTATGTTTTCTAGCGATGGATGTCGGCAATAATCGCATTGATACTTCTGATTAATTCTATGTGTGATTATTCTTTGTATGTAAATATATGTCTACAGTTCTTTTTAAGAATTCTTGTGACTGACACTTCTTCAGAAGGTTTTATTGGTATAACTGAGACAAAACACAAGATGATATTCACTAGAACTAAATAGTGAATGAAGAGAGGAAATTTACCATTTAGTTCTTGTGAATATTGCCTTGTGTCTTGTCTCAATTACACCAAAGAATCTTTCTGAAGTGTTGGTTGCAAGAATTCTTAAGGAGGCAAAAAAAAAAAAAAAAATATATCTACAGTTCTTTATTAAGTGTGTGTGTGTGTGTATATATATATATATATATATATATATATATATATATATATACACACATAATTTTTTTTTTTTTTTTTTCATATGGGTGCATGGTCAATTGTGTTTTTTCCAGTCGAAGAGATGAAGCACTTCATAGAGATTTGAATCCATCAGTTTCATTTAAACGACTAAAACAGTTACCTGAAGAAAGACTAGCTAGCCACCCTAGAAGATGGCTGTGCTTGGAAAATGACAGTAGCTTGCTATCATATATTATTTTTGTTTTGTTTCCAGAAATTGATGTTAAAGAATATTTTTATAAAGCCAGACATTATTTACAAGCAGACTATTATCCTTATCTTTGTTATCACATTTTAGCCTTTGTTCCCTCTGGCTTTCATCAGGGTTAATGTTGATCCTAGTAACCTACAGGGAATTTTGAACTGAACCCTTTAATAGTCTGCATGTAAAATAATAACTCCTCCTCTCAGAAATTTAGACGGAAAGTCAGTCTTGTTTGAGAATGAAAATGAGAAATATTTTGTATGTTTGGCTATGAAACAAAATTCAGATATTATCAATTATGAATATTTCTGATTTATAAAAGAATTGGACAGGGGAAAAAAAACAAAACAAGAGTCAGATGTACTGGACATGATTTCAAAACAAAAACATCATATTAGAATTCTTTCAATTACTATAGAAAGGTTCTCTTTTCTCATAAGACACAGAATAACTTCCTCATCCTCTTAGAAATGAGCAGGGAGGATGGAGTTGAAGGGAACTGTTGCAGTCAAAGGTAATAATAGACCAAATAAATTAAAAAAAAAAAATGCTTTTATATAAACATCATTTGGACTGTTGTCCTTATCTTTATTGCATATTCGCAACTTTTTGGCCATTGTATGTTCCGGCCTTCTTTAGATTATCTACATTAGAATTTTGAACCAAACCCTTAAAAAAAAAAAAAAAAAAAAGCATGGCATGTTGAATTTGAACAATCTACTCTTGTGGACTAAATAAAGGGTCAAAGGATGGAGTGTATAATGGCTGAAATGTCATGAATAGAGCAATAAAAATGGTGACAACAGTCTGAATGATGTAAATAGTTACAATACCTGATCTCGGAAATATAGACAGACTTTTATATGAAGTGGCAATTTTCATCATTAGAGCATTTGTTTATATTTTTCATAGAAAAAAATACTTAGAATTTTGCTTGGAAAATTTTAAAATATTTGAAATTCTGAAATAGCAAAGTACCTTCATATGAAGTCACCCATATTTAAATAAATCACCATAATTAAATATAAAAAAAACATTTTGTGTATAAATGTCTGGTGCAGAAATCTGATGTTATTACAAATTAATATGCATTTGGCATTTATTCAATTGGGTTGGTTGATTTTTATGACATGTCAACTCTTGTTAGGTTATTTAATGCAAAATCTTTATATGGAGCATCCACTAAGGATTGAAAACATTATTCTGTAGTAATGGTCAATCAGACTAGCCTTGTTAAACATTATCTTATGCCAAGTTTTCCATTTGTTGTTTATAAATGTCATAAAGTTTGAGGCTTGAAAAATAGCCAGCTGTTAGGCCTGATGTATCAACTGCCCAATTGTGTGTACAATTATATTTGACCTGAGCAGGAACACTCAGGAGGGGGTTATTTATCTTCTGAAAGGCAAAACTGTATGAAAAACAAAAATAAACTGTTCTGGATGCTCACTCAACTGTGTGTTGTTAATGTTTCTACTTTGTCATGATAACTACTTAACTAGCTCCACTTACATAGATATGTTCCAAATTATTACAGATAAAGTTTTCATTTGATAGTAAAATGTAATTTATTCCTTGCTTGTTTACATTTTCATAAAATGATATCCCGACTCCTATTGTTAAATACAGTAGAAACTGTTTACTGCGATCCCTTTGGGAAAACAACCTCTTTTCAATAACAATAACAGATTAATAACATTAAAGGAAAATATATAAAAATTGCAGCAGTTTATGTAAATTGTCTTAAATGAGTTTACATTATGAAAATTAATACAAAATTTATTGGCTTGAGATTATTTTAAATTCATTTTAAACAAAGTACTTGAGACCAAAGTGTTGGATAACAACAAATTGAGATCATTATCTTTTGATAATAATAATAAAAAACAATAGCCTAGTGGGTTAATGCAACACCAAGATAGAAGGCCTGTTTAATTAATTGTGACGTCCAAGGTATAGTACAAGTGAAGCTGCTGAAAATAAATGATTGTAGACTTTTTTTTTTTTAAATTGTAATTTAAAAATTATTCTATACTTGAAAAAAGAAAAACAGGTTCAAATTTCTTCTTAGAACTTTATTCCGTATTATGATAAAATTGTCTGCTTGTTTTTTCTTTATTTTTATAAAGTAATAAAAAACAGTTTTATTTCGTAAGGTTACAATATTGACAATGGTGGTGTTGGTTAAAGTGTTTGTGAATTTGATCCCAGGGCTGGGCACTGTGTACTTGGTCTCTGTGGAAACAGAGAGTGTCTTGAACAGTCCTAAATAAGAGATGAGATCCCTAGATATGGGCAGTGAAACAAGTACAATCTAACTACTGAGATTAAATAAAGGGTGCAGTTCAAAATTCCCTGTAGGTTGCCCAGATCAACATATACCTGGTGAGGACTGAAGGGCAAGATAACCAAAACATGATAGCAATAAGTATGAGGACAATAGTTGGTATATAAAAAGTCTTCTCTGTAGGTAAATTTATTTCAGGAATCTTTTTTTTTTTCACTTGATGGTAATATTGAATCTGCAAACAAAAAATTATAAACAGAAAATGAGAAACCAGTCTAAAAAACATTTTTAAGAAAATTAAATTCATTGCTCACTTTTTGTATTTATTAAAAAAAAAAAGGTAAAAAGGTACTAAAGGTCAACTTAATGAACAATGAAAATATTTCAATAGAATAAGGAATGTTACTAATTATAATGCATATTGTAGGATTTGAGTTTGTTTCTTTTATTTGTTCTCTCTCTCTCTCTTTCTCACTCACTTTCTTTCTTTTTCTCTATCTCTTTCTTTTTTTCTCTCCCCCCCATCTATTCTCTCATTCCTTCTCTTTCAAAAGTGGTGATGAGGGTAACCCCCTTCCTACTATAATCATCATCGCCTCCCCCCCAATACCCCCTTCCTCTACTGACAGCATAGTTCTAAAGGTAGAACATTTTCATAATCATAAAGAATTAGATTATCTGTCTCTTTCTAAATTCCCTTGTTGATTTACTTTAGATAATGGTTATCAATCTTTCATGATTGTTAGAAATATTTCTTTCTGACATTTTCTCTGTCATTCTTTCCTGATATGTTTGACTTAAGAGTGTTGCTCTATCCTTGTCAGTTTTTGCAAGAATTTGCTTTTATTGTTTTACAGTAAAAGTTTTTTTCCTTCCATTTTTTTTTTTTACAGCTTTATCACATTTTACTGATGATCATATCTGCATCATATGATTTTATAGAAAGCTTACTGGAAATGTATTTGTTTAGAAAGTTTCACTTTGTATTAACACAAAGATACCCAGTTAGGATTAAACTCATCACCCTGTCTGCTAGATTGGCTTGCTAGGCTCTTGAAAATATTTCATTATTCAGAAAAACATATCTTTTATTAGTCTACTTATACCATCAAAAGATCAAATTTTGAAGTTACTTTGCAATTAAATTGTATAAAACAAAAAAAAAAAAAAATCTTTGTTTCACATTTTCTTTAGTTAATAATCAGAAAATATTGAATATAAACTAAGCAATTTTCTATTCATCATTGAATAATTATAGAATTTTATTTTTCAATTTCTGTCTGAATTTCTGAATTAAGGAGTTATTAGTTACATGTGGACTATTGTCTTCATTTTTGTTGCTGTTATCACAATATTTCAGCTGTTGTACTTTTCAGCCTTCATCAGGGAATTCCAAACTCTGCCCTTTATTTAAAAGGTAGACTGTTCTTGTTCTCTTAATGTCCAGGGATCTCTTTTTTTTTTGTTAAAGCTTCAGTGAGTGCAGTCTAGCATAACAAGCAGCCATAGCACTCATCAGCTGGTAGGTTAGGTTTAAGGCTCTAAGTTCTCTACTGAGAATTGTCCCACAGGACAATAAGCTAGTGGATTAAAGTATTGGTTCATGAATTTTGTGGCATTGTTTACATTGGTCAGGCAGTGTTTAGTTGGACTCTTTGGAAACAGGGCAATCAATAATTGAGCAGTATTAAAAATAAGAACTCTACAAAATAGCCCTTGATATGGGCAGTGGAATGAGAGCAGTCTACCCTCTTTTATTTATCAAGTTTAACAAAATTCTATTACAAATACAGGAAAGTTCACTATCTAGAGTTATGGTCAATTCACTCATGTAGTGGACTGTTCTGGTGACATATATACCACGTTGTGGGTGTGTATGTATGTTAATAAATTGATTTTTTTAAAATTTTTTTTCAATACTTATACACCTAATAAAAACACCTGACTCTGACTTTATATCCTTGGTTCATAACTTTGAAGGAAAAACATTTTTGTATTGAATTACAATAGTTGCATAGTGATAATTTCCTCTTTGCCAATACCATTTGCTGTTTACAAACTTATCGCTAGGTAACTGCTAAGCCAATAAACAACTCTATTGTATTGGATATTTGGCCTACACTTTCAGAAGTAGTTCAAGAATGCTTGTGATTTTTTTTTTTTTATCAAAAATTGACCACAAATTTCAGTCATTAATTGATGTATTGGATCAAGCCTTGAGTTCTGACAAAGTGAACATTGATCGTGATAGCTCTAGTAATGATTCTGAAATGGAAAAAGACAAATTAGCCAATGAAAATGAGTGATTATAATTTTTCTGCAGCCACTTAAAGTGTAAAAGACAGGCAGTTTTAGTTATTTTCTTTCTTATTTTAGTTATTCTTTTTTTTTTCTTTTTTTTTTTTTTAATAATCATTTCACCCCAAGTAAAGTAAGTCATTAAGACACAAGGGGTTACTGAATGTTTAGAGAATATGAGAAAAATAAAACCCTATTAAGGAGTGAGAAGAATAAAAGAACAAGAATTAAGACATTTAAACTTGTAAAGATCAAAGTTGCCCTTAAAGCAAAAAAATTGGAAGAGAGTTCCACAAGCGAGAAGTGTGAGAGAAGAAACTGTTAGCATATGGTGGTTGCATTTAGTAATTTCAACTGTAACATGAGACCTAGCTGCCAATCTAGTACTGTGCTTAAATTCGCAAAGTTGAGGTACCAAAGAGGAAAACTCATCGGAACAGTTTTTCTGAAAATATTAAAGAAAAGGCCCAGGGAAGCTACATTAATTAATGATATAATTAATAATAGGTATTAGCAATAGAGCAAGAAAAACAAGTTAGGACAGATTAGATTTTTATTTCTATAAAATAATATAGAACTACAATGATATTTAATGCAAAATCATTTTTCTTTCATTATATTCCTTTGGTACCTGTAGCTTCAAAGGGTTATTTTTATCCAAGTGACCGGGAAAATAAAGATCAGTTTCTGTTCAAAAGAAAAATATCTGACAATTCTCTTGAAAATATCTGTATCAATTTTCCTTCTCTGTTATTTTGATCATATACAGTTGCATCGACGTGTTCACTTGCAGAGGAAAAAAGAATCTTGAATAAGCTGCATCTTGTAACATATGCAATGGAAGTAAATTGCTTTTAAGATATTAATGCTTCATAGATTTTACAAGTAGAAGTGAGTAGCAAAGTGCATAGCATTTGGGTTTTGCTTCAAATAGATTGGCTTGATTTCAGTTGTTTATCATCACCATCTTTTCAGGAAAAACTACAATATTCTCACAAATTTCACATTGGAATTATTACAATTATTTAAATCATTTGCAAGATTATATCATTCACATTATTTATTAAAGTTTGGCTTCACATGTAGGACACCCAGTGCAGTCTGAAGTCACAGCTGTAGTCATGATTTGTGAAACCAAGTTTTAATTTATTACTTGGTGGTGAATCATCCAAGTGAGGAATATTCTTTGTTCCCTCTCTCTCTCTCTCTTTCTCTCCCTCCATCCCCCTTTCCCCCTCTCTCTCTGTTTCGTCTCGTTTCGTCTCATTTCGTCTCTCTTTATCTCTCTCTTATGTTTCGTCTCATTTCATCTCTCCCTCTGTTTCATCTCATTTCATCTCTCCCTCTGTTTCGTCTCTTTATCTCTCCCTCTGTTTCGTCTCTTTTATCTCTCCCTCTGTTTCGTCTCTCTTTATCTCTCCCTCTGTTTCGTCTCTCTTTATCTCTCCCTTATTCTCCTCTGTTTTCCTTCTCTTTTCTCTCTCCCTCTGTTTCGTCTCTCTTTATCTCTCCCCTCTGTTTCGTCTCTCTCTCCTTGTTTCGTCTCTCCCCCCCTCTGTTTCGTCTCTCTTTATCTCTCCCCCCCTCTGTTCTCCCATCTCTCTCTTTTTCATCTCTCCTTATCTCTCCTCTGTTTCTCTCTCCTGTTTCGTTTCGTCTCCTTATCTCTCTCTTTATGTTTCGTCTCTCTTATCTCTCCTCTTATGTTTCTCCTTATCTCTCTTTATCTCTCTCTTATGTTTCGTCTCTCCTTATCTCTCTTTATGTTTCGTCTCTCCTTATCTTCTCTCTCTCTGTTTTTCGTCTCTCTTATGTTTCGTCTCTCTCTCTCTCTGTTCTCTCCTTATCTCTCCCTCTGTCTCTCTCTTATCTCTCTCTCCTTATCTCTCCCTCTGTTTCGTCTCTCCTTATCTCTCCTCTGTTTCGTCTCTCCCCTTATCTCTCTCTCTCTGTTTCGTCTCTCTCTCTTATCTCTCTCTTATGTTTCGTTCGTCTCTCCTATCTCTCTCTTATGTTTCTCTCTCTTATGTTTCTCTCCTTATCTCTCTCTTATGTTTCGTCTCTCCTTATCTCTCTCTTTTGTTTCCTTATCTCTCTCTTATGTTTCGTCTTCCTTATCTCTCTCTTATGTTTCGTCTCTCCTTATCTCTCTTATGTTTCGTCTCTCCTTATCTCTCTCTTATGTTTCGTCTCTCTTCTCTCTCTCTTATCTCTCTCTTATGTTTCGTCTCTCCTTATCTCTCTCTTATGTTTCTCCCTCTATCTCTCTCTTATGTTTCGTCTCTCCTTATCTCTCTCTTATGTTTCTCTCTTATCTCTCTCTTATGTTTCGTCTCTCCTTATCTCTCTCTTATGTTTCTCTCTCCTTATCTCTCTCTTATGTTTCTCTCCTTATCTCTCTCTTATGTTTCGTCTCTCCTTATCTCTCTCTTATGTTTCGTCTCTCCTTATCTCTCTCTTATGTTTCGTCTCTCCTTATCTCTCTCTTATGTTTCGTCTCTCCTTATCTCTCTCTTATGTTTCGTCTCTCCTTATCTCTCTCTTATGTTTCGTCTCTCCTTATCTCTCTCTTATGTTTCGTCTCTCCTTATCTCTTTCTACTTTCTATTTTTTCATTTTTTTTTTTTATTAAGAGCTTTCTATTTCTAAATTGTCTCTCTTATATTTCAAGTTTATATTAGGTTTCATTTTTTTTTTTTTTAATTTTTAATATTTTTCTAAATAGTTTTTCAAGTTTAAAGGTAAATTTTTTATATATTCAAACATTTTGTTTAAAAGATTTTTATATATTCAAACATTGTCATAGAATATATTATTGTGACACAATAGTCTCCCCACCATCAAGTGGACCCTAAATGATGTTATCTGAGTCTTGTTTTTTTATGACAGGCAATAAGATCTGTGGAGTGTAGTTTTCAAAGCAGACACCCACTTGACTGAAAGGAAATAAAATAATAAATAAATGAACACTCTTGTGAGATCAGCTGACACTTGTTATAAATTCCTGCTTGCATCCTTATATAAGTAGTCCTGGTAAGGGAGAAGCTGTCAGTTCACTCTGTCATGTTGGTAGCAATTGTTTGTAAGAAGAGAAGGAACTTCTGTGCCACCTACATACTCCACCTCAACGCCGAGAGAATACTGTGTCCAGACACAAAACTTTACCAGTGAATAAATAGCCAAATTATTGAAAACAGGATTTGTGTTTTATATTTCTTATGATGTTGATTTCACATCCAATTCCCTTGCGAATATGCAGTGAGACTTTCCCAGTTTTTTTTTTTTTTTTTTTTTTTTTTTTTTTGTGCTCATCAAAGCAGACATGGTGCAAAACACAACATGGGAGCAACTTATCTACTTGGTGAAAAGCTGAAAGAGGGGCCTTGTTGTATGTTCACTTTATAAATTCAAGAGTTTCCTATGATAAATCATTAATTTCCATTTATTACATAAATAGAACTTAAAATAGGCTGCGCCAAAGTTAGTTTCAGTCAACATTGCAAATTGCTACAAAATGAAAACCTCTACCTGGAAACTTGAGTCCCGTTTTTAAATGTTCTTGTGAAATCAAGATTTTCATACGGATGTCATGCATGGTGCCACACCTGTTCAGAAATATCTAAACTATCAGGTCGATACAAATGTTTTCTAAGATCAATGGTTAAAGAAGGCTTTGAATGAGTGAGGCCTGAGGGTCTTTGCAAAGACCATTCTTCTTTGAACACTATTGACTGGCAATACACATTCACAAAAAAAAAAAAAAACTGTGCCAAATAACAGAAACCACATCATGTGAAGACTACCGACAACGGCAACAACTAAAATGGATAGTACATGTAACCCTAAGAGAAAATAATGACATGTCGACATTCCACATGACTTCAATTAAAAGATTAGAAGGAAACTCCCATTAAAAATGGAAAGAGTGATAACAGCAACTGGATTTGAAAAACCTATTTTCCTGAGCAAGTTTTTATAAATTTCAACCAAAAGCAGTATTAGCTGCTCAGTCAATAAATGCTAAATGTTTTCTTCTAGGGAAATGGCTAATATTGCCATTACCATTTTGATCAAATACATTTTTATTTATCTAAAAGACTTGCTTAGTTGACATTGGGTAAAATCATTGTGTTGCATCTGCCTTCTTTCTCATTTAATTTAAGAAAACCTTGATATCATGAGGTTTTGCTTAAGAATACAGACAGACTCCTTTTTAGCAAACAGTAGGCTTCTCTTTGAAATCTGAAATCTTTTTAATCACAGAAATATTGTCTGGGAAATTATTCCATCATTCCTCAATAAATCTGAGGAAATACAGCAATATGGTTGCAAGCCATGCTTAGTTTTGTGTGTACAATTGTATTATTTCTAAAGTGTTTTAACCTTGTTCAACCTTTGCTACAAATACAATATTTCTTTGTCAGAGTTGATAACACAAGATAACTTTGTTTGAAGTTGTCGTATTATGAATTTTCTCCAAATATTTGAGGATAATAAAGGCAGAAATAGAAAGTGAAAATATTCCTTGAATAATTTTGTTTCTTCTTGCTCACATTTCTTGTTCATGTCCCGAACAACTTTACATGCAATATTTTGTCCAAATGGTAAAATTTATTTTGTTCCTCAGCCTAAAAAAAAAAAATACTAAATAAACCCAGTCATATAACTTGAGGAAAACTATAGCAAAATCTTTTCTTGCATTATACTAATAAAAAAAAAAATCACTCTAAATCAATGTTTCCCAACATAGGCAGTAGCCCCCCCCCCTTTGTGGGCTTTATGTTGAAAGGGGACATTGGGAGTTTTCATTTCATTTGTGGGGTGATGGGCATTTTTACATTGATATTATATTATTTTTTATTTTTTTTTCCCCAAAATTTTTAAAAGATTATTCAACATTGGCTGCAAAAGGAAATATCTGAAAGCTGTGAGATGCTATCAAAGTTTTCTCCATTGCTTTTCCAACTTCCTATCTGGTTGGATGTAGTTTCAACACAGTTACACAGCTTCTTACTGAACAAAGAGACTGCCTTCAAATTACAAAATGAGATCTACGATTACTTCTAAGCAGTATGGAACCTAGCGAGTAAGCACCAAAGTCAACCATTGCACTGAAAACATTCAGATAAGCTATCAAATAAAAGAACTATTATCTTGCTACAAAAATGAATTTAGTATAATATTCAAAAATTCAGTGGGGGCATTGATAAAAACTTTTGTACCCAAAAGGGGGTGCTGGTTGAAAAAAAGGTTGGGAAACACTGGTCTAAACTCAATCATAAACTTTTACAAACTCAAACTAATTTTATGTAATTAAGGTTATATAAATTGGTCAAATGAAATTGAAATTCTAAGACTTGATTCTAAGAATGAAACTGGAATTCTAAGCACAGGGATGATGTTTTTCCTTGTAAAAATTTATCTTTGATCAAGTGATGATAACCAGCAAGAAATTGTGATGATTTTTGAAAAAAAATTTTTTTTTTTTTTTTTTTCCAACATTTTTTTTCTCATGCTTATTTCCAAGAGCCACAAAACAGAAAAAAAAATGTCCAAATCATACATCCTATCTAAGGATAGGAGGCTGTACAATAAAGACTTGTCTATATACAGATTGGGGATCCATATCCTTGGAGGAAACAGTCGCTCCAAAAATTCCATTGCAAAAAAAGTATGTCATAAAAGTATATTACCAAATAACTGTAAAAAAAACAAAAAAAAAAACACTTCACTTTACACTAAAGCAGTCAGTAATCTATGTAAAAGCCAATGTCTGTTGCTTTTTAATGCACAAAATGTCATGTTTTTGCTCATGTCCAAGTGTGTTGACCACATACATCTTTGAAACTCAATTACTCAAAAGTATATCCACATAAAAATGGTGTAATTTACATGTTATTCATCTCAACTACTAAAACATTACAAATTGTAACAATGATCATTTTTTTAAAAAAAATTCATTACAATAATTGAAAAAGTTTTGAATTTTTTATTTTAGTTTTAACTGCAATAAAAAAAAAATAGCATCAAGTTGGTGCTAGAAAGATAAAATTATTTTTGCATACTTAAAGCAAGTTTTAAACTGTTTTTAATAAGTTTTTCTTATCTAAAATTACATTATACTCTGTACTGACACAAAATTTAAATAAAGAATAAAACTGCCATTAAAAATCTTCTCAAAGAATTTCTAGAAATATTGCATTTACGGAAAATTATTTTAATTAATGATTACTTAACTGGATTTAGAAAATATTATTACTGGCTTAAAATAGTGTGGGGGGAACATTTGTTTACAGTGGGTGTTTATCTACCAATTCTATTTAAATATCAAGTGAGTATAGTCAACTTTCCTTAATTACATGTGATGAAAACCTACTTAAATTTATGAATGTCTCAGATAACCAAAAGTGACAAACCTCATATACCCCAATGGTAAAAAAAAAAAAAAACCAACATTAAAACTCTGTCATATTCTCACTTTTCATTCTTGTATTATAATATACTAAAACTATAAAGATGACTGTGAGATTCTAGTCATTTTCTCCATTGTTAAAATGACCATTTTCCAGTGAACAATAAGCAGAATTCAAAGCATTTTCTGATTGGGGTGCTTTTCATTTAATGAAATATTGAATAACTCTCTTGTCTCATCTGGTAAATTATTTTGGACTTTGATTTGATGTCATGGTATTGGTAGTTAACTAATTCTAAATAAGTCATTAATAATATATACTATACCACCACATTTTTATTGATTGTAACAAAAAAAAAAAAAAATCTCTTCATTATAGGTGCACATATATTTGCATCGATGATTCTTTGGTTGCTATTACCACCCTGTGCATACATTACCAGGTCAATCAATGTCTAATATAAAAAAAAATCAACTATTCTTGGTACTAATATATGGATATGCTATTTTCTTATCAGAAATCTTGGCTTATAGCCACATCACATTGAAAAACCAGTTCCTGTACAATCACTGGTTAAGCAATGTTGAGCATGGTCAGTACCTAGATGAGTAACTACTTGGGAATACCAGGTGCTGTAAGCTTGGATGTGTGGAAGGGTAAGGAATAATGGCTTAGAATTAGTAATGAGTTCCAATTCTTGTTGGGTTTTTTATATTCACTTATGCACAAATACCATTGGGAAAGGCATGAAACCTCCTCTTCTACTTTCAGCTATGGGTTCTTGTATCACTAAACCATTATTATCTTAAAAAAAAAAAAACAGAAATTCTTATCAACCAAGAAATATTTTCTGGCTTTAAATAACCTACAAAGAGTTAAGTTGCAGAAAATGAATGAATGAATCATATAAAGTTAGATATTGAAAATTGTCATTTAGTTTTCTATTCTCATTTGGACCAATATCTTCATCTTTTTTTTTTTTTTTTAACTCTGATTTCCTACTTTATATTAAAATGACAGATCCTAAATTCCTTTGTCATCTCATGGTTGACATCTTGTAATGTTTTAGTTAGTTGTTTTTTTCTTTTTTTTGTTTTGTTTACGGTCTTGCTATTTATACTATTTACATGCAGACTATTGTCTTTATTTTTGTTTGTTGTAGAATTTAGCTTTGATACATTAGCCAAAAATTTTGAAACATTTAAAAATTACTTTTTTTAAAAAAAGCACTTATCTCATTACAAATACAAAAATGTCCAATACACATAAATTTCTTTGACTAGTTACAACTATTTAGGTTTTTTCTTTTCATGTAGATTCATGTGTATTTTAAACTGTTATTCATGAAAGTTAAAGTAGTCATGGAAAATGTCTGATGAATCTAAAAACTACATTTAGAGTCTGAAAAATATTCTCAGATTTTGACTTTAATTATAAAATTAAGTGTAGTATAAGATGGTTCATTTATTTATTCTTAAATTTATACTTTTTTATGCTGATGATGATATATGAAGTAAAAAAAAAAAAAAATAATGCTTAAAATCATTTGCCTGTAAATTTTTTTTATTTTTTTTATTTGGAGTTATCAAGTTTGTTGTTTGGCTTTGTAAGTTGATTAAAGAAAATGAAGTCTTCTCAGATTATGTGCCTAACTTTTTTTTTCTATTATCATGTGTATTGTACTTGAGATTTAATTTCAAGAAAAGTTAATTAAAAGATAAAATAATCATTTTGAGGATCAAATAAATGCATCCTGCCAAAAAGGAAATTTATTTTTATTTTGTGATTGGAATATTGTAGTAATGTTTTAATATACTATGAAGAAAACTTCGTTTTGGTTCTTGCTTGAATTTTGCCAGACAGCTATTTTTCATCTTTGTGTGTTTTTTCTTCTCCTTATCTTTGAAGGTTCCCTCCAAAGTTTTAGTCATTTACCCTTTGACCTTCTTCTTATGTCCATTATGTTTCAGAATGTTAACAAAGACAAATGTTAACTATTGACTTATTTTAAATTCTCTTTTTGTTAATAGTTTCTCACCTTATTTTAAATTCTCACCTTTTTAATAGTCTCTCACATTATTTAATTTTTTTTTATTTTTTAGAAATAAACTCTCATTCTCATTGATTTTAATTTGGCTATAATTACCAGACTGTTGCACAGTAATTTTTGTCCCATTAATAGTCTGTCATTTGCTGGTAGCTTGTTTTCCTAAAGAAATATTAGCATAATACCTGTCAAAAATGATTGGTTATTTACAGCTAGTCAGGCTCATTTTTTTTTCTCAGGGGAATAAGCTTTTTGCCTCTGATTAAAGTGTCATGGGCCAGATAATTATATACGTAAAAACCTTATTTTAGATCAGTGTAAATTGTCAATTGAAGAAAATTATAAATAGTTTGTTCTTGTAATTTTGGTATAAAAACTGGGATACAATATTAATGATTCTCTCTAGGAAGAAAAAATAATTTTGTTATTTAAATGTTTGAATTATAAAATGAGATGGTGTTCTATCCTAGGGTATTATCAGTTGGCTATTATTTAACAAAAGCTATTCAATTTGAAAACTCTTTTTTTCATTCATTCAGGAAAAGAGAAAAACCAAACAATTGTAACTCTAGTCAAAAAAAAAATAATTGATAAGTGCAGTATTTAATTAATGTGAATTGGACATTTTTGCTTTCGGAATGAAAGAAGTGGTTTTTGTAGACATTGGCATTTTTTTAATCCATATAACAAAAGATTTAAATTCAACTCGAAATAGCCACTTTACTTACTATCAAATTAAGTCCTTACAAACATTGCAGGCTACAACAATTACGATTTTAGTTAATTAGTGCTTTTTAAACTTACCAAATTATTTTTTGTCTCTAAGTTTACTTGCAGCTGATTTTTAAAAAATTTTTTTTCTCCACTTTTCTAATTTTAGTATTGAAATAAGTTTGTCATTAAATCCCACTTGCAAGATGGCTTAAAATGTATGTGTGTATGTGTTTTTTGTTTTTTTATGAACTTGCAAACAATGTTGTAAAGCAGTATTCTTGAAGAATGTGTTTCGGTTCATCTAGTTTATACAAAACTGAATTTATATACATTTTCAACTTGTGAGAATCTTAAGTAATAAGCAAATATAAACAAAATGTGTTCTCTCCAGAAGAAATTCTAGAACCTGGTGTGCAAAATCTTGCATATGAAGCAAGTCAATTGTATTTGCTGTTCATTAGTTTTAATGTATAAGTCATTTAATTCCTATTTTGGTAATTTGGCCAAATGAACAAACAAAAAAGTGAAATCGATTTTAGCAACTGTAATTATTCTGCACTTAATTTCACTTTCTACACAATATTTAATAATCAACCTTGAGTATATAAAAAAAAAAAAATGATCGTCATTTATGTGCTGTGTCCCTTCTGCATGTAGGCAATCATAACTCTCCACAACTTTTTATCCCTTGTAGTTCAAAGCAATATTAAACTTTTCATTATCCCTCCTTGTCCTTGCTGTACCATGCATTCACACAAACACTCATTAGGTAAATTGCTCATGCTTTTCCTTCTATACCATTTTTAATACGACCTGTGAGTATTAAATTTTCCAAGCTGTCTTTCTTCATCAAGGGTTCCAATCTTCTTTAGTTCCTGTTTTCTTTAGAACTTCCTGATTACCCACATGTTCTCTTCATGTTATTCTCAACATCCTTCTGTAGAGCCACATCTGTTGTCTCAAGTAAAGAAATTGTTTGGCATTCACTGTCATACAGGAGGTTAGATATAGAGCAGTTCAGCACTCTTTTCTTTGTCTCTAATGGGATATTACTATATCAATATTTAGTTTCTATAAGGCATCATCCACCATTATAATGCTCCTTAGGATCTCTCTAACATTTTCTGTCATCTGTTATTATGCTACACAGATAATTAAATTTGTGTACCTGCCTAATTTTGATGAAAAGTTCAAAGTTCATACCTTTGACTGCTTCTCTTGCTGATGACCATATATTCTTCTTGCAGTTAATGGCTAGCCCTTTCTTGGCTTATGGCCATACCATGTTGAAACACTGGTTCTTGTATAATATGTTGAGCCTCATCAGTACCTAGATGGATGATTGCTTGGCGATACCAGGTACTGTAAGCTTGGCTGTACAGGCAATGTGATGGATAATGGCTTGGAATTGGAAATTGAAGAGTCGAGTTCCAATTTCAGTGGGGTTCATTATATTCACTTGCATGCAAATACCCTAGGGAAATGTATGAATCCACCTCTTCTCCCCCCAGCTATGAGTTAATTAGTAGGAATTGTATTGGTAAATCATTATCTCCAAAAGGTTCTTGCAATCTAAAAATATTTTCTGGCTTTAAATAACCTGTAAAAGGTTGCTAAGCCAGTCTATGTGAATTTTCAATACTGAATACAAAAACAGACACATGAAGATGGCTGGAGAATACAGCAGATGAAATGTTGCGAGTATAACAACCAAATTGAGCATGCTGGATTGAACAGTAAATCCTAAAAGTGACATTCTGTTTATTAAATATTGATAAAGTTTCTCGTTAGAAGAGAAATGTGTTTATTAAACAGGGCATAACTTTTAAACTGGTATTAATGAGACATAACGAGACACCATTATTTTGCACAAATTTTAAATTTAGCATCTCATTAAGGTTTACTCAAGCTATCAGATTTGAAAAATTGAACATTTATTTAAAAAATTTGTTTTTAAAAAAATAAATGAAAGTCAGCCAAAGTGACGATGAAATTATCCCAAGAATTGTAAGATGTCTTCATCTGTAAAAGGTTGCTAAGCCATAAAAAAAAAATCAATCAAGTCCTTTCTTCTTGCTTTCCTTTACTACCTTCATTAAGTTTTTGTTTTTCTTCTGTATCTACCATCAGCATTTTTATCTGTGTATCAAAGAATGATAGGATCTCTTAAAAAAAATATTTGATTGTGATCAGTGTCATTTGAGGCAAGAGTAATCGAGAGGAAGAAGGAAACTGTAACAATATTATCTTTCTTTTGAGATGAAATATTGTCAAACACTATTATTGATTTGGACTTGTAATTTGTTTTCATCCTAATTTTTATTTACTTTTGTTTTCTAACTTAAGCTGTCAGTCTGTCAGTTATTGCATTTGCTACTTATTTTTTTATGTCGTGTATGTATCTTCAAAATGTACAGGCTGCGATGGATAAATTGTCTAAATGATGCAAAAATAAAATAACACTGACATCTCATTTTAACAGATATATTTACCAAAACTACGCAAAAATATCTTGAAATTCTAAAGAGTAAATTTGTTAAATAAAATCACTATTCGCTTAAACCACGGCTTCCAGATGACTTGTGAATCTTCTGTAACTCTTCTGGATGGTCTCCTTGTTTAAGTTGGTGAGTGCTGCCATAATCCGTGCCTTCAGTTCATCTTTGGTGTTACAAGAAGTTTTATGGTTTCTTGCTCAACTGCGGCCCACACATAATAATCAAGGGGGGTTGCAGTCTGGGGAGTAAGGGGTGATGTGGTTGCAGAAATTGTCTGATAGCTATGACTGAGTTCTCCTGCTTGTGTGGCATGGTGCAGTGTCCTATTGCTTGATATAAGGGCTTCCAGCAGCCATCCTATTTACTTAGGGCATCACTACCGCCTTAAGGCACTTGATGTAGGCATTTGTGTTGTGTCTGAGGCCCTCACTAACAAATTCGGGAGTTCTTTTCTTACCAGAGTGAGTTTTCCTAGCTGCCATACCTTTGTAATCACCATTAGACTTGTCCAAATCTTTCTGAATGCTCTGCACTGTCCTCAGATTGACACTCAAGCCTTCTGAAATGTTCAGACTGGAGCTTCCAGTATGAATACCAAGCAGTACAGCATGCCATTTCCAAGTTTCTGGCAGTGTGAATTGCATCATGCACTCTTTTTCTCACAGAAATTGACCCTACTATACTGTGCCATTGACAAAAAAAAAAAAAAGACGCATGCACAAAGCTAAAAGTATAAAATGGTGAAAATTTACCCTGTATGTGATCATGACTATTCTTCATAGTTTGGAATTCCATTTTCCTTTTTCTTAGATTAGTTGCAATCTAAAGCAAGAGATACAAATCTACTATGCTACTTAATCTATAGCTCATTATTTTTTTTTATTTATTTTATTTGTTTTTTTTTTTTGATGCCATGTCCCTTCAAGACTTAGGCAACCATGATTTGCCACAGATTCCTTTTCTTTATTATCTATAAATTGACCTACATTCTTGAGAAAATGATTTGAATTTCAGAGTTTATACTATTATTACTAGTATAAAAACCATAACAAAAATGGCACTGTGATAAATTAAGACTGAAGAGTAAAACTTTGATATGATCTTCTCTTAATTGTTTGATTCTTGTCACTCAGGTCAGACACTATTAGTATCGATCTGCTCTGTTCACTTGGTACTAGCAGCCCAAGTAAGTTGTGATAAAAAGCAACAAAAACTGAAAGATTACCTTTCAACATTAATGATGATAATGGTTGAAATGATAACTGAAATATTACATTTTTTTTTCTTCTTTAAAATCAATCATTGCTTTGTCTGTATTTATTTGCAGGAGGTATGTAGAGTGTAAGTGTTATCAGTGTAAAAAGTGAATATGCCAAGTTCAATTCCTAGTTGATTCCGTTTCATCCAGTTCATGTTAATGTCTTCAGAAAAGGTAGAAATTCATCTTCCAGCTATGTTTGAAATAGCAGGATTGACTGAGTTCTCTTGCCTTCAGGTGGCAATCGAAAAGAAGCAAAACTTGGAATTCAAAACCAATCAGAAGAAGGACAGCTTTGTCAAGTTATTTTGCCCAAGACACGCTACTGCTGCAGTAAATGTGCTACCCTTATGACTCTAATGGGTTATGGTGCTTATGATCTGACATTTATTAATTATTCTTTTTTAGTCATATGTTCCTTCAGCATAGATTCCTTTTTATTATGGTGATTTACTAAGCATAGTTTAGTTGTGGCACAAGGATGAAAGTATGGGGCATTCAGTGAGGATTGAACTCACTATTTAGTCATAATTAACCTAGTGAGACAAGCTTGCTAACGATTACACCATGTTGAAGTGCCCACCTCTTCTTTATTATGTGTCCATTGCTATGCTTTTGGTGGGAAAGATAGTGGAGTGGTTTATTGTTGCCTTCTCTATGGTTTGAAATTCAGTTGTCTTTGTTTTTAAACTCCTTCCCACTCGGATAGAGAGCCCAGTCTACCCTGCTATTTAACCCATAGTTGGAGATAGGCATGAATCCATCTTTCTCAACAGAATATGAACTTGCCTTGCTAATTTTGTGCATTACAGAATGAGAAAAATCTAATTAATACATAAGGTTTATAGTATTGAAAAAAACCTCAATTTTAAGACTATCAGCTGCAACCAAAATAAGTTTTATTTATTTTTCTTTGTGTATTAGTTATTTGATTATTCTGTCTAATTGGTATTTCTTCCTGAAACTCTGTCTAAATTATGGAATCCTACCTGTGATTTCACATTCTGTCAATTCTATTGACGAGCATGGAACCACAGTTTTCAATAAGCTCCTTGCTGCTGCAGTTTATGTAGCAAGTTGGTTTTTTATGGGTTTGGGTTGCTAGCTGCATGGCCAACCAGTTTTGAATTCAAAATTGTCCTTCTTCTAGATTGGTTAACAACAAGGGTTGAAGAGCCCAGTCTGTCTTACTACTTAACTTATAGCTGGAGGGAGAAGATAGATTCAGACCCCTTTTCCAAGGGGTATATACATGAAAATGAATATAACAAACTTGACTGGAATTTGAACTCATTTTACCAATTTCTTGTTCTGAACCACAAACCATTGCATCACCTGCAACTCCTTCTTGTCATATAGGTATGATTTATTAAACAACAATGTTAAAACTTCCATTCATTCTAGTGATCATACTTATTATAAAACCCAGGTTGTGTGTGTGTCTGTTCGTTTATATATTGGATCTGATTTCCTACATTTTTCAACCGATTTCAACAAAATTTCACAGGACTACGTAAAATTACCTTGGCAGGTTCTGACAGTGCCAAAAATTGGAAAAACACAGTTGTTTTTGCACAAAATCAATTTGAAAAAACGATTAAGATGCATCACGAGAATGAAAGGGGGACAACTCATATCGAGTTATACTTATTATAAAACCCAGGTTGTGTGTGTGTGTGTGTGTTCATTTATATATGGGATCGGATTTCCTACATTTTTCAACCGATTTCAACAAAACTTCACTTTTTTTTTTTTTTTTTTTGGTAGTGTTTCTTATTGTCTTGCACACTTTTTCTTTATTTTTACATTCAGAATGCTTTAAAAATTCCATTTACAAGACAATTGTTTATAATAAAATTCTATTCAATTGGTAGACTCATAACGATTGAAAACAATGTTTTTGTTTGAGTTTGGATTTGACCAATTAAATAAAAAAACAAAAAAAAAAAAAAATAATTAAGACATGCATGTCTGTCAACCTTAAACAATAATCTTAGTCAATTTTATTTTTCAGTCTTTATGATGGTCGATACTTGATCTATCTCTTACTGTTACATCCCCAGGTAAAGCCGGGCTCTACTGCTAGTTACATATAAAGTGATAGAACAAATTTTGATTGGAATGAAAGAACAAAAAGGAAACTCATTGTTCTATTGACAAATCTTGAATACCATGGACAGAACACAACAGTGACTTTTAGGGAGAGTAGCTTACCTCTTGGAACAAAACACACTTGTAGGTGTTTCGTGTGCAAAATATGTAAAATATGGCTCATCCAAAAGCTACAATTTAAGAACAACTTGACCTCAGAGATATCGTGAAACAAATTTGTGGCTTATGTAAATTTCTGAGCCTCAACCACTTGATCATGAGTCAGAGAACCTGAGACAGGCAGCAGAGGTGTATAGAGTTTTGTGGTAGTCTCACCAATTGTGATTGAAAAGAAGACAGAGTATAACTGGTACTCCAAACGACCATACCATTTTTGCTACAGAAACTACAAAGTTCAAAGACATTTGAATCTTTCTTTTTTCACATAATTACAAAAGAAGGCTTTGAAAATTTAACGCCCACAAGGCACAATGAAGGCAAGAGAAGCAGGAGAAAAGAGTGAGAAAACAGCTAAATGAATGAAGGAACGAATGCCTCAAAGACTAAAAGGGAGCAACAAATATTTAAAAAAATGGGAAGTTGTGGATCGCCTGTATCTTGAAAGGGAATGACAGAGAAAACGAGATAGATGTAGCCGAGATTTAATTTTATTCAACTGCAACATATTGACTTCGCTATGCATCTATTCTCTCACTTTGATTGTTGTTGTTGTTTTTTTTTTTTTTTTTACTAACCAAATAAATATGCCTGTAAAAAACCCCCAAAAAAACAAAGATTGATCCTCAAATACCAGTTTCTTGATTTTGATGGACACATTCTTCTTTTATTAAGACATGGGTGATCATTGCTTTCCACAATTTCCTGTTCCTTGTAGCACTGAGCAACACTTATTCCCTCACTATCCCTCTTACTTCCTCTTATTGTTCATTTACACAAGCTCATTTGGTAGATGTTTCCCTTTTTTTCGTCTTGCTTTCAGTATGTCTTGTGTTAAATTCTCCCTCCAAGCCATCTTTCCTCAATATGTGTCCCAGAAATTTCTTTTTCTAATTCTCGGTATAAGCTTTTTTTTTTTTTCTTTTTTTCCCCATTTTCTTTAAAATGTCTTCATTCCTTACATGATCCATTCATGGTATTCTCAGCATCCTTCAGTAGAGCCTCATCTCTGTTGCCTCAAATCTCTTCATCTATGAGGAAATCGGCCAGAATTCACCACTCAAAAGGAGGATTGATGTTACATAACATTTGAGCACTTTTATCTTTGTTTCCAATGAAATTTTTCCTGCGTTTTAATATTTTACTTAGTTTCTGGTAGGCATCTTTTGCTATTCCAATGCACCTTCACATTTCTGTGTGACATTTTCCATTACCTTCCTAAACTTGTGTACTTGCTGTATGATGTTTCCAGTTTATAACTTGTATAGTGGGCTGTCCCACCCACTAATGGCCATACATTCTCTCTTCTTACAATTGATGGTTAGTACTGACAGAATAAAGCTATTTTATGTATCACATAAATGCATTACTAATGATTATTCTATAGAAATGCATTGAAAATCAGGAAGAAAGGGGAACTCAAAATAATAAAATCATTTTTATTGACGTTTCTTTTTTTCCTATGACCCCATTTCTGAGTGGTTGGATGACGTGACTGTTAACTAATAAATTAATCAGTTTATTCCATTGTAAACCATGTTGACTAAAGGGGATGTAAGGAACATAGAAATTGACTTTGAGATTTTAAACATAATTCCTGTTTTCAATTTTATGTTATTTTTATTTATTTATTTATTTTTTTTTTGCAATAAGGATTCTCAGAAATCCCTTTCCGCTTTACATTATCTTAACTATGAAGAATTTTTTATTTTATAATTCCTAATTATTTTTTAATCAGATGTTTTATACCAACAAAAAGTTTTCTAGTTTAAGAATTATTTCTTTATAAATTTATGCTTTTTAATTTTTTTTTTTTCTTTTTTATGAAGAAAATTTTGAAAATTTTTGTTATCTCCTTCCCAAAATATGACCAAACATTATTAGATCCCCCCCCTCCCAAGAGTTTATGGGCTGAGAACTTTACAGCACCTCCTCGTATAACTGTACTTGCTCAGTATCTGTCATAAATGATGTCATTATTTACATATGGATTGACACTCCTGTCTCACTTTGGCTTAGATTATCAATATTTTGCTCAGGCTCACTGTCACTCTTGGCATATCTGCTGAGGATAAGTGTCATATCTGATCACTGGGGTGGGTGGATATGAAAACAAACATACACACACTGTA
>CAHIKZ030002722.1:1147500-1162500 GCA_903632075.3 Acanthosepion pharaonis | reverse complement strand
CCTTTGTTTTTTGAACAGGATTAGATGTTTATCCCCTGTTTCCTGTTCAGGATTGGATTTCCTGTTCCTCCTAAAATCATTTTCTCTAACTCTCAGCATGCCCATGTGTATTAGTAGCATCATTGCCTTGCTTGGGGTGAATTTAATAATGTGTGTGTGGTTTAACAGTAGACTGAATTCTTGAAATCTTTATTGAAGATATTAATATTCTGTATTTGCATCCATAAGGCCACTATAGATGATTGCAGCACTTTTGTATAGAAAAATGATTGAATGTTTTTTGTTGAATTATTTTATTTTTTAAAATACAGAATTGTTATGTGAAGTGAATGATGGCAGATGTTGGTTGCGGAATAGCTAAGTCTGGAAAATAATGTGACTTTGTACATTAAACATTAAAATAGGAAACTGGTTGTGATAGAGGAGATATATTTTCAGAACCTGTCAGTTGATGGTGAGGGGGGATGAAAGAAAAGGAAATCAATTTTTCTCTCTTATATACTTTTCACTTTCAACTGCTTGGCAGTGAGGGGTTCTGTATTATATATATATATATATATATATATATATATATATATATATATATACACACACATAAAATAAAGAACAGGTATGAAACATATCTCAATGTAACATGTTATCTGGAAGATGAGTGTCTTCTTGGGAGGTGATCAGTGTGTGGCATTTTTAGACAATACCTGGAAAACATCACAGCCCAAGTTGACCCAAGCCTTGTAAATTGGGTAGACAGAACTGTTCGGTGGCAGTTGATGGTTGTGCTAGCAAAAGATTGCAAGTCATTGTGACTGAGTTTTTGAGCATACTAGCCTTGTTCAAACTGTTCATCATGCCAGATGATGAGCTCTTTTCCAGAAAACTGTAACTAAGATTTGCTCAGCATAGTTGAAGTATAAACCACAGGTGGGCTGTGTGGGTGTTTGAAGAAACACAAATGGTAATGAGCAGGTGTTTGTAACAGGAATTGATTAGTCACCCTAGCAAACATGTGCAATTGGAAATTAGGAACTGGCCATATATATAATTAGGAATATACCAAATATATAAAAAATAAAATAAGTCTATAAAAACAGGAAAATTAAATTAATTATTTATTACAAAAAAAAAAAAATTAATTTAAAACCACTAACCTCATCATCAAAAGTAATAATTCACCTGCAAGATCTACATTACAGAGAACTAATATTATTTAAGAATTTACATGTCCCTTAAGGAGATGTGTTCCTGACCAATCCAAATTTGTAAATAATTATACTGGATATGCGACATGTTTAACAAGACTCATGTTACACCTCTCTGACCATAGCTCAATTAAATCTCATTTATATACACATGGTTACCTGCCAAATTCTATCCGTAACATATGCATTGATAATACAAATGTAATAACATCATCCACATGTACAAAAAGACTAAAAATAATGGAAGCACTATTAATAAAAAAGAAAAAGCCAACACTCAATATCAACTATGAACACTGTCACAATGTGCTGACTGTGTTTGGAAAATAAAACATTCTTATAACTCTAGATACATACATCAAACAATCCATATATTCAGTTAAAAGTAAAATAAAATTCATCTTTGATAATGGCTAAAAGTATGGCCGAAAGCGCTTGGAAAACATTCGCACAAATTTTATGTTTGCCGAAAAGAAAAAAAGTTATATGAACTTAACTACCATACCTTGTCTGTCATTTTCAACAAAACTTGCATAAAAGAGGGATTGCTACCCAAATACACACAAATATATATATATATATAATGTGTGTGTCTGTGTTCATATAGTGTAATAGCTTGGCTTGGATATAGTGGCTTGGAAAGAAAAAATCTGTGAGCTGAATTTGAATTTTGTTCAAATTAATCACATTCACTTTTGCACAAATACCTTTGTGAAAGGGTATAGGTCTATCTCTTCTTCTAGCTATGGGTTAAATAGCATGACAGGCTGGGCTTTCTAGCCATGGCTGGCAAACAGTCTAGAAGATAAAAACTAATTCAAATCTCCTGAAGATTGTTGGGAGATGTTTTGTGTATCATTTCTCTGTTATCGGTTCTTCCAAAAAGTGTGGCTGATTTATACACAAGCCTTCACCACTATAATCAAAACCTGTGTATGGGTAATTCTAAAACTGGGCCTTTTAGGCTTTCATACATCAGAGGCTAACAAAAGTTCTTTGTTAAGGATTTTTATATATATTTTAGGAAAATTTATGACAAAGTGATGGTTGTGGGGGGTTGTGGAATTGTGTGATGGGTTTCATTCTTTAGGACATCATTGAACTAAATTGGTATTTATGTTGATGTGATTACACATGAACATGAAGGATAGGGGAAGCTGAAATTTTAAATTCAAACCATTTTTTTTTTTTTTTTTTTTTTTGTGTGTTTTGGGTTTATAGTCGAGCTGATTTCATTTAGTTACTTTTGCCTTTTTGTTTTTATCATGTTAGATCTGTCAACAATGGTGAAATGCTTTCACTTTCAAATAGATTTTCCTGAAATTGTTTTTCATATATAAGAATGTATGAAGAAAAATATATACGGAAAAAAAAAACAAACAAAAATCCTTATATGCAATTATGCTGTTTTAATGTTAATATGTCAACGTCGGACGTTTCGGTCTAATAAACCATCTTCAGGACATATTCATAAAATATAATTAACATTATCAATTCAACATGACAAAGACGATGTACATAAGAACAAGACTTATCCAAACAGTTAAATGAAAGTTTTATAAGATTATCTTTTTTTTTTTAAACTTTCATTTTTTTTTGGATTTTTTTGTTATGTCCATCGTCTTTGTCATGTTGAATTGATAATGTTAATTATATTTTTTTGAATATGTCCTGAAGATGGTTTATTAGACCTAAACGTCCAACGTTGACATATTAATATTAAAACAGCATAATTGCATATAAGGATTTTTTTTTTTTTTCCACATTTTTTCTTCATACTGTCGGATCTATATCCATATATTTGCTTACATAAGAATGTATATATTGTTTTTCATATATATATATATATATATATATATATATATATATATATATATATATATATAGAGAGAGAGAGAGATACACATAAAAGGAAAGCTTTTTTTTTGATCAACAGGTTTCATCCTGTAATGAATTTTATCAAGGTAAATGTAAGGATTTTATTTTGCAACATGTATTTATAGACTAGTGTGCTGAACAACAGCAAATCCTCAGGCTCTCCTTGATTCAATCAATTTGAAGACCTGACATCTAGAGCAGATAAAGTTGAATGCTTTGCTTGGAAATTCTCTTCTAACTCAACACTTGACTCATTTGGAGTACCCACACCTGATTTCCCCAATAAGACAAAGATTCTACTGAGTGATATGTGCATAACCCCACCACTTGTCTCGGACATCATTTCTAAATTAGACTCCCATAAGACAAGCTGAGGGGAAGAGATCCTAGTCATCATTCTAAAGAAATGTACCCACAAAACTCTACAACTTTTGTCTTGCTGCTTCCTGCTTTTCAGCTTGTTGGAAATCCTCTTCTGTCAGTCAGTTATGTGCCATGTGTGATACATGATTGTCTAAGCATGTATCTTTTGATACATGACTGACAAGGCAGATTTTTTGTAGTTTCTGTTTTAAAGATCTCTGGAGAACTTTCTGACCCTATCGCATTATTAGTCTCCTACCACTTTTCAGCTGAAGTAGTTAAACGCCTTACATCTCACAACCTACTCTGACAAAAAATGTGGTTTCCTGTTTTGCCAGGTCTACCACCGATGTGCTAATAGCCATCATTGAATATGTGTACCAAGCTCTTGATAATAATGGTGAAGCTTGGCTGTGGCTCTATGTATCTTGAAGGCATTTCACAGGGTTTTGGCACACTGGTCTTCTACATGACAACTGTTTGATTTAATCCAATTATTCCTATCAAATTGTGAAATGAAGGTTGTTTTGAATGGGTTCACTTCCAGATCTTTTCACACAATCATGGGTGTCCCTAAAGGCTCTATTCTGGGCCCTACACTGTTTCTGATCTTTATCAGTGATCTTCCTGATGCCATCAATTCCCAAGTAGATTTTTATGCTGATGACACTGCCATTTACTCCTATCTCAATAGCAAATCTGCCAGAGCTAACAAAATTAACCTGGCTGCTGCTCTTGAAAAATGTGCAGAATTAATTTCAACTTGGAACTAAGGGTTAGGGTTCTTAAATTGAGTTGAAATTATTTCTGCATTGAAATTAGTCTCTTTGAAAAGGACCTTCAATCTGTGGTCAACTGGGTCTAGAAATGGCTCATAAATTTTAATGCTTCCAAAATAAAACTGCTCTAATTCAAACACCATAGAGAGAATCTTTCTTGCTTGCCATCAGCATGGCTGATGCTAGACTCATGGAGAGCAACACATGTTGAATTAACAATTACATTGAATCAATAGCTGCATCTACTGCAAGGAAATTTGGGTCACTGTATTGTGACAGAAGTTTTTTCTTGTCAGAGTCCATCTTTCACATTTACAAATCTACCATTCAACGGTACATTGAATACTGTTGCCATATCTGGTCTGGAGCTCCTGTTACTCATCTCAAGGTTCTTGCCATAATCCAAAGAAGGATTTGCGATGTAATTGATCCTGACTTGACATCTCAAATTCAGTCTCTTTCTCACTGCTGTGATGTTGCTTCCCTCTGTCTTTTCTATAAATATTTTCATGGCAACTGCTCTGACAAGCTATTTTAAGTGTGTTACTTACTACCTTAGCATCTCAGTCCCACCCTTTTACTGTTGAATTAGTTAAATATAACTGCCTCTTCTACTCCAACAGTTTCTCGCACTTCCTGCCTGTGGAACTCCCTTTTGTTTCTTTGCTTCCCTGAAAACTACAATCTTCAAAAATTTAAATGCAATATCAACCGCCATCTTCTATCTTCTTGAACCCTATTCAGCATTTATTCTTTCTTTGGTTCCCATTACACCCAGTTTTTTTCTTCCACTTTCACTCTCTGTAATCCCTTGCATACTAGTAGCATTCCCACCTTGCTTGGGGTGAAATGATGTGTGTGTGTGTGTGTGTGTGTATATATATATATATATATATATATATATATATATAGTGAATGTGATACTTTTCAGTGTATACAAGGTACCAATTTCTAGATAAATAATCCCATCATATTTTTTCATGGCTGCAATGTGTTTAATAAAACATCATTTCAATATGTATTGGGTAAATTGCTTCCTCCTGAAAAATAGTTTTGCTTTGTGACACAAGCTCTAGAAAAACAAGAACAAAAAATCTGGTTGTTCCTTCATGTTCCAGCATGAATTTGGGAATATGGTTTCCTTTAGGCAAAGCAATCTTAGAAATGCTATTTTAAATTGACATTTTTAACAACGAATTTTATTTTCTTGATAGTTTTGCATTCACTTAAGTCTTAATGAAAGTGGAATAATTGAGAATTGGGAAATGTTAATCATTTTAGTTGTATTCCTCAAGGTTGTCAAGTTGATTTAAAAAAAAGAATAAAAAATAAAAATGGTTAATAAGAATAAAAACTGCAATTAATGATCTGATCATCATTATCATTAATTAAAAAGAAGAAAAACAGATACTATAACATAGTGGTAGTGGTGATGGAATTAAATTTAGAATTTGTTGTTGTTCTTAATAATAATAAAGAGAAGTGTAGTGGTGGTGGAGTTAGATTTGCCATCTATTAATATAACAATAGCAACAACAAAAACGAATGTGTGTAATACTTGTGGTGGCGTTAGACTTGTCACTTATTCTCATAATATAGTCAAAGTGATTTTTCTTTCTCAGACTTCCAGGAAAATAAGTGAGACCAGATCTCTTTAGTGTTCATGCATTTTCTGATTTCAACAATGCTGCTGTTGAAATCATTTCAATTCTTTCTTGGTACTCCAATATTTCCAATTTTTTTCTAATGGTCTTTTTAAGTATTCTTGTTATTATTAATATGACTGTCATTCTCACATTACATTATTATTATTATTATTATTTATTTATTCTCTGTCAGTTCCAATATTTGACCAGCTTTTCACTCTTACTCATCTTTTACTCAGACAGTTACTTCTGCAATTTGAAGTTGAATATTTCTGCTCTTTTTTTCTTTTAAATAAAAAAGTATTTTTCTTTCATTTAATGATTCTTTTAATATTTAAATGATGACTGTTTTATTTATCTAAGTACTATTAGAATTTATAAACTGGATTGTTCTGACAAAATTAAATATAGTTTTTATTTAATATTTATTTATTTCAAGTAAAAATTGAGAAATACTTTAATCAACAACCATCACTCCTTTCTCAAGAATAACTAAAAGAAAAACAAAACAAAAATAAATTATAAAGTAGAAAACAATTTCTTTATTATAAAGTACTGGAAACTTTTGCACATACCTAATACACTTTAAAGATTTTGTTACTTCCTTGATGGATTAGAAATTTTCAACCATTCTATTTTATTATTTCAAGTAAACCTAATTTATTTGTTTTCTCTGTAATCTGAACTGGCATTAATTGGTCCGAATTAAAGTGACTTTAAAGCCTAGGCCTTTTGCCCCGACATTGTATTGGATAAATTTACTATCATTTAATATTAGATTTTCATCACTTCATTTTCATAATTCTTAGTGAAGAGATACTTTGAATAACTTGTATATATTTTATCTTAGATAATTTAATTGAAATCATATTGCAGGCTTTATTTTAAATTGAATTATAAAAAAAATATATTGTTGGATAAATATGTGCTACAACTTTATATGATGTGATTTTTATCTTGTACTATATATTTCAGGTATTGAACTAAAGATTTATTTTGGAAGAAAGATATCAAAATCTATGAGATGAACATCAGAGATATTTTTAATGGAAATTTTAAGAAATATCTAATGTGTTCTCTAACAAAACTGAATCGGTTGTTTATTGTATAATTTTAAACTTGTTGATAGCTGTAGAATGACTTTCTTATTACTTGCAATAAAACTGAAAGAAATACGAGTGAAAATTTAGTAACAGTCAGTACTTATTAAAATTATCCTTCATGTTTTTTTTTTTTTTTTTTTTTTAACTGTGTTATCAGAAAACTATTTTTGATATGTGAAAAATGCAAATGAGCAGATTTAAGTTTGCCTTTGTTTTTTGGTATCCAGTTCAGGTGACTTTTTATTTATTTTGTTGTGTAAATTTGACATTGTTACTTTTTTGGTTACAGATAAAGCGAAAAGTAGAAATGTATTTTCTAAAATAATCTTACAATTCTGTATTTTACAGGAACATCTGCTGCTTTTAATAATTTTTTTTTTTATTTTTAGAACTTAAAAATATTTGCTTTTTTTAATATTAAAATGTAAGAAAATTGTATTCAATGTTTTGCTACTGAACTGCTACAAAATAATCTTTGAGTGAACATCATGTAATTTTCTTAATACTTTAAATTGGAACACTTCCTCATCACTTTACTGTAATTGAAAATTTTTGTTGTCAATCACTTTTAATACAAAGAGTTTAAAATTGCAAACATTTCTCTACTAAAACGTAGAGGATTGTAATCATTTTGTCTTAATTATAGTAGGATGTGAGAATCCATAAAAGACGAAACTAAAGGCAATTGATTCTTATGAATCAAAGTTGTTTTTGCAAGAATCTAAGAAAAAAAAACAAAGAAATATTTTATTTCTGTATCCACTTTGAATATTAACTTTAAATTGCTGTATCTGTTTGCTTTTAAGGTGTTACAGCCATATTTTATGTTAAATACTTTTGTTGGTATTTGTATGCAGTCGCAATTTTCTGATGTTGCATTTTAGTTTATAATTTTATTTCTTGTAGCCGCTAGCAGATTTGTTAGGTTTTATTTGCAATTTTAAATTAGAGGAATGTTAAAAATCTGTTTCCTCTCAATATATTCTCCATAATAATAAAATTATGAGGGAGTGCTTTTGGCTTGATTGAGAAGCCACTATCATAAAAATACAAATTTTTATTTTTATAATATTTGTATAAGCTGATAGTTCTGTTTAATAATATTGTAAGAAAACACTGGAACAAAAGATTAGTGAAGAAAGTGGTTAATCACATGGATTAATAATACAATAGTATCGAATACTGTAGTTCTGTGTGGCAATATGTATGACTCAATGCTATGCTTTGCCACCTGTTTCTATGAGCAAATGTCCTACTCATAGTGAATGGAGAGAGACTGTGTTCGACAATTATTGTAGATAAGGTTGGTTGTCTTCTACACAACTTTTTTTTTTTTTAATCATTTTACCCTAAGCAACACAATAAAAGCCACTAGGATGCAAAGGGTTGCTACTGAGAGTGAAAGAAACATAGGATAATAAAAACAAAAAACAAAAAAAATCTGGATTCAAAGATGACGATTGACAAACATAAATTTTTGAAGGTCATAATTGACAAGCAACCAGAAGAGCATTCCACAAGTGATAAATGTGTGAGAAGGAAGTATTAGCATAGAAATTAGGGTTACAAATAGCAATTTCAACAATGAAATTACTAGACCTATCTGCTAATCTAGTACTACACTTAAATTTGTGATGATGAGCTATCAACAAAGGAAGCTCATCAGAACAATTACTATGAAAATAGTTGTAGAAAAGACAGACGGAAGCTATATTATGACAATAGGAAAGGAATTTGAAGTCAAGATGTCAGGACTGATGATGTTGCTGACTTTCCTTTGGATCTTGTCAAGAATTTCTAGCACATAGCAGAAGCACAATATTCGATGCATAGACAAATTGTAGGCTTATAAATGTATAAGATAGATTCTAGTGAGAAATATTGTCTAGCATGACATAGTGAACCAACTTTCCGAGTAGCAGACTTAGCAATTGGTTCAATATTATCATTCCACTTAATGTCAATCATGAGACCAAGAAGGTGCAGTCAGTTGATCTCTTGGAGATTAGCATCAGGCATGATTATGGAAGAGGAAAGTTCTTTAAGTGGGTTGAGTTTAGGACATTTCAGCATCCCTTTGTTTTAATCTGAAAAAGAAAATCATTATAGATCATCATAATTAACTATTTAAAGGAAATCCTTTTTATAGAATATTTATTTTTAAGACTGGTTTTCATAATTGAACATGCAAAATAAAAAAGCCTATGACACTGCTTAAGCCCACAAACATTGTTAAATAAGAGTTTAGCAGATTATTATTTTTTAGAGGAAGTATGTCTCTGCTCCACCTTCCTGAAGTTGACCATAGGATCAGATACAACACATAATAAGGAAGTTGATTTTGATTGGCTGAGCTAGTGTAGGAATGATAGAGAAAGGTTTTTCAGTGAGCTGAGTTTTAACTGTCAAGTAATGTGGACATGTTCTCTTTCATGTCTGAAACGGCTCCCCAGTGAGGGGGAATGACCCCCCACTGGATTGTTAGTACATGTCAACATTAATAAAATAGTCAAGTTAAAATTCTCCATATTTACAGATCACAACATCTATCAGAGAGATGAAATTTAAATTTTTATTATTGCATTATTCCAAAATTTTAACACATCAGCAGATAACTATTAATGTCAACAACTGAGCACAAATAGTTATTAATTAAAAAAAATTAGTAATTAATGTATAATGTTATCCATAACTACATGTACAAGAATGTCGTCTTAGATAGAAATTAAAAAATAACCATAAATACGTAAATAATGTGCATTGTTGAAAATTCCTTTTTCCACAATATAGCTATTTGTGCTGTTATAATGCTTATTAACTAAACAATAATACTAATACTAAATAATAATACTAATACTAAATAATTTTTTTTAAACATAAAAGTATATTTAATCACATCTCCCTAATAGATGTTGCAATCCGTTAATGTCATTTATTGCTGACCAAAAGCATCTTGCGATCACCAGCTGAGAAAGAAAATGCAACATTTTATTGAATTGGCACCATTGATCAGGACCTACCAGCATGAGGGGGCTATGCAACAACATTTTAAACCAAGACTTTTCTCATGTCTTGCACTGAATTTAAACCCATCTAGGTATCTTCAAAATCATAAGCAATATTTTGCTTTTTAACATTTCATATTTTCTATTAATACTTGTATTGTTTTTCATTTATTATAGACTTAGAAATAAATTTATCTTTATAAATTAGTTTCATACACTTATGGCATCTGTCCATGACAACAACTTAAATGATTTTTTTTTCCATTATAAATTACATTTCTTTTTTACAAACTGAGAGAGAGAGAAAATATTTTTAGCTGTCAATATTTTCCAAGTGCATTGCTTCTATCAGTTTTCATGTGAACAATCATAGATTGAATAATAAAAACACATTTTGCTTTTGAGACTATTGCAAACAAATCTGATTTAGATGTTTTGTTAAGAAACTATTTTGTGAGTTGTTTGTTTAACTATTGCTCTTTCAAGTTGAAAATTAATATTAAAATAAAATGGTTTTGCATTGAAGTACTTTCTGCATTTTTGTTCATTTTCATCGTTAAAACTGTTTCATTGGTTGGAGAAATGATGAATATTGATTTTTTTTTTTTTTTTTTTTTGTTTTGTATTGCCTGAATTTTGTTTCATCATAAATAAGAATTTTTTCATTAATACTCATAGAATATCAGTGCTTTTTAATTTTTTTTTTATATATATTGGGTATTAGATTTCACTTGTCATAAGATTTTATTTTTTGTAGCACTGAAGATTTTAATAAAACAGTGGTTATGGAGTCTTGAGAAAATCTAAATAAAATAGAAAAAGAAATTTTATTGAATATTTTAAAAATCAAACACAAATTTTTCATAAAAAATTTCTTTGTAAAGGTCACTACTTCATTAAATCTTAACTTTGATGGAAATAAAAAAAAAATGCAATCTGTTGGGTTCTGTTTTAACAGTCTGTTTTAAATTAAAATTTAAAAAAAATCAGTTTGCTTGAATTACCAACTGGCAAAACCATCTCAGCTAATGGTTGGCCGCTTTTTTGAGCACAGTCATTTACTAGGCTGTCAAGCCAATCCATATTGCAGACACCTGCTCAGGCACATTTGAGTTTGTTCAACACCTACCAAACTGTGCTGTGGTTTATACTGCAACTATGCTGTACAGACCATACTTAGTTTCTGGGATATAACACCTCTGGCATAATCAGCAGTTTGAACAAGGCCAGTATGTTCAAACCCTCAGTCACGATGACTTGTGATTTTTAGCTAGCACAATTATTGTCAAATAGTTTTGTCTAGACAACTTCACTCACAAGCCTTTGGTCAATGCATGGTATTATTTACAAGCACTTTCCAATGGTGTTGTGTACTAGAGTTGCCTCTCTAGGCCGATAACGTCAAGAATTCACCTTTCTAACAAATCAACAATATAGAAATTCAAACCCAGGTCTCATGGTTGGAAAGTGTATGTTCTAACCACTTGGCTGTGTGCCCATGTCAAATATTGGCTAGGATCACACATTTATCATAAGATTATGATTTCTATTAAACTCTTCATATTTAAAATAAAATGTTGTTTAAATTATTCACTGTTAATTTGCTGATAATATTATGGCTTCATATTCTACCTTTTTAAAGTGAATATATTAAAGCAATTAAACCATCTTTGGTTGCATATTTACTTTGATATTTTATGGCACATGGCCAAATGGTAAAGGGAAATGAGGGTAGTAAGATTATGTTGCACCAATCCTCCAAATGGGAAGGGCCCATCTTCTTTAATGATTTTTAATTTGGTCTTCAATGTTAACCACTAATGGCAGTGGTCAATGTATAACTATCTTGACCCACAAAGGTATAATAACTTAAAATTTATATATTCATTACAAAAAAAAAAAAAAAAAAATGATCTGTAGTGATTGCCTAATTAGCATAGTTAAGGCTTAGATTATAGAAATGTCCAAGCAGTAAGGATAGACCAGCTCTCAGTATGTGAGATAAACAACTACAGCTGGACTAATAAAATATGAAGGAAGTCATACATCATAATATTATCTTCATAACTTATTTTAAATTTGATTTGAATTTTGGTTTTAACATTTTTATATAATTATTTTTCATTGGAACCCTGAATTTATCAAGATAGGTTTTTGACAGTTTTTGTAAAAATTATTAATTTTCATGAAATAACACACACACACACACACACATGCACACACTTTTCAAAATAGATTTTCCTAAAATTGTTCTTCATATATAAGAATGTATATATTGTTTTTATATATATATATATATATATATATATATATAAATTTCTCCGATTTAACCAGTAGAAAGACAATATTTATGAATAAAAATGACAATAGGAAAACTGGTAATTGCTGACGCGTTTAGTCAATGTGGACTTTATTTTCATATTTTGCTTTGATAAAGTCCACATTGGACGAAACGCGTCAGCAATTACCAGTTTTCCTATTGTCATTTTTATTCATAAAATATATATATACACACATGATCATGTAAGTGTTTATCATGCATGGCACATAACTGAATTCTCATATTATAAGAATTTTTTTTTTTTTTTTTTTTTTTTTTTTTTTTTTTTAGGATATTCATCATAAACCATTTTAATTCTGCAATGATAAGCCTCCCATTCATAATACAAGTACACCACTAATTTTCTGTCACCCTTGATTCCAGAACTATATCAGGTTATCCGTTTTGCCAGACCAACAGAAGTCATGTAATGACTAGTTGGTAATTCCTCTCTGACCCACAAATTATGCATTTCTTGTATCTCTGAAACATCATTGAATGTTCGAAACATATTAAACTATTATTAAATGTAACATCACCTGTGGCTGCCTGGTGAATTAGTCTGGCAATTGTGTCAAATTCAAATTGCTACTAATTTTATCCATATTAAAAGAGATACCAGATGATTAGTTGGAAAATTGGTGGTGCATCTGTACTTTGGATTCAGGGCAATGTCTGGATAGTACCCAACCCTACACTTTTTTTTTTTTTTTTTTTTTTTTTTAAATGCTTCTTCTAAGCAAGTAAATAATTTGCCTGGTAGTAAGCTATGTTTAGTTCATAAATATTTCTTTTGTTGATGATAGACCTGCAAATAAGATGGGAGAATAAAAGTTTAACTCTTCTATTAAAGACCACTTGTTCAACATGATACTTTTAAAGTTTTTTTTTGTTTTTTTTTAAGAAAAAGCAGAGCAACAAATTTATTTGCCTGATGAGCTATCAAGGATTACTGTCTGCAGAGAAAAGCAAATAGTTTTTAGTTTATGGCAAAATTCCAACAAAAAAAAAATTGAGACGTGCTTCTCTGTCGAAATCATAGAGAATAACACAATTCAAGTATCATTCAGAATAAGCATCCCAAACAAATGTCTGTTGGTGTGAGGCTACATGGTTTAGGATAATACTTATGGTTCCACCGAGTAACAGACACTTTAAGATGGCCAAAAGGGAGGTAAAAATAAAGTCTTTTGGTTAAATCTTTCCTGTCCACTGTGGAGTTTACCTGGTGTTAATTAATGAGGAAGATTTACTTTGTTTTGTCTGTAATCCTGATTATATCAAATGGGGAGTGGGGGAGGAGGAGACTGATTGTATCTTTAATCAGTCTTTCTTGAGAATTGGAAACACCACATTGGTTTTTATCCTTAGCTAATGTTCTGCCAAATATCAGCCTGACGAGGATCAATTATGCAATTAGTAGTGCTTCTCTGGATTGCCCATTATTTGCTGATAAAGGAAGAAAAGATGTATAGAATTCTTATTATTTGATGAGAAAGTTCACTGATAAGAAAAAATGGCATTTCTCTTAGCAAATGAAATAATTTTCAATTCATGACGTCTTCCTTTGATTACAAGATCAAAAAAATCGTTGCAGTGTTACAATAAGTAATTACGTTCTTGTGGAAAACAATAAAAATATTGCTTTACCATCAATACATGTTATTTCCATTGCATATTTGATAAATTCATTTGGTTTATCAAAAAAAATTGTTTATTTTAAAAATGATTAGAATTTATACTGAATATGAAGTGGGGTGCTGAAAAGTTTTTGACCCAAACAAACCATCCCTTTTCCCCCACAGAGAAAACATTTACACTATTTCCATGAAACTACATTCCTTAGTTCTACCATTTCTAATCTTCACAGCTAAGACTCGCCAAGCCATGCACATTGTAGTGAACAAATCCAATACCCTTTGTATTCCATTGCTGAGACGTCAATTGCACTTGAGCTGCTGCTTCCCACAAACTGCAACTCTCAAGGGGTTGCTTCTTCAATCGCTACAATCTTTATTTGTTCAAATCTAGGGTTAACCATTATTTTTCACCTCACATCCCCCTCATAAACTGTGCACCTTATCTTTTACTCTGTATATCTCTATCTTGAAGTTTATGACCGTAACATGTTGAAACACTGGTTCTCATCCGATCATTGAAATTAAGCAATGTTGAAACTGGTCTGTACTTAGATGGGTGACTGCTTGGGAATACCAGGTTCTGTAAGTTTGGATGTGTGGATGGTGTCATTAATAACAGCTGGAAATTGGAGAGCCGAGTTCAAAGTCCATTTGTGTTTTTTATGTTTACTTATATGCAAATACCCTTGGGAAAGGTAAGACTCCACCTCTTTCCCCATCTATGGGTTAAACACTAGGACTTGTATCAGTAAATCACTATCTAAAAAAAAATTCTTATAAATCAAAAATATTTTCTGGCTTTAAATTGCTTACAAATGGTTGATAAACCGTAAAAAATCAATCAATAGCCTTTTCTTAATTTCTTTTACTACCTTCATAAAGAGTTGTTGTTATTCTTCAGAATCTAACATGATCAAAATCTCTACCTTGAGTGGTTCTTGGGTTTTTGTACATGATTAAAAAACAAGAGAAAACCAGCAGAATTCTGATGTTTAGTCATTTGCTCAGATTTTGTGAAAGGGATTGGGCCAGGGATTTTTTCAGCACCTCCTCATATATATATATAT
>CAHIKZ030002722.1:1110000-1145000 GCA_903632075.3 Acanthosepion pharaonis | reverse complement strand
AGCACATGAATTTAAAACTGAAAATAAACAGCTGATCTCAAAGAGTCTCATGAATTCTTCCTGTGTTAGCCTCTAGACTTGACTGAACAGTAAGCTGTTTAACATAATTTATAAAGAATGCTGTGTTGAATTCATAAAGTGTTTATTTTAATTTTTTTTTTTATATCTAAACTTAATTTGTAGTTGCGGCTGCAAATTCTCAGATGTTAGTCCTTTTGGAGTAGGCAAGAAAAAAAAACTTTTTTCTTCTTTTAATTGACACAGTTAATTAAGTTAAATTTTTAATTCTAAAATTACAAGACTGTTAATCAAGTAATGAAAGTAAATTTGCTCAAAAAAGTCTGGACAGTAGCCAGCCATTTTGAATAACTATCTGGCCATTTTGAATAACTCCTGAGACAATTATACAGCCTTAAGAGACTTGGGTAACTAATCAGAAGTGACCTTAATGCATGCACACACTCCCATTGGGTTACTCTGTCAGCAGTGTGATGTTATTGAGCGAGCTTGTGTATTTTGTGATCATCCTATGCATCATGACAATGTGTCTGACCATTTTTTGTGTCTCAGTGTAGGAACTTTTTGAAAATCATGTTTTCACTGAGGTCTGAAAGTCCCCTTACACTGTGCAGTCAAGATTTTTATACCTTTTAGTTTGAAAGGGAAAATGTTTCAGACCATGGATGAGATTAGGCAGAATATAATAAAACAACCAATGGTGGCCCTGAAAAATAACTTTGAAAATCAGAAGGATACTGAAATAAGGATTTAAGAGAAATATTTTGAAAGGGACTTGGATGGCTATTTTTCTGTTAATATTGATCAGATACTTTCTGTATTGTATCTATACTCATAGTAATCCCTGCTCCAAGTAGATGTTTTGATTTATATTATATAGTGATATTAGTTATCTGTTAAATTTCTTCAATGAAGCATTGTCATTATTATTAAATCTTCACTAATTTGCTTATGATCATATCATGTTGAAACACTGGTTCTTGTATGACGACTGAATTTAAGTAACATTGAGCCTGGTACCTAGATGGGTAACTGCTAGGAATACCATGTGCTGTAAGTCAGGATTTGATAAAGATTTTTCATTTATAATGTGTCCCCCACATGCTGATATATAAATAGTATAAAAAAAAAAAAAAAAACTTTTTTTTTTTTTTTTTCCATGCTTTTACAATTCAAAGAATTAACTTATTTTGTTTGATATCTTAGATTATATGCTTGTGTGTGTGTGTGTATATATATATATATATATATATATATATATATATAAGTGAACATTGAAGTCAACTCAGAGGTGACAGGCTGTTTCATGATAGATGCAATTGTCAGGCTGACTTCAATGTTCACTTTTATATTTACATACGTTGTATCCCTGATATTGAGCACTTTATTCCATAAATATAGCACACCTTAATACTATATATTTCATTATTTTTATATATATATATATATATATATATATATATATATATAATGTGTGTGTATATATAATATCATATTATAAAAAGTTATTGTTCAGTTGAATTAGACCAGGAAACAATAGTATGTGATCAATACATGTATAAATAAAATAAAAATTTAACATGCAGAGCTTTTGCGTGTTTATTCATTTTTGAATAATAATGTGTTAGGAAATTATTTAGTCCGAATTGCCTGAAGATACCAAAAGGTTGAAACCAAGCTAGTGTGATCAGCTGATCTTTTAATTTTTTAAAATATATATAGAAACTAATAGGTTAAATTTTAAATCCACCAGATGTTAAAATTCCGTTATGAAAAAGATAAAAAAATTTCTGACCACAGCATCTAATAAGAATTTTTATTAGCTCTTTATATTTCAATACACTTTTCTCATATATGAGTTTGTCTCTTCTTATTCCAACTTAAGGACTCAGAAACACAGTTACATACCTTTCTCACTTTGTCTCATTATCATATATCTCGTTTTACTGGAGAATTTGTCATGAATCTGTCAATGTTATACATATTTCTAGTTTATTTTTTTCATAATATTTTTTTAATATATATTCTGCGATTTAGTGAATATCAGGCAATAACATTTGAAGCATTTTGCAGAAATTTTGCTCATTGTTTTTTAGCTGATACCCTTTGTGTTGTGTTACCAAAATTATTGTATTACTAAGGTTAGATCCTGAAAACCTGATTACAGTAATTGCCTAATGTTGAAGAATCAGCAAACCTCTGTTATTGGGGGATCAATAAGTCTCTAGCCTAACACAGTTATAAGCTGAATTTTGATCTGAAATTTTCATTGTATAATGTTTTTTCCTATGTGAATTCAACAGTAGGTTGAGTGCAATAACAAAGTAGATTATACTAGGAAATAGATATTAACTGGATGAAATGTTTTTTCATCATTAGTCAGCAGATAGAAAATGTAAAACCAAAATCTGAAAGTGAATTGGTATAATGAAAGATGCTGTCCAAATGTTAAGCAAAGTATTAAGAAACATGAAAATTTCATTACGAAAAGGAAAGATAATTAAAATGTTGTCTCATCAGTCCTCCTATATGGCAGTGAATGCTGAACGATCTCATCACAGATGAAGAAAAAACTTGAAGTATCAGAAATTTGATTCTACAGAAGGATGCTGAGAATACCATGGACTGAACATGTGAGCAACAAAGGGGTTCTGGAGAAAATGAGAACATAAAATATAATTTTTACACTATTTATATTGTTTGGACTGCTATCCTCATCATTATTACCATATTCACAATGTTTCGGCCTTCTTCAGGTACTTTTCTAATTATCTTCATATTTATGGTATATCAGGTCTGTACCAATCCTACAAAATCTGTCTATATTTCTGAGATGATGTATTTTAACTATTTACATTGTTTGGACTGTTGTCCTCATCTTTAAGCCATATTCACAACATGTTGGCCATTGTATGCTCTGACCTTTTTCAGGTACACTCATATGTAGCTTGAAAAAGAGGTAGCTGAAATTTTAGAGCACAAAATGAGGAAAGAGGTCTTTGAAAATTTGACACTTACAGGATATACCGAAGGCAAGTGGGATAGATAAAACAAGTTTATATAAATTGTTGGAAGAACAGAGATTAGGAGATATCATGAAAAGACAAACTTTATTAAAGGCTACAAAGGGCAGAAAGTTGTGGAGAGCCATGATTGCCTATGTCCTGAAGGACACAACCCATAGAAGAAGGCAACTACTGATATAGATATATATATATATATATATATATATATATATATATATATATATATAAAGACAATTAACAATACTTACAATTCAGAAAAGATCTGATTCAACATTTCAGCCTTTTTACTGTGTATATTGTTATTCAAACTTTTTTTTATATAATTTGATCACTTAATTTTTTTTTTTTTTTTTTTATAGACAAGTTTCAATTTCTTTTTCGGAAAAAAGAAAAAATTGCTCTTTCTCTGATAATGTATTATCACAAGTGGAAACACAAGATTAATTTTTTATTTTTTTATTTTTTATTTTTTTTAAATAACTACAAATCTTTTTTGATACTCTGATCATAGAATTATTAGATAGAAATTAATGGTAATAAAATCAATTTTTGTCGATACACAATATTTGTTATTGGATTATTTTATTGATGAATGTCTATTCAATTTATGGATCAACAGAAGCACAAAATTAAATTTGTGAAACTCTTTCATGTTTTATTTTGATGGATGCACTCTTTCAATCTTATACTGTTTTGTTTATAAGTATATAAATGATATTTGTGCTGTTATCATCACTAGTATTATCATAAGTCCCACTGCTATAATAAACTAAATTTTATGACTCCAGCCGTTATACCCTGTTACTTTTCTCATTTCATTACTATCACTATCGGGCTGTCATAACATGACAAATATGGTTATCCATCAAGGTGTAATTGTTAAAAAATCATTTCACCCCAAGTAAGGTTATAAAACCACTAAGACATAAGGGGTTACTGAATGTGAAAGAATTTGAGAAAAAAATCATTAAGGCAAGAGGACAATAAAAAACAGGAATTAAGGAAATGGAAGATGATTGTATTTAAATGTATGAAGATCAATGTTGACTGGAACACAAGGGGCCGAGAGTAAATTCCACAAGTGAGAAGTGCGAGAGAAGAAATTGTTAGCATAGAACTTATGGTGGATACACCTAGCTGCCAATCTAGTACTGCACTTAAATTCGTAAAGTTGAGATACCAAAGCGGAAAGCTCATCAGAAAGATCGCTGACCTTGCAACTCTTTGGGTCAAGTCACTGAATTACTTCAACCAACGCTTTTATACATTGGGCCATGGGTCATTGAAGTAATCCTGTGACTTGGCTCAAACAGTTGTGAGTTCAATACCTGGCCACAGCAGAAGTGAACAAAAACTTGGTGAGTTGAGTTACTAAAGGGAAATAACTGAAACTAAGATATCTAAATAAGGCATGGCATGTGGAACTAGAACAATTTACCCTAGTGTACTAAAAAGGTTTGGTTTGAAATTCCAACATATATCATCTGAAGAAGGTCAGAGTGTACAACAGCCAAAATGTTGTGAATATGACAATAAAGATAAGGCCAACAGTCTGAACAACGTAAATAGTATAAATTTGTTACTGATGTTTATTTGTAACACAGTGTAACGCTGGTAAATAAATAAATAAAAAAAAAGCTATGTTAGAATATGAGCTTGGAAAAAGATGAAAAAGGTTTAATCTAAAATGTAACTTAAAACCTAGATGACGAGCAAAGATTGGATTGATTGTGCTCAGAAAAAGACAGCCATCTGGAAAATGTAAACCCATGAGGTTTGGAGGGTGAAATAGAGAAAATACGCTCAAAGACAGTTGAGAATTTTGTAAATGAAGCAGAAAAAGGAAAAATTACTTAATGACCATCTACTAAAAGTGCCAGTTACAGAAACACAAATTGAGAGATAAAATTTTCTAATTTTAAAGCAAAGGCAAATGGAGAAAATCTGACTGATGTTTGCTGTCAAAAATCAGAAGACTGCAAAAACAATCCCAGAGAAAGAATTTTATACTTTGTCTAAAAGAAATCAAGATTTGAAAATTACAGTAAAAAGGAAGCAGCTGGTTAGTTTCTGATTATAAAGACAGGACCTCAAACTGGGTAAAAATGTACTGATGACAATAAATATGATTAATGACCAAAAGATAAGTCCAACCTGTTTGCCCTCAGAATTGGAAAATTGTATTTTTCAAGATGACAACCAAGAGGAGAGACTTGAGTAAAATAGTAAGCGTGATGGGTGGCGAGGATTGCCTCTGCCTATTACAAGGCACAAATAAGAGAAAGGAGTTATCGGGGTGGGTCAGTGCCTGTGACCACTGTCCATGGAAAAGGGGTCTCCCAAATTTGGAAGGATAATTAATTTTCCAAAATCAGGCAACAAAGATCTCTTGTTGGAAAGATGTAAATCCCCCAGCTACCATCACTCCCATGCCAGTCTTGAGTAAAAAATCAATTTAAGCAGAACACTAAAGTGACCATCCCAGATGGAGTTGCAGATGATGAGACGACTAATCTGCTGAATCCTGTGTGACTTGCTGTCAAAGAGAACTCTTGACTTAAACCTTGGTCCAGACTTAGCTAAAATGAGCAAAGTGTCATGAAAGAATTCAAAGTGGGAAAGGTTAATATTTCTGTACAAAGAATGATACAAACCACATAGAAAATTGACCTGAAGAATTTCCTGCAAAGATTTTTTTCCTTGTGACACTGCTTCACTGAGGTTCAATTGCTGATGACAATTCAGTAGATCAAAAATCACAATGTGTTGAAGCAGAGCACAAACTCTTCAACTACCAGCGGCAGTATTGACCAGTGTAGGAATTGACCAGTGACCAACTGACAAGAAGAGCCCTAATTCACTGCTAGAATGCCTAAAACTTTTATAGCTTGACAAGTCTTTTTTTCAGCTTCTCTCAGTACAGAATGGCAAGATAAAATACTCAACCAAAACCACAAGTTGATGCTCTGCAGAAAACAACTCAACTGTAATGGGTGTGGATACATAACAAGGATGAAGGACAGTTGCTTTCTAAAGATTCTCCTAACTGAAGAATTTGTCTTTGGTTTATGTAGAAATGGAAGCAGCCCTGAAGAGAAACAAGGAGTCTCTGTAAAGGGCCTTCATTTTCTGTAGTGGCCAACAAAGCAAGGTACAGGTTCTTTTCGGTAACCTTTATTGCTGAATCAAACTGCAGAAAAAGAACCAAAGAAGAGAGACAGCTCTTGAAGGCTGAAGCCCACTCTAGCTGCCAGACCTGCTTGTGTAATCAGTGTGGAAAGACTTGCTTTTCTCATTTAGGCCTTGCTAACCACCTGTGACCCTTCTAGATTTTTGTTCAAAAAAGCCAACTGATAATATCTAAGATATGAAAGTATCAGTTGATTGAGAAGAGAATTATGTTGGAACCAGTATTGTATTTGTATTTTATTCATATAATTTCTGTTTGGAACTAGATTACTGTTGAGTGTACATTTATTGAATTGGTATGACATTCATACAAAACATCTGCACCTATGTTTGTGATAGTACTAATATTTTTATAATGACTGAGTACTACATTAATATGGACTTGTGCCAGGTTAATCAGAACTGAGGAGATATATGGAAATCTGTGTTAAAGCAGTGCTAGTCAATTCCCCATTGGGTACTCACAATTATGACCTTGTGCCAGACTAGGCTATGCTTGATAAATATCTAATCACAAAATATGCCATGCTTATTGTTACAATTTCTACTACTTACAACCACTATTTATGAATGGCCATTTCAAACAAGATTTAATTTTGACCACAATAAAAATAAATTTATATTATTTATCACAGTTGGCTTCTCGCTTTCTTTTTTATTCTTTTTTTCTTGTAAGCTTCATTTGTTGCCTTTTCTACTTTGTTGGTCTTTGCTTGTCTATTTCCTTCATTCCAAATGACAAAATACCTTGATAATTAATCAGTGATTGCCATTTATATCAGTCGGTTTGATTGTCAACACCCACTTCTCTGTTTCTCTTTTTACGAATTAATGGCAATTGTCCAACATTAGTGAAATATTTTTATTTTCTTCATAAATTCTTGGTGTTAGTAACGTTTGTAAGAAAAGAAGCTGCTTTAAGTTGTAAACATATTTGCAAAATTTGATTCTCAAATATGCTGTTTATTGATGATCATTTTTGTTGCTCTGGGTGACTAAGGAAGTTATGTTTCAAAACTACACAATTTCTTCTTTCACTTTTCCATGTCAGTTGGGAGGTCAAGAATATGCTGACTGCCTCCAAATGTGAAAGGGTAAACCACCCTTTAAAAAGGGGTCACCTTCTTGACTCATGTAAACCAAACCTATGTCTGTCTCGCTTTCCCTTTTTTTTTTTTTTTAAATCTGTATCACTCCATGAAAGGCAGTAAAGCCACTAAGACACAAGGAGTTACTGAGTGTGGAAGAATTATGAACAGAAAAATTAATATTGAGTGGAAAGAGTAATCAGGAGGACAGTAGCTAGTGATTGGTATTGCATTTAAATTTTTACAGATTAAAGTTGGCTGGAAAGCATGGAGCTGGAAGGGATTTCCACAAGCGAGAAGTATCAGGAAAATATGGTTAGAATAGAATTTATGGTTCTATCTAGCCAGCTCAACTGTAAATTGAGGAGATCTCAATGCCAGTCTAGTACTGTGCTTAAATTCAAAAAGTCTAGGTACCATAGTAAAGAGCTCATCCAAACAATTACTATGAAAGTATTTATAGAAAAGGCAAACCTTATAGTGGTGGGAAAGTAACTGAAGCTGAGCCACCAGATCAGGACCAATAATATTGCTGATTCTTCTTTGGATTTTATCAAGGAGTTCTATGTCTCTATCTCTCTCACTCTCTTTATATATCTCATAAAAACAACAATTTGGCATTAAATAACCTGAGGGAAAGTTAATGTTGTAAACCAAACTAATCTTCTGCTCATCATTGTCAGTAAAGTGATCCCTTTAGTGTATGCAGATGCATCAAAAAGTCCATAACCTACTTCTGAAAAAAAAAAAAAAAATAGCCTATATTTTTTTTAACACAATTTCCTTTCTTGTCAACACACATAATACAATGTTTCTCTGCCAATGCATAGATCAAACATTAAACATTGAAATATTCAGATCAAATTTCAGCTAATAACTGTTGGTGTTAGTGCATCAATAACTTATTGATCCACTATTGTATAGTTTTAAGTAATGACTTAAAACAATGTCTTTCTATTGGATATAATTACCTATATTGTTGCCATGGTAGAGATTTTTTGTTTTCCTTCATGTCGGAAATAGATGCCAAGATAAGTCTCGGGGAATATACAGAATTGGCTTGTCAAACAGTTAATCTTATTTGTAACAAAACTATGTGATTATATTATAAGATTATGTCATGAAAAGGCAACCTTTTTAATGAGTAAAGATAATTACACCTGAAGGAAGAAAATGGAGAATCAACAAGATTGCCTGGTGTATACACTATAATTATTTAGATTTTTACTTGTTTATATAGATTTTGTAATAAGTAGCATTAGAAATTGACTTAATTTTTCTCTTTTGGGACATAATATAAATACTTTACTGTTGCCTGTTTTATGAAGGTGTTTTAATGTTGTCAATATATTTTTGGCATTGTGGATAATATTTATATTTTGTTGTTTTCAGTCATCGATACTGTTCCAAGAGAAACTTGTAAATTTGAGCTTTCATCATATATAAGTAGAGAAGTTTAACTCACAACAGCTCAGTCCAAAGGTCAAGTAGACAGAGTAAGTTGTGCATTTAACAAAGCAATTTGTGTGTGCATGTGCATATATATATATATATAATATATATATATATATATATATATATATGAGAGAGTTGACACTGAAGTCAACACAGAGTAGTAACTGTCTGTTTCATCGTCCTTTAATTACATTCAGTTGTGTTTGATTGCCTGAAGGAACATTAGGATTAATATGTAAAGTTTTAAGGGGAATACTTTGAAGAGGACCAATGAGCATTGTGCTACATAGGCTAATATTTTTAATTTAATATCAAAACCTTTATCACTCTGTAGATGACTATTTTCGCTAAGCAAAATGTTAGTCCTGGCAGTGCAAGTTGAATTTGAATTTCATGGTTGTGTAGTCATAACCTTCTATGGCAACATGTAAATCAATCTTGACTGAAATTGAAAGCCAAGCTACTGCAATTTCAAATATATAGAACTAATATATAAAACACTATATTTTGAGAGGGTTCCATATGCAGTAAAAAGGGGAAGTGATATTTATAAATGATGCAGAGTGCTAATGTTAAGAATTTGACCACTTTTTTGCGGCTGACCTTTTTATGCTTAAATAAATTGGAGATTATTGTGGATATTTTGCAAGATTAAAATTAATAAGTAAATGTAATTGCAGTAAGTAAAATATGTCTGTCTGAATATCTGGGATGCGGACTGACCATCATTTACATGCATACTATTATCCTCCTCCTTGTGAGGCTAGTGGACACAATATCCGAAACTTCAATCATCTGTCTATCAAGGAATTTTAAACTGATCCCTTTATTTAATCTATGAGGATGACAATAACAAAACAGTATTAAAATAAGAACTTGTCGAGATATTCTGAGATACTGTAGGTTAGATAAAAGGATCAGTTTGAAATTACCTGTTGTGATAATAACAACAAAAATAAAGACAATAGTCTTCTTTTAAATAACAGTAAATAAAAATTAAAAAATATTTGGGAATTGTGTAGAAATAGTATTCTGAGAATTTTGTTGATACCAAATTTACTGAATGAATATTGTAATCGGAGAATTACATACAACGTTGCTCTGAAAGAAAGTTCTAACTTGATATTTCAGCTGACAATTTTAACTGAAATTGTAAAGACTTTTATTATTTTAATGAGATTATAACCAGTGCTAAAATACTTTCTTGTATATCTCCTCTTCCTTCTCCCTAAGGAAGAGTGGTGTCTATTATTCCTTGAGGTATGCTATTTATGAAGACACTAAAATAAAGAGCTCCATTTTTCTTGTAGCTTTGTTGGCAGTAGTTGTAGTCATAATTTAATTTTATTGTTATCTACCCTGAAAGTAAGCAGTCGATTTTGACACAAGGCTGGTTTAGTCAATTTCTGGCACACATCTCTTTCCATTTGTCATTTTCTCTTCTTATTGATTAAGGAGAGACAGATTCTATAACTTTGGTGTATGTTGCTATACACATGAATACAAATATATTGATTTTAGCATACTGAACAATTTTGTTTGTATTTATATAATATTATAACTTTAATGTTTTTATTAAATAAAGCATTGTCAATTATTATTAATTTTTGATGAGTATTTCTTTCATCTCAGTTTAATTGTATTTCATCATAACTATTCATGCCATCATACTATGGTAAACAGTATAGATTCTTAGCAAATTTGGTATCAACAAAAGTTTCCAGGTGAGACTCAACCTCATTCTTTTTACAATGTCTATGTATGTCAGCTGGTCTGTCAATTGAGCAATCAGAGTTTTTACAGTTGATAGAAGCTCAGATCTGACTCTTAAACTTCTATTCAGTTATTTCCAGATTGCTCAGTGCCATATTTGTTACTGTCTTTATGTACATCCAGGAGGGTGTGTTAGATTGATAAATGTTTCCTATTTGTTCTTTGTCTTATCATTTATGGGCTCCTAAATTCCTCCCATTCTGCTTGAGGAACTCAATTTGAAAATGCTGAACTCTGCTTGCCTTCAGAGTCAATTTAATGATCTACAGCAGAGTAAAGCAGAACAAGGAAAAATATGCTGCCCATAGCCTTTGTGTGTATGAAGACTCTCCTTTGCACTGTAACTAACAAAGCATTACAGGAGATTTTAAAAAAAATAAGCTAATCCTCCTGTTTGTGTTGCACCAAAATTCTAACAAATTCCTGATGTTTCTTGTACCCAATTATTCTTTGACACTAATAATTTTATGTTAAGACCGAAAATTAGTTGAAAAAGTAAATGGTATCACTCCACTTTGCAAGAGTAGAATTTCTTTATAGGAGAACTGATTTTAAGACCTTTTCAAAGTATACTCTTCCTACTTTGATTCTTTTATTTTCTCTATGAATACAGCAAGCAAAGCAGCACCCAACTCCTCCTTCAAGGAATGATGGCAGTATGGTTAATACACAGTTTAACACAATTCAACAACACTCGAGGGGAAGATATGAGTGAATAAACCCGTGAAACTGCAAGAGTAAATAAATGCCCAGTCATAAATATATGATGGGGGAAAAAAAAAAATTCAGAATGAGATATTGTACCTATTAAAGAAAATAAAATAACAGGGAAAAACTGTCAAGAATTATGTCTACTTTTCAATACCAATGGCCTCACCCACCAGATATTCTTTTATATACTGTATCCCTTCAGGATATTGGAGATCATGGCTCTCCACAACTTCCTGCCCTTTGCAGCTCTTGATAAATTTTAGTATTTTTTGTTATCTCTCCTAAACCTTGTTCTGCCATCCATTTAATCAAGTTTGTTTGATAGGTAGGTTATGCATTGTTTTCCTTTGACCCTTTTGCCTTCAATCTATCCTGTGAGTATCAAATTTTCCAAGTCCTTTTCCTTGTTATGTGCCCTAGAAAATTCAATCCTTGTTTTTGATAATCATGTGTCCTTTTTGTCACTGCTCACATGTTCAGTCCATGGTATTCTCAGCATCCTTCTACAGCTTCAAATTTCTGTTGCTTCAAGTCACCTCTTCATTTGTAAGGAAGTCCAGCATTCACTGGCATATAGGAAGACTGATATTACTTAACAATTCAGTATGCTTTTTTTTTTGTTTCTAATGAAATTTTTCTCTTTCTTAATACTTGGCATAGCTTTTGGAAATCATATTTTGATGTCCCAATGTGCCTTGTAGCAAAGTTGGTTTAAAAAAAAAAAAAAGTAAATATTTTTGTTGTATTTTTTCCAAAATGATATACTTACTGATTTATTGCTATTTCCATGGGAGAGTCTTCAGATAAACTACATTCCTTAGTTTCACCAGTCCTAACCTTCACGGCTAAGATCCACCATGCCATGAACATTTTAGAAAACCATCTTCATATTCCCCCTGGTGAGACGTAAATTCCACTCAAGCAGCTTTGTCACACAAGCTTTGTGGAACCAACTCCCAAGATGTTGCTTCCCCGATCACTACAATCTTAAATTGTTCAAGTCTAGGGTTATGTTATCTTCTGCACATATCTGCATAAGCTGTAACCCTCTACCTTGAGTGGCTCTCGGACCTTGTGCATGGTGAACACCACTGTAAAAAGAAAAAAGTCTAATGTTGATAAACCATCCAACTACGGCATTGACTGAGTGAAGATGTAGAAAAGTGAAGGTGTTTTTAATCTTGTTATATATCAAGAGCGGCCATATTGAAGTGCTTTATCACCAGTCAATGCAAGATGGTGTAATCTTTGTGCTTCTCTTGGCAGGTAGTGCACATTATTTCAAGACATAATTATTTTATGCATGTTTACTCTCAGTCTATTGTGTTGAGAAATTCAGCATGAACTGAACTCACCATGGTCCTGTTCATCATTATTAATTATGGCCTTTTCATTGCATCAAGTTAAGCCAGTTTTTACTCAGGTCATAAGTTTCTTGGATAACCATTTAATAATATAGGTTCTGTCCATAAAATTTTATGATAGTGGGGGGAAAATAGCTGTCTCCATACAGAAAACATTTGGTATTCATTGACTAAACATTTAGTGTTGCTGTGGGTTGAAATTTATCAAATCTTTTCCTTAAAAAGGTTTTTCCAGAAATTAGATTTCTTAAATACACTGTTATTGTTTGTGGTTTCCTTCTACACCTTTTGTGTTTGGTCGTGTGGAAAGTTAACAACTTCATTATATCATTATTCTCTCTTCTAGTTTTGTTATTTGTATTCTAGTAGTTTATTAATTTTTGTTGAAATTGGAAGTGTTCAAGTGATGTGGTTGGTACAGCTCTTTGGGATTTTGTACTGCCAGTCTGTAGTATTGGATATTGGATAGTTTTCTTTATACCTACAGGGTTGATTCACTGGTGGCCATTTTTAAATCCTTGATCTATGAAAATCTACTGTTCATACATAAATGTTTAGATATTTCTCAACATCTTGAATGCCATGCATGTCATCTGATGAGGCTATTTAAGAACATTATTTCAGTTGTCAATATTTTTGTTTTTTAGCATCTCATGGTGTTGGACAAAAATATGCCATTCACCTTTCTGAATTTTGATAGAAAAATACCTAATTTCTTTGTATTTTGTATCTGATTTCTTTGAGGAAATTGCTTATTGGAACTAATTTTTAATAGCAAATACATATTTTTTTTTTTTTTTTTTGATTTTTATGAAATGCTGTATTTCTGAGATGAGGCATTGTAAGTATTTACACAATTTACATTGTTTAGGCCATTTTCCTCATCTTTATTACTATATTCACAATGTTTCAGTCATTGTACACTTCTACCTTTTTCAACATCCATCTGTATTTCTGATATGAGGTAAATGGTGGCATAAAACATTAGCAACATAGACGTTTAAAGTGATTCTCGTTTATCAAAAACAAGCCAAAACATTTCTATTTACATTATTTACATTGTTCAGACTGTTGTCCTCATCTTTGTCATATTCACAAGGTTTTCAGCATTGTACTCTCCGGCCTTCTTCAGGTGATATGCATTGGAATTTCAAACCGAACACTTTTAGTCTACAGGGTTATGTTCTAGTTCCACATGCCATGCCTTTTCTGGATATCTTGGTTTCAGTTAATTCCCTCTAGTAACTCTGCATGTTTTTGTTCACCTCTGCTGTAGCCAGTTATTGAACTCACAACTCTTTGGTTCAAATCATTGGATTACTTCAACCAATGCTTTTATCCACTGAGCCATGTGTCATTGGTTAAATAATCCAGTGACTTGACCCACTTGGAACTAGAACAATCTAACCAGGACTAAACAAAGGGTTCAGTTTTGAATTCCAACATATGTCACCTGAAGAAGGATGGAGCGTACAACAGCTGAAACATTGTGAATATGATAATAAAGACGAGGACAACAGTCTGAACAATGTAAATAGAAATGTGTTGGCTTGTTTTTGATAAATGAGAATCACTTTAAACGTCTATGTTGCTAATGTTTTATGCCACCATTTGAGTGAAGAGGTCAGGTGAATAGCATTGTCCATTTGGATGTCTTTTTGTTTTTTTACTAAACTTAGAACTCTTTTCCATGTATTTTCCTCTGACTTTTTCCCACACTTCTTACTCTTAATGTTCTTGGTATTTTTCTGGAAAGTTTGTGATTAATACTTTCAACATCTGATAGATGTAAAGAACAAGTGTGGAAGATGTGATACACACTCATGGTGGGGGATAAAAAATGCATCAGAAATGGTTTCTATTTTAAAAAAACACCACTGACAATAAGCTCAGTCTTTGTGTATCATGGTGTCAGCCTAATCAAATGTGTATCCATTTTTAAGACTGATGGTTCGAGTGCTCACAAACCAGTGACAATTCATTTCCATGGATTTTCTATGAATTAAACTTTGTGTTCCAAAATTTAAGCATTTATTTGGTTTATTGTGTACAAACTGTAACCTGGTGATGCCTAGTGATTGAATGAAGAATTGCTTGAGAAAGGCAAGTGTTAAGTACATTTTTATTGTCAAAATCTTCCAAAGAAACAGAAAAACACAGCATAATTGGAATAAACCTTAGAATTTTCAAACAGTTTGATTTGCATCTGGTATTTTATATGAAAAACTGTGCTGAATTGAAAAATAACACTTGTGCATGCATTCAGCTGAAAAGAAAACATTGATTTTTTTTTTTTTTTTTTTAAGTAACCAGTTGTGTCTTAGTGTCTTTATTGCCTTTCTTGGTGGGAAATGATTTGAAAAAAAAAATCTCAATTTTGTTGGTTCTTTTGCAATTGACTCCAGTATTGAATATGGCATATATCTAAAGAAGGCAGAAAAACACCTCAGCTGAATGTATCATCAAAATAATAAGGAAGAAGATAATATTCAAAAGAATTCATCAAATCATAATTTTCTTTCCTTTTAGAATTCCAGTCAACAAAACCAATCCTGTCTTGAATACATACATACACATATATATATATATATATATATATTATTTATTTTTGTAGTTTAGCACAAAATTTGCCTTTATATAAAAATATAATAACTGGAATATATTTCTTCTCACACATATATATATATATATATATATATATATATATTATTAAAGACATTTTTTTGTAGCCTAGCGGTAAGGCTCGTCAGCGTATATGACGTTCCGTATAGGATGCAGGTTCGAATCCTGTCAAAGGGCTAATATTTTCTATGAAAATTTCTCGGACATTCAGGCCGTAAATGTTATTTAATACTGTTTATCATAAACAGAGCATTTGCTTAAATACTTGTATCTATAAAAATAACAACTTTAAACATAAAAAAATGTCTTTAATAAATAAATTGTCGGACCTTGTCCATTTCTTAATTATATATATATATATATATATATATATATATATATATATATATATATATATATATACACACACATTAAGATGTAAGGGGTAACTTAGTGTAAAGAAAATGTGAGTGAGAAGAAAGGACAATAAAAGAACATGATTCAGGAAGACAGAAGATTGTGGTTGATGCTGCATTTAAATTTTTGAAAACTGGAGGTGACAGGAAAGCAATAAGCTGGAAGAGAGCTTCACAAGAGAAATTTGAGAAGTTCACACTGCTTCCCCATCTATGAAGAGGAGTTTCCTGTTTGGGTTACCAGTTTCTTCTCCTGAGGCCTTAAGTGAGGCCGTCACGACTTTTTGGTGACATAACTATCTAGAGGCTGCAACTCTTTATTCTGAGGGGACCAGGTTGGCATTTTTCTGGTTGCTGCATTTCAACTGGTAACAAGTAACCAAACTCTTTGGTAGCATTTAGAGAGGCTGCACAGATCAAGTCATGTTGTATAGGGATTCTTACAGTGCCATGTCATGTAAGTACTTGGGCAACCCTGAGGCCACACTATGCCGTAGTCATCACCAGCTTCTGGCTAGTTTGTATTGCCTTAGAAGATCAGTAGTGACTATTATTCTTAGCTTCTTTTACCGTAAACATTTATCTCCAGTAACCCATTGCATCTTGGTGGCATTAATGTGTTGCATGGGGTGTAATAGTTTTAAAAAAAAAATTGAATTTTGTTTTTTATTATTTGAACCCAAGCAAAGCAGAAATGTGACTATTATGCAGGGGGGTTACAAGGAATGAAAGTGAGAGAAAAGATGGAGGATTGAGGAAAGGACAAAAGATGAATGGGATTCAAGATAGAAGATGGCAATTGATTTTTGAAGATTGAAGTTGTCAAGGAAGCAAGTAAATAGAAGGCAGTTCCACAGTCAGGAAGTGCAAGAAAAGAAACTGTTGGAGTAGAAATGGCATTATTAAAATAAATAACTTGGATACTGTTTTGTTTCTACAAGTCATTTGCTAGTAACTAATCAACAACTTTCAGTGAATGTTTTCAGTTGTATATTCACATTTATAAGGACCCGATGCTTCCATTTAATAAATCTCTCAGACCAGGTAAGTGTATACAATTACTTATATGCAAACCTGTTTAGGATGTTGGTCAGGTTAAGTTGTTGTCAAGATTAATCTGGCTACATGATTATATAACTGGATGACAAATATTTTGTGTTGGGTTAACAAAAAGATTTTTTTTTTTTTTTTTTTTTTTTAAGGGGGTGGAATGATAAGTCTGCAGTCTGACATGTACTTATTAGCTGAATTTTGATCTGAAAGTTTCACTGTATAATGTTTGATCTACATGGATTGGATTAAGTGCTTTGACAAGAGGTGTATGTTGGAAAATAAATATTTACTGCATAAGATTTCTTTTCTTTTCATTAAGCTGTAAAGTTTTTGGTGTGCCTACATATGAAAATTAGGGAGATATTTATAAATTAATTTTAAAAATCAAGCTGTAAAAAAATTATTGGGTATTTGCAAATTTGTTTTTCTTTATCGTATAAAATAGATTTTTCCTATCATAGAGAAATATCTTAAAATTTTAAATAACAACATTGAAAATGATACCCCCTCCAGTGTAATCTACATAATTCATTATCACGTGAGTGTTCAAAATAGTTCTTGACCCAACCAAGAAGCAATTACAAAAAATATTCTGATCTTTGGAGACTTGGTAATATTTTGAGAAATGGTTTGGGCCAAGAATTTTTTCTTTTTTTTTTTTTTCTTTTTGTGTTTATATTTGGAGGAAAATAATGTGAAAAAAGAAGAAAAAAAAGTGTTCTGGCTGGGATGATAAATCACAATTTCAGGTTTCAAATATGCAGCTGAAAGGTTGTAATATATTGCAGTTAGCAGTTGTCCAAAAATGCACTTGTAAAACAGGTTTTGCTATAACAATGTGCTTTTTTTGTTATGGCTATCATGTTAAGAATCTTGTATTGCTTAATGGAATTGATAGACGGAAATCTTTGACCTGCATGCATTCATAGCTAACATTAGCATTGAAAACATTTCTATAACCAAGAAAAAAAATCTTGTTTATTATTATTATTATTATTATTAATAATAATATTGTCATGATAATTTTTTATTATTTTTAAAACTGTCCATAAAGCTGAATATTTCTTTTCTTTAATGTTTTTGGTTTGAGATAATGATAAAATAAATGTCCTCATGAAAATGCCAGTTGCAGAATAATTTACAATGGTAGTCATGGGTAAGTGGCGGGAGAGGCTTTATTGAGTAACTGAAAAGATCAGTGCCTTTAGGTATTGGGGAGGGGACAGATCTTTACAGCTATTGTTTGATTTTGTATTTGTGTCCCCTATCATGTCTGCCTATTCAACTAGTATCTATTCATCTCCCAATGAGAGTAAATTTAAGTTGGGGATGTGAATGACTCTCACCTTATATCTTTAACTGCAATGGAGAGGTGCAGCCTGAGTAGATGGCTTCTTGGAATTAAATGTTTTCTTTTTTAGACTTTTCACCAAAAGGCTAGAAACTGGAGTTAGTTTTATTTACAGCTATATATCAATATATAAAAAAGGTTTGTAACTCATCTGTTTAGCGACCATTGTTTCATGAGTGGAACAAATTTTAAGACATTTTTTTTAATACCAAACAAGCATTAATTGTATTTTAACATAATTTATTTTAGACTTTCTGTGTATATCATTGATAAAATAACCCAAATTAATGCTTGTCTGGTATCAAAAACATGTCTTAAAACATGTCCCACTAGTGGAAGAATAAATATTAAAATCTTAACTGTGTACAAAAAAATGATGAGAGAGAGAGCACTTTTTCTTTTTGTTTACGTTACATATGAATAACACAAAATGCATGCTCAAAAAAATTCTTTCACATAACCCACTTAACAAGATCTAACCAAATAGCCAAACCTCAGATATTTATTCTTTTATCCCTTCTTGATTGAACCAAACATTTTTCAGCACCCTGCATATTAAAAATTCAATACTGCTATTTCTCTTGTCACCAAATGTTTTCCTCTTTCTCTCTCTTGAATGCATTTAAAAGTTGCAAATGGTTGTCTATAATGGACACAAAAAGGTCAATATAAAAAAAAAAATACACCTCTTTATATCTCTTACAACATGGCTTACAGCCACATCTCATTGAAACATTGGTTCCCATACAATCACCAAAGTTAAACAACATTGAGTCTGTCAGTACCTAGATGAATGATCGTTTGGAAATATCAGGTACTGCAAGCAGTAATGTTTGGGTGGTGTAATGGATGATGGCTCGGTATTGTTAATCAGAGCAGAGTTCTAATTCCTGTTGTATTATATTCACTTATGTGCAAATACCTAAGGGAAAGGTATGAATCTATCTCTTCTACAGCTTTTACTTTGCTTAGTAAATCACTATTTTAGTACTGATTTCACTTACCACCAGATTTCTCTCTCTCTCTCAAATGCATTTGACAGTTGCAATTGGTTGTCTTTTATGATATTGATTTATTCATTGTCGATTTTTTATTGAAATAGACAATGTATAACAATAGCAATATTATAATTATAACACATTTGTCTAGATCGTATTTATATATAATAGTATTATAATAGTATATGGTAATTTGCTATAGGAATTCACTATCTCTGGAATTGGCAGTTTCAGTTATCTGTAGTTATCATAATCAACTAAACTTTCATGTTCACAACTCTAAGTATATTAACAGTATGTGAGAAAATATTTTAAAGGAATCAAATTTTAATTAGACAGTAGATATGTTTTTAAAATTTCTTAAAATATGAATATTGAATTTAAATATCCTCATAGATGATTACTTGGATTAAAGTTTGGAGTGAAAAGTGAAAATTACAAGAGTTGCTGCCTCTACTGAAGAATTTGCTGCTATATTTTCAATAGTCGAAGAAGTTGATTTTTATGAGAAGAGATGGGATTTAAAGCAAGTCTTTGATTGTGAAAAAATTTATTTTTGTTTTTCTGAGAAACTACCCAATAGAACCTGCATTCATAAATATGGAAAGCAAACACTGTTGATTGTATGATAAATCTCAGTTAATCTACATAACAAAAGTGCTACATGCAGTGAAAAACGAAGATTATCCGCCCTTATTCTAGTAACAAATTAAGTATAGATGAGTGCAGCTTTGTTTATAGAAATGTTCTGGCAATGCTTTGTTCATGAAGTGAAAAAGAAAAAGGTTTGAAATTTGAAGTCTTTTGAATATTAAACAGTATGCTTGGCTATCCAGAATCTGTTTGGTATGAAAATAAAAATGTTGTGATTGCATTTTTCCCTTCAAATACAACTTCATTGCCTCAGCCCTTTAACCAGAGCATTATTTAGTGTTTCAAGCTGAAATACACCCCCTGGTATTTGACTGCATTTGGGTTGCAATTGCTTCAGATTCTAATCTTGTCATTAGGTAATTATGGAAATTTTATTCATCAAAGCTGCAATGAATGAATTGAAACCAGCAACTGTAAATGCCTGCTAGAAGAATTTATGGAGTGAAATTGTTAATAATTTTTAAAGGCTTCTTGAGATTGATGGAAAAGTTAAAGAAAATCATTGACACCACAAAAAAAAAAAAATTGTTGGTGAAGGGATTTGTTGATAAACTTGAAAAAGTGGAAGTACAAATTTGAAGGCCATTGTGAAGCATTAACAAATAAGGAATTAAAAGAACTTCAGTCTACTACTGACAAAAAAAAAAAAGGAAATGAGCCAGAAATTTGCCAAGGTCTTTGGAATGATTCAGATAGCAAGGGAATCAATTATTGAAGACCATTTTTGGTAAAGTAACTTGTATGATAATTGAAGCATGAGAAACTCTGCAGGAATTTGAATATGAGGAGTTGAGAAGGAAGAAATCTTTCAGTCACAAAATTTCTTTTTCCAATGTTTCGCTCAAAAAATAAATTCAATTGCTGCGAAATCCCTAGCTATCTCCATTAAAAAAAAAAAAAGTTTAAGTATGTCATTGTTATATCATAATTGACTTATTGCTTATATATATATATATATATATATATATATATATATATATATATATAATTATTTATTTAGAAAATTTATAACATAAACATGTTATAAAATCACTACAAAAATAGTCATTTTGTTTCAACACTCCCGGTGTCTTATCAGGTGATTATGTTGAATGCAATATATATATATATATATATATATATATATAAAATTAAAAAAAATCAATTTTTGTCTTTTAAAAAATTTAATTGTAACAGAAATGAACTCTCAATGTTTACTTGAATCAGCAATAATAATAATTAAATTTTTTTAAAGACAAAAATTTTTTTTTTTTTTTCATTTATATAAATATATATATATATATATATATATATTACAAAATGAAAAAAAAAAAAAATTTTTGTCTTTAAAAATTTAATTATAACAGAAATGAAAACTTAAAATTTAATTAATTTTTTAAAATAGGGTATAGATCTTTGGGCATACCTAGATGATTCACTTATCTGTGGATGTTACCATCTATGGATATCTTGGAACTTATCTATTATAAATAATGATGTCCTATGTCATAAAATAATTATAAGATATTTATAACAATAAATGGCTAAACTTAATTTCTTACATGTGTAAATGTCCAGCTTCTGGTAGTCCATCTGGAATTGTATCAAAAATATTTTTTTGAAACCTTATCATCAGACAGAATCCTTGGCTTAATCCTTTTGAATTTTATATCAAGACATTACAGCCACTATATCTTCAGATTCTTTTCAGGAAAGGTTAAACAGAATTTTATATTTTGCCTTGTCAGGTATATTATTCTCATTCTTGTCTTTTTATATTCAGAATCTTTGCTCAGGATTTCAACAAAAAGAGAAATGTGACAATTTTCATAATTGTCATAATTCTCCATTTACCTGCTTTCTCCATTGAACTCACCATGCACTTTAACTGCTTGAGCTAGGGACTGAACCCACAACAACTTCCAGGGAATTAAACTAAATAAAATTGTTGAATGTTGATAATTATACTCTCTAAAAGTTTAAAAAAAACTTAACATTCCCTACAACTGTTTCTGCTCTTATTTAAACTTCCTTTCACTCTTATTTATTCATCAAAATATGGGATCTGTAATCAGTTTTTAGTCCTAATTGGATAATATATCCATGTTATGTAGCCCAGGACTCGAGGCCACATTTTTATGTCCATCATTGGCTTCAGAACCCTTTCTTGTTGGACAGCGTGCACCCAGTAGTAGGTGTCCTGACAAACTTCAGTCCTCAACTCTGATTGTTTATGTAAGTCTGTGAAAGGAAATCTCCAATATCTTGTTAAGTGCCACTTGATCCCAAAAGTTTTAATTTATTTATCTATTGTTTTATTCCCTTTTGGTCAAAAACAGTCACCCAGACTGATTTTGAAGACCCTATTTCACAGACCTTACTACTGGCAAAACACTTATGACTGAGATGAAATCATTTAACAACCTCTTCTCTATGAGTGTAAATATCAGAGTTGTAGTGCGCAGTGTAACACTGTTAAATATTCCTGGGAGGATCACTAGGCTACATATTGTTTTTTTTTTTTATTGCCTCAAATGATTGTAAATAGTTAAGGTATCATATCTGTACATATTTTCACACAGGTCACAAAATCAAAGATCAAATTAACAATGATTTAATAAATTCGCATCATTATATTTTCAGGTTGTTGTGAACAAGTAAGAAATATTCAAATTCTACAGAAATATGAAATGTCTACAGACCAAGTAAATATGAGAGCCAGAAAATTGATTATTTATGATGATCACCCAAAAGTTATCAAACATTTGAAGTGTAATACATTTAAACAAACATTTTGAATGCAGAGTTTTAAATCAGGCAGATCATATCTACTTGGGAGATGGTTAAAACCTAAACTTAATGTTTATTTCAACCAATCTGGCCTTAAAATAAGCTTAGTAAATATCTGTACCTTCCCCATAAGTTTAATTTTTCATGGGTTCTTTTAACATTTATTCATATTTTTACTTGTCTGTTTTATACAATGGGTCACTGCCAATAGATTTTTATTTTTATTGAATTGATTACTTTAGCATTGAATATCTTTTTGTTTCTTTTGTTGTTTTTTTTTTTCTTCATTATCTTGTCAGAAATATGGCTATTTATTTTTTTTCCCCCACATGCTTCCTGTTGAGTACTAATGCGAGTAGAAATGAAGTATCAACCGTTTATACTGTGCTTGAATCAATAAATTTTGTTTTATGAATTTGTTGCTGAACTTTCATGTTTTTTAAAAATATAAACACAAGTCAGGGATAAAAAAAAAAAAAAGAGAAATTTGTTTGCATTCATTTGCATGTCTGCAGCTTAATTTACATTTCCTGTGTTTATTGCTAACTCTATGTCAATGCAGTGTTAACCCATAAATAACACAACATTTTACTCTCTGACCAGAAATGATGCTGCCATTTGATATTAACTAGCTAAATACTTGTTCTACAAATAAAGAAAAGTTAGATTAATGAAATTTCTTTTAGGAAGATATATAAGGGAAGAGGTTATAGTTGTTCCAACGAGAGCAAAGTATATATTAAAAATAGAGAAACTGCAAACGTTTTTTGTTGTAATGTGGATTTTTTTTTCAAAAATATATATTATACTTTATTTTCCATAATGGAAATATAGAAAATAAAGCATAATATATATTCAAAAAAAAAAAATAAATCCACATTAAGTAAATGCTCTGTTTATAAAAAACATTATTAACAACATTTACTGGTCTGTGAATGTCAAATCTCATAGAAAATGTGTCCTTTGACAGGAATCAAGCCTGTATCCTACATGGAGCCGTCATATAGCCTGACGTGTTACACCATTTAGCTACAGAGGAAGTGTTCGTTAATACTTTGATTGGTTGCCAAGTTACATCAAGGCTGCACAACCGGTTCTTGAGATATTCAAAATGGCTATCCATTCAGTTTGGGATAAACCTTGTATTTTCCATTTGTATCTCATTTTTCGTGGAGGCACATTGGAGTAATGGATAGTGCCTTAGACTGAATCTGTGAGCAGAGTTCAAATTTTAGTTGAGTTGCGAAAGGTATGAATCCATCTCCCCTCCAGCTATGGGTAAATAGTAGGACAAACTGGGCTGTATAGCTTTGGTTGGCAGTCAGTCTAGGAGAAGGAAAACTGAATTCAAACTACCTGCAGCCTTATAGATCTTGAATCTTTAACTTCTAAAAGGAGGGACAGGGTAACCTCAATATCTTCAGTGCAAAAGGAACTGGCAAGCCATTGCACTAGTCTACTTTGAATGTCATCATGAACCACAATTGTGAGAGGGGTTGATGATTTCATTTTGATATAGAGGTTAATTTGGAGATACTGTGTGCATTTATGTTGGCATTTAATTCTATTCATCCCACTTGTTTCCTTTATGAAACTTTGAGATGCCACCAAACAATTTGGGGAATTTGATCATGATAAAAAAAAAAAAAAAGTCAACTTAATTTAATATTTTATTTTATTTTATTTTTTTTTTTTTTGTTTACATGTGTCTGTATTATTCTGGGATTTCATTTTATTCAAATTCCCCCAAACTTTGGAACTTTTCCTTGTAATAAGGGGAAATGTTAAATTTTTTATTTTATTTTATTTTTAAGTCATTATTTGAAGATATTTACGTTAACAAGATTATATATACTTTTTTCTCTTTTGGTGTTGGTTCACATCCTCGTCTCAGGATAGCTTTTAAAACCAACTTTATTCATTTCTAAAAGTAGCTCCTTTTTTTTTTTTTTTTTTTTTTTTTCAAAAATTTCGAGAACAGATCCGTAAATCTGACATTGTTGTTAGTTGCATTTTGATCTGCAATTATCATGATTTACCATATTTTCTTGTGCATAATATGACCCCATGTTTCTGAAGCTAAAAACAGGGAATAAATCATGACCCCTGTAGTATAGCCATCCATATGTAAATTATTTTTGAAAAGTTGTACCATTATTATCCATTAAAATCTCAATGTCGTACATATATTTCGCTAAAATATTTAATTTTTCACATTATTAAAGAATAGAAATGAACCGAATATTTAGCCATTGCATGTTTGTTCTAATTTCTGTTTCAAAACTTATTTTCAGATTTTTGAGGAAAGGTACTAACTAGACATACTCAGTAATACATTTTAAGGTGTTAATTAATCTATCATTCTTTTCTGTTTTTGATATGATTTTATTATATTTCTATATATATTGATAAACTATGAAACTAAAATATCTTTCACTAGCAGGCATGGTTGATCAGAAAAAGCATTCAATTAGAATGGAGCAAAAACAGTATCATGTTTACACATCACAGTCTGTCTACAATTACTTTAAAGGACATTCATTAAAAAACATTTTGAATTAATGCAGTTACTGAAATAGTATCTGTATTTATTCAATCGAAGTTATCTGAGGACATGAAGGGGTAAAACAGGCAACATGAAGACCCACTTCAGACCGCAATGTTTTTGGAGTTTTTGAAATTCAATTTGTCAGTGTGCTACCAGGGATGTAAAAGAGAATACATTTATAAAGCAATTGTTAAGTTTGATGAAAATTGGTTCAAAGATCAACAAAAAATAAGAAAATAATGAGTAAAAATCATTTTTTGCTATTTATGAGGGTTTTCACTATATGGATGGATTCAATTATTAAGTTAAATGACTGTTAAACAATCAATTTATTGTTGGCTACAATTGAGTGAAATTTGTATTAGATTGCTTGATAATTGAGGGAGTTTTTAGTTTAAAGTTTGTGTTGAAATTGATTTTTTTTTTTCGCAGTTTTTTGCTAAACACAGTAACATAAAAATAAAAATGAGGTATTGTTTAGCTCATCATGATGTAAGTAACCTACATACCAAGTTTGAATGAAAAAAAGTTGAATTTGTTGATTATTGATTTTTTTAAAATTATCGATATCTTTTTTTTTTTTTTTTTTTACACTAAGAACCTATCTCTTACATTGTACAATGTATGTACCAAATTTGGTCAAAATCGGTTGGATGGATCTCTAGTTAATAAGTATCACACACAGACATCCTTTATTATATATATATATATATATATATATATATATATATATAAGAATGAAGAAAAACAAGAAAATCAAAATATAAACAAAACTTATCTTATTTCCAAAGAAAAAATACTGCCAACATTGTAAACAATTGTCAACCACACCTGCCTATTGTTTTATTATCTATTGTGCAAACTAAGTGTATTTGCAAACTTGCTGTTTCAATTAAAGAGATTTTTTTAAGCTGAGTAAAAATTTCTGAAAATGTGTATTTATGATCTCCACCATTATTTGCTTTCTATTTTTGTACAAAATTTCCTGTATTATGGCACAAAAAATATGGTAATGTTCAATCTGTGTGATTAATGGAAAAACATTGGGTTAAGAGTACTAATGGAGGAGATTGTTAAAAAATATTAGCTTAAAATAATTTTTATTCATTAATTACCTTGCTGTACATGATGGCTTCAGATGTTGCAAATATAAAACTTTTTGCAAGTGTTACAATTTAATATTGAATTTGAAAACCAATTTAGTATACTGAAGCCTGTGAACAAAAAGAAAAAAAAGAAAATTTATTTTTAGATAATGCAAATCTATTAAACAACTTAGAAATATGTCTGCTTTTGTCTCTGGTTATCTATATTTGAAACACTTATATATACAACTTTGCTGTTACTGGATAACAATGTTCTCTTGTTTTCATTGTCTTTTCTCTTCCTATTGATTGTTCATATTTGGAGGAATCATGAATGTTCAGTGGGTTAATAGTCAGTTTTTACTTACTCTCTCTCTCTCACTAACAAGATGGCTACTTTTTTTTATTCTTATCTATTTAAAATTACTTTGTGTATGTATGTAAGTGTGTGTGTATTATTATTATATATATATATATATATATATATTATATTTGAGTCAGTGCACTCAGATGTTTAACTTGTTTTTATTGACAAGTTAGCTGCATTTATCAGAGCAGAATCTGAAGACCACCCCCCCTCAAAAAAAAAAAATGAAGCTAAATTGGCTAATGTTACCCATCATACAATTTTCTGGCTGGAAATAAAATGGTTTCTGCTTATCTGCTATTTTAGCCAGTATTGTTTGATTTGAAATAGATGTATGTCATGCGTTTGCCTGCTTCCTCATCTTTTGATTTATAGATCAGAAGATGCAGGAAATTCTTTCTTGTTGAAGTTTACTTCTGAAATGAGTGCCTCATTACGCAAATAAGACAACCATTTATTTCCAATGTAAAAAGCCACATAGCCAAATAAAAAAAAAAAAAATATCATTACAAGAATTTTATTGGACTTTTTTTTGTTCTGTCTCTATCGATGTTGGAAGTAATGTGCTGATTATTTGAACCAAGAAATAATTATTCAATGGTTTCTTATGCTTCCTAATTGGTCTCGGTGTTGTGGTTCTTTTGGTAAAATCATTGATGGATATGGATTTATGTCTATCATTTAGCATCTATACAATAAGTAGAATTTATTTTCTTTCTTAAAGATTCACTCTATTGTCAATACCATATCATATTGCCTTGTATACATGCATCAAATGAAAACTCATACTTTCACAGATCGATCTATTTTTTCTTTTTTCCTAATCTTGCAAACCATTGATAGTTTTAGTTGTATTTGAAAGCCCAAATATGTAACCTTGTATATAACATATATTTCATGAGAAAATTCAATCAGTGTGTCTCTAAGATAATTGTGAACCAAGCTAAAATCTAATGGCAAAAAAGTCAGTGTGGTTTGGGAAGAAAATAATGAAGGAAATTAAAAATTCTGCTTTTCAGGTTTTTGTTAATTGGTGACAGAAAAATTTTGTTAAATAACAAAAAGTGTTTTTAAAATTTAAAAGAAAAAATTGTGTCATTTTGATCTGGTATTTGATGAATCTTTTTAAAAGCCTGTTCTGTTTGCTTTTCATTCTAGCTTCAACTTTTGGAGCTGCGGACAAACAATTATGAACTTGATAGCAAATGCAAGCGCCAAGAACGTGGTAAGAATCTTCAGCCAATGTGCAATTGGCATTATTTACTCTTGACTGCTTTTATATATTTTTTTTTTTTTTTAAATTTAATTATTTTTATGCCAACAATTTCTATAAGTTTTTCTTAATCAACCTGTTTCATCTTTTTATCATCTGGCTCCATTTCAGTTCTCATAGAGACCAAAGTTTTTCTTTTTTTTTTTTTTTTTTTTTTTTTTTTATTAATATAAATTTTGTAAAATAAATCTGTTTACTATTTTGTAGCAGCAATTGTATGTTTTATATTTACCTGTATTGAAATCAAGATTTGGTTTAAATCAAATAGATTTAAATCCTGATGTTTTTTAAAGAAATCACTCATTTAAATCAATTTTACAAAAATCTTCATTGAAAGCAAAAGATGTAGAAATAAAATAATGTTTTTGTTTTCATGTAATTTCATCAAGGAAGAAAAGTGTTAAGCATATTGAATCAAATATTTATTCACCAACTGAATAATTTTTTTTTCTTAGTTTTTTTTATGACAATAAAATTTTAACCATTTTTAACAAATTTTAAAATTCAACATGCAGAGTGTTTTTTTGCATTCCTGGATTTAAATAGGAAGACTAGGTTTGCTGCTTTATTTGTATCAAGACTGTTTCTTATTTTTGAATACATCTGTACAAAGCTCATGAAAACTTATTCAGCACTAGAAGATGAGGCCACTGCTGACAAGAGTTTCTTAACCACAGAAAGCATACCACTACTCAAGACACTTTCAAATTTCAAAGTTAAAAAACAATGCACACAGGAATTGAAAAACCCAGATCTAAGTTAAAAAAAAAAAAAAAAAATTGGCAGTGTTGCTAGCAAACTACTCATAAAAAATTACAAGATTATTTATGTACAAATCAGTCATATGTAGCTGATAATCAACATGTCAATCTTATTTTAAAATGCTGTAAGAATAAAATAGTTGTATGACCTTATCTGAAAAAGAAAACCGAAAAAAACTAGACTGTAAGTTGAATGTATACGCAATCCAAAACATTACAACATGGTAAAAATTAAATATAAATTTTTTTTATTGAATAAATTGGGGAAAGTCAGCCAGAAATAACCAAAAATTGTTAATTTGGCAACCTTAAATTATCCTATCGTAATCTCTCAAGCTATTTTTATCAGCTTGGCTCTTTATTTTGCTTTCTTATGTGCAAAAATGGAAAAAAAAAAAAAATTCAACAACCCTGATTAAAATTAATCAATAAATACTAAAATGGACTGCCAAATTCTAGTAACCCATTGTAACTTAGTGAGCTTGAGTAAATGGATGGTGGAACATGGTTTAGGAGAAATAACAGAAAGACAAAATTTATTAAGAGCTACAAGAGGCCTGAAGTTGTGGAGAGCCATGATCGACTATGTCTTGAGGAGACATGGCACGTAAAGAAGAATATAATATGGAGTCGTGTTATACGTTACAGCAAGATCTTTGTTAGTGTTTCATGAATAATATTTGTGGATCAGAAGAGAACATATCTTACACCATTACAGAGCCATCACTGGCTTGTAAAAAATACCTTGCTGACAGATATGATCCATAGCCTCATGCACTCTCCTCCATACATGAACTTGACTGGGTGACAATGACAGTCTTCTGCAGTTCACTGGTCATGTATTCTGACCAAAGTGAGATCCAGTAACCGATAATGCCATGTTAATAATGGTTCTCTTGTTGGTTAACACAGTGTAAACTTTATAATGCATTGGTTGCTGGATTGAAGGAACCAGCATTGAATCAGGATAGGATCTGATGCAATATTCCACTTTCATTTGGTGGTGTTACCATCATTGTCAGTTGTATAACTTGTGGCTGTGTGCACTTTTCATGTGTCATTGATGTCTGTGTATAATTTACACATTCATGCTATATCTTTTGGTACTGTTGCCTAAGGAAAAACCTTGAGTAGTTACCACCATGAGGGATAGTACCCTGTTTCGGGGCATTCGCAATCATTCTGCAGTCAAATAGCATTAATTTATGTTTTATGGCTGCCACAGCTACACTACTTACTTACCTGTTATGTTAGATGTATATATCATCCAGCCGAGTCCATTTGTACAAGTGGGGGAGGGGAAAAACATTCAGTGTATGTAACTAACACACACACACACACACACACACACACACAGGTGCTGAAAAGGTCTTGTCCAATCAAGAAGCCAATGAGAAAAAAGAAAGTAAAGTTTAGTCATTTTATTTAGAAAGTGGACTGAGACTGATGGGTTGAGTAAATTGTGATTAAAAGCAACATTAGTGTAAGAAAAAAAGGAAATAAAAAAATCAGAATTAATGATAATGATTGATGATAAACTATTGCTGTGTGTGTGTCTGTGTGTAATATTATATATCTATATATATATATATAAACTGATTGTAGGTCAGCTGAGTCCAATCCAGTGACAGTTGTATTAAAAAGTGCTCTATACACAATACAATAACTTTGAATGTGCAGAGCTGTAAATATTAAGTTAGGAATCATGTAAATCTACTGCCTGATGAGAGCTTTATGGTTGAAACCATTGTAACGAGTGTGTAAGTGATTCCTAACTTCCAATATATATTGATGGGTATTTGTAGCAAATAGCAAATATACTACTGTTAAACAAGATTGTTGATTATTATTCTTATATCATCATGTGTGATGATAGTTTTTAATATTTTTCTTTTGCTTTTATTGACAGAATATTAATTGATGGTTACTAAAATGCCTTTCCCATTAATCAATATGACCGACTGTACTTCAGTAGTGGAAAAGAGAAGCATTTATCATTTGCTGATAGGGATGAATGTTAATTAGTTTGATGATGATAGATTTTTTCCTCCTTTTTTTCTTTTTTTTTTTTCTACTTATTTGATGTCTCATATCAAAATCTAATTTTCATTTGGTTCCTTTATTTATTTATTTTTTTCTGAAATATAAAATATTTCAACAGACCATTTTGAAAAATTGAAATAAGCGTTTTTTTTCTCCCAAGACTATGTGCATTTTTATTATTTTTGACACGGTATTTCAACTGATTCATTCTTCAGCCTGCCTCTGGTGATCTTTCGTGTTTCCTTACTTTTTTCTCTCAGTTTGGATACGATTGTTTAAAAGTAACAAGACTTTGTATTAATAACATTAGCATGAAAACAGATGATTTTGGAAGAGGAAATTGTCTTCTGATCAAGCACTCTAGCATTTTGTTTTAAGAGGTATGAATGAGCTTGTAGTGGCAGAGCCAAAGTTTGTATTTTTTCCTCTTCAAGTGGCCTTGCATTGACTCCTTAGGCTTTAATGGCTAAAATTAACTTTTACAGAGCACTAGTTTTCATGATATTTTCTTGAAGTTGGTCATGAATGTTTTGCTAGAAGTTTCTAAAAAAAAAAAAAAAAAAAAAAAAAAAACAAACTTAGTTGCACTAAATTATTTTTTGTTTTAAATTGGATTATTTTTATTTTTGAAATGACAATGAAACATTAATTATAAATAAAAGCAGTTGGTTTTGTTGCTAAATTCTGCTCATCAAAAGTCAAATGTTGGCAATATTTTTTTTTTTTTTTGCTGGGAGCCAATGAAGCAGATAATTTACCGCCACCATTTCTTACTCTATTCTATAATTTATAGTTTTGTTATGGTCTTCAATCAAACAATTCTTCACAGGAACCTTTTTTTTTCTTTTTTTTTCTTCTCTTTTTCTCAACCTTCTTGAAAGCAGGTAGATAAACCTCTTGTATTATATTTTTGAGGATCTTAAAGAAAAACAGCGAAATGCCTACACAGGTTGTAGATATTGAACTGCACAAAGATCAGTAAAGGTTCTTTGTTAAATTTATTTATTTTTTCTTTGGTTTGGACTCTGGACTCTTTCTGGACAGTTTAACCATAGCAATAAAAAAAATAATACCATAAGCTGACTGGGGAAGACACCAGATACTTGAAGACTGCTGAAGAGACATAATGTATGTCTCTAGACACACCCTTATTTATTCACAAAAAAAAAATTTTTGATAATGACTTATAAAAGTTATAAGCATTCAGATGCCATTGGGCAATCAGTGCTTAAACTATACCTCGAAACAAAGAAAATGGTTTGAAATAAATTCTTAAGCAAAACATTTTTTGTTGGTTTTTAACCAAACTGATCTAAACAGGAAATCGCTGACCAAACACACACACACACACACACACACACACTCTCTCTCATGTGTGCGTAGTTTCTTCCTCTTCCCAGACATGCTCTTATTATATGCAATTTTTTTTTTTTTTTTTTTTTTTTATAGTAAGGTCCACCCTGTACAAGGCCCGGAGGTCCACTTGAGGTAGAGGGCTACGTTAAGGGGTAGTTTATATGGATAGGAGGGAAAGGGAATAGCTAACTTTAGGCTTGAACAGGTTAAGATTGTAATGATTGGGGGAAACATCCACATGGGAGTCTGTTCCACAGGGCAATGGTTAGCAGTAAGAAGCTGTTCAAGTGGAACTTCTTGTCAATGGAATACAGAGGGAATGTGGGGAGTTTGCTACTATGTAAATGGCATGGTGGGTCCTAGCTGTGAAGGCTAGACCTGGAGGAACCAAGGAATGTAGTTTGTACCGAGTACTTCCCATTGAAGTAGTGATAAGGCAGTGAGAGCCTTGTCATATCCCACATGTGAGAGAAAGGGTGGAAAATAATTCTTCTCCAACAAGAACTTTGAGATGCTTTTTAACTCTATCAAGACTGGAAAGTGAAGATTGGGTAACTCCCGACCAAATATGGCAACAGTACTCTATTTTCGACCTGATCTGTCTCTTATAAAGGTAGAGGATGAAAGTTATTGCAAACTACAATATGGTTACCATTTTATCACTGAGTCTAATTAAAGCCCAATATCTTGTTAAGATATTTATCTGTTTTTAAAATAGATTAATCTTGTCAATAAAGCATTTAAATGTAATGTGCATGAAAAGTAAACAAAAGTGTTAAGGAAATTGAATATTTCATTGAGATGGCAAGTAGCATTATATAAACTCAGTCTATGACTTTTTATTATGTTAATTGTGAATTAATGTTGTTAGCAGTCTATTTATAATCTAATCAAGCATTCAGAGTGTTTGATTAATAAAGACAAGCTTCATTATTTTGTTTTTTTAATGAAAGGCAGGGATATTTTTCAGTCTTATCCTGTTTGAAGTTTACTTGACAACTTTTAAAAATGTCTTTACAAGAACCAAACTAATTTTGTAAGTAGTCTAATCGAGTATTCAGTGTTTCATCAAAAGATGACCATGCTTTAATAATTCTCTAAATATGTTTAAGATTTTAAAAAATATGCACTAAAATGAAATCTGAAATTTTAAGGTGAGATATTATGAGTCTCAGTGGTGTTTTTATCATGTTTTTAAGGATTATTTATAGTTTGATATTTTAAATATTATTGATGAAAAATAGACTGTATACAAACTTCATTTACTGAAATCAAAAGATTTAATTGTAAAAGTCATTTATCTTTGAAGATTTATTTCTTTTTATCATTTGTAATAAAAACTGCCATCTTCCAAATTATTAATGGCTTTCCCTTTGTAAAATGGCTTACAGCTATATCATGTTAAAAAACCATTCTTATTGAGGTTAAGTAATGTTGATTCTGGTCAGTACCTAGATGAGTGACCACTTGGGAATACCAGATGCTGTAAGCTTGGATGTGCATTTGGTATAATGGCTAACAATTTGGAATGAAAAATTTGAGAGCAGAGTTGCAATTCCAGTTGGTTTAATTTGTTTATTTTTGATTTAAAAAAAAAAAATAAAAAAATAAGAAGTGGAGAAGATTATATTTCCTTTACTTTCATTTGTATTACATTTTTATCTTCATTCAATCCATAGTGTAGTCTTGAATTAGTGTAGTTATTAGGGATGATGAATAATCCAGGAAGGTTTTGGCAATTTTGTTGCAAGAACTCTTATAACTTCTCCATGAACTAAAATAGTCAAAACGCAATTTTCAAATAAACTGTAGAACCAGTGCTCATGTTTTGTCTTTGTCAGTCAGTGTCAGAAAGCATTGCCCCCCCCCCCCAATCACCTCACCACCACAACTCTTGTATTTGTGGCTGGGTTGTTAAATTAGATGAGCATGAGAAACCATGTTCCCCAGTGTAAAGGGAACCATCAGAAACGGTGAGGTTTTGTTTCATTTATTTTTTAATTTATTAGTAGGACCGGAGAAAATGGATTTGTTATTTGAATTTTCTGATGACTCATAATTCTTAAGTCAATGATTAAATAAGCTCTTTGCAAGATCCATGACCTTAAAATACCTGTGGAAATTTCCATATTGGATAAATATTTGAACTTAACAGCTTTAACCAAATATTACAACAGCCATAAGTATGAATGCATGTCATTATTTAAAGAAGAGGATACAAATGAAAAATTCAAATTTAACAAGTTTTTCCATTTCACAAGTAGATGTTAAACACATGAGAGCATTATCGCCTACTCTATCTTCTCTCTTTTTCTTTTTATCAAAAAAAAACCAAAAGGTGTCTCTGATATGTCTTTTCTGTTTTTCCTCACAATCAAAACAGAATTATTTTTGAGGTATTGGTCAATGTGTAACATTAATGCTATTTAACGAATGGAGGAATGATCAGAATTATAATATGCTTCTAAATAACTTTTTATTTTTGATTATTTATGTTAAAATAAGACAAAAGAAACATTTCTTTTTGGTTGAAAATAATCTTGATGGTGAAATTTGGTGTTGTAACTAATTTAAATAACATTTAAAACCAAAGTGATTTAGTCATATGATTTATGATGATTTTTATTTTTTTCTCCAAGATAGTGTAGTGTTGATCTTAATGAACAGCACAGAATAAAAATGGGGAATAGTTCAAATCCTAGCTCAGGTAGTTTGTGCTTTTGGGAAAAGCATGAATCCACTTAACACTAGTAGGTTAGATCATAGATTACTCCCTTATGTTGGTACCATCTAACCTATCCAAGCTGAAAGATGGAGACTGTCAAGTACCTCACTACCACTCCTATTACAATGTGAAATCTCAGGAAGATCACATTCATGGGATATATTGTCATTGTATAATTTGAATTGAATTTTTTTAAAAGTTTTTTTTTTTTTTTTTCCAGAAACATTTGTTTTAAGGAAATAGAAAAAAATATAGTCAAATATTAAAAAACTTATTTTAACTTTCAAAGAATATACACACACATACATACATATCTGTGTGTCTAACATATTTTAGAGTGCACAGATCTTAAACAGAAATATTGACATAATCTTAT
>CAHIKZ030002722.1:1000000-1105000 GCA_903632075.3 Acanthosepion pharaonis | reverse complement strand
AAAATTGTATTGGCTGTCAGAAGAATGTAAAGACTTGTTTCCTATTTGACATTTTTTGTTGAACTGTAATTAACTTTTGGTGTGATGCTAAGTAGTTCTGTTAATTTTAACAATTTTCTCTTATCATTCAGTTGAATTTTAATTGATTTGAACAGAATACTTCTTTCTCCTTTCCCATATTTAATTAAAACTGAAATGAAACTTTTGTAATGAAAAGCAAAAGTCCTTGAAAATATTAAATTTATTCCCTGAAAATAAAAGACAGTCTTTTTTTTTTATATGCTATGTCCCTTCAGGATGTCAGCGATTATAGCTCACCACAAATCCTTATCCCTCCTTGTTCATGATCTGTCATCCATTTATATACAGGTATGTTACGGTTTCCTTCTGCCTCTTTTGCTTTCAATATGTCCTGTGAGTGTTAGATTCTCTGAGCCCTATTTCCTCTTTCTGGGTTATGGTGACCTATCTACATTAGAATGAACTCTTCCTCCTTCATAAATACTAATCTGCGAGACTTCCTATGGAGGCAGTCGGGATGCAGTGTGACCTGATCGTTTGGATGGACACTTCTATCTGCTGACTAATAACACTCTTATTTTGTTCTGTTATTTCATTACACTTGTCCAACCTACCTTCTTCTTTTCATGTCTTTCTTTCTGACCCCTAACAGGCCACAACATTATGTATCCCCAAAATTTTTACTGTCTTTCTGATCTTAAGCAAAAGTGTCCTTTTTGTTCCCTTTTTCCTTAACTTCCTTGTTGTTCACATGCTCCATCCATGGTATTCTCACAATCTTCTGTAGAACCACTTCGTTGCCTCCAGTCTCTTCTTCATCTGTGAAGAAACTGTCCAGCATTAAAGGCAGTATAGGAGGAATGATATTGCATAACAGTTGAGCACACTTGGCTTTTTGTTGCCAACAAAATTTTCATATTTTGTTATGTTGTCCTTAATTACTTAAATTTTATGATGCTTGTCTGGAAAGTATTTAAATATTCTACATACCTGCAGCCGTGTGAGTGATGAATTATCTTCCACCCTACAACCGCTTTTTCTCAGACAAAATGTTGCAAGTCTCTTGCTACTCTGTCGCTATTTCCTTGAAAAGTTTTCAGGTAAACTACATTCTTTAGTCCCACTAGTTCTAACCTTTATGGCTAAGGCCTGCTATACTAGGCATATTATAGCAAACCATCCTTATTCCCTTTGTATTCCAGAAGTTCCACTCAAGCAGCTTCTTTGGGACACTGATTCCCAAGAGAATGCTTTACCAATTAATACAATCTTAACATGTTTATCTTCTTCCCCACATATCACCATAGACTGTGCCCCTGATCTTACTATGTAACCTTCTACCTTGAGTGGCTCTTGGTCCTTGTACAAGGTGCAGATTATTGTAAAAAAAAAAAAAAAAAAAAAAATTCTGGTTATTTTGAAAATGACAGATTTGGTGTAACTTGGCAGTCAGTCAGAGGGGACCTTGCTGCACATACGTGAACACTGTCATTCAGTTGTAAGTTGGATAGCATTGAGTAAGTTTTTGTGTAATTTTGTAAAAAAAAAACACACACACACAAATTCACTCAATGTTATTGACAAAACCAAGCGAGCCTTTTCACCAAAACCTTTTGCAGCTTTTTTAACAACTCGTCATATCACTTAGATCTGTCAGCTTCCTGCAACTCTTGCGTATTTCCATTGAAAGAAAGGATATTTTAGATTGTGAACAAGATTCTGGAGACAGCAATGAAGACTTTGCAGACTCTCTTGAAAAGTGGGGGGAAAAAAAAATTGTATAATTGCGTGAGGTCCCAGGGGAATACTTTGAAGAGGACTAAGGTGTCATTATCCTAGGTAGACTTTTTAAAAATTTATTTTTGTTAAATGGTTGGCTCATTTCTAGAAAGACATCCTATACATGGGGGGCCTGAAAAGTTATCATACCAACCCACATCCCCAATTCTGACTAATCATCAGAATATGTTTATTAAATTCTGTTCTTTTTCAAACTGAGAGTTTTTCAGCACCACTCTGAATAGAAAAGTGTGCCCTTATGAATTTTATGACAAATATATCACTTTGAAAATATCCTTTTTCTTTGTGTATAAACATGTTCATTAGATAATGTATGCATAGCATAGAAATTATTGATTTAACAAGTGAAATTGGCATGTTTAGTTCAAATTCCAGCTGAGGACATTGCATTCACTTTCACACAAATACTCTTAGAAAAGTATGAATTCACCTCTTCCTTCAGCTAGGGTTTAATAACAGGGGGTAGGCTGGACTTTTCTAGCTTTTGGTTGGCAACTAGTCTAGAAGGAGGACAACAATGAATACAAAACTGGTTTTGGCATGAAGCTAGCAACTCCCATCCAGTAAGGACGTAGTTGCTATGAAAATCACAGCAGAAACACCTAACATTAAGAAATTGTGGTCCTGTACTCAACAGGGGAATTTCTAGGATTAACATACAACAACATTGGAGCACTTATGCCTTTTCTTGTTTTATAGAAACAGCTGGTTACAAAAAAAAAATGGTGACTTTCAATTCTTAATGTCAATGAAAATAAATTTAGATGAACTTTTAATACAAGTTGGTATTTTTGGCTGAAAAAATAAAAATTTAATTCTATATCCTTTTGTGATGGGGCAATACCAATATTTTTACCAATTTTGATACAATTCCCAATACTGTTCTAAATTTCTGATTCTGATATGATTTCCAATACCTACAATGATTAAAATTCATTATTTTCAGGCCCTACAGTTGGTTTAGGAAGCTTAATGAGCAAAGTACATTTATTAATAAAACATTTAGTAGAAAAATCAATACAAAAGCTTATGAAATAAAGTTAGATATCCTTTTTATTTAAGAAAATTGGGTAAGAGTTTAAACAATAAAGAGAACAATTTCTTTACATAAATCACTTAAGTACCTAGCTACAGTGGCTATAGTGCTTTACTTTGGTTATCATCAGAAATCTTAAGCTTCTAAACTACATTGTTCTGCCTGGCATTGGATACACTTGCTATAATTGGGGTTTGAAGAAAGAAAAAAAAAAAAAAAACGGTTAAAATTTAAATTTCTCATTGTTAGATAAAAAATGTTTTTAGTTTTCTAATGTGTATAACTTGTAAAGATTCAAATAATAATGGTTTGCTATTTATTGTAAAAATAAAAAACAGTCTATTTTTTGTCCAACTTTTAAGCTTTAACAAGCAAAACGGCTCTCTAAATATTATGAAATCTACTTAAAATTTTATGTGCAGCATTTTTCAATGAATGGAACAAATTTAGGGGTTACAATTTAATTTCAGCATGTACTTCAAAAATAGGACACACCCTAATTGCAACAATAATACTCTAAGCATAAAGGCATCATCCTATGTATTGTGGTTTAATTTAGTTTTTTAAGTTTCAATTATTGAAAAGAAGATTTATTTTTGTTTATGTAGCATACTACATAAACAAAAATAAAATTTTAATAACCAAGACTATAAAAGGATTTTGTGGATTTAAACCTATTATAAGAACAAATTGTTGTAATTTAACTGTCTCAATATGAGGACCATTTGTAACACAAGGTCAAATTTTTAATGTAAAGAAATCAAATGAAACATTTTTTTTTCTTTATAAATTAAAAAAAAAAATGATAAGCCTTGTAGAACATCAATTTATGTGCTTATGTTACATAATTTTGATTATAATTATTAAATTAATAATTTATAATATTAAATGGGAGAATTAACAATATCTAAAAAAAAAAAATTCAAGATAAAAATTTTATTTTGAACTGAAATGGACTTTAAACTAATGAACTTTATGAAAAGTTCGAGAACTAAGTAGAAACTTACATAAGTAAAATAATTTTATGTCATACTTAGGTGTTATTATGATCTATAGATTTTAGTTTTACTAATAGTTTAAAATCAATAAATATTCATATCTTCATCATTAGTACCAGGAATGGAAAATTAAGTTTTAAACAAGAAAAAAAAAATCCAAACTATCGTTTTTGGAATTGGAAATTAGGTTAAAAATTCTCCAATGCCAATTTCAATATCCTACAAACTTCTAATATTTCCAATTCTTGATTCATTAATATCGTCTAATGTTTACTTAATCTAATCTCTTGGATATATATCTATTTTAAATCATATTACTGTTGTAAAATTAAAATTTATTTTAAAGATGTAAAAATGTTTTATATTGATTATTTTTAGCATATTCTTCAATGATGAATGAATAATAGCTAATTAAACATTTTTATCACAATGTTATTTGAAAAGAAACCTGTATAATGTTCAGGTATAAATAACTCTCTCTTTTATTCTTTTATTTTAAATCTACATTTTTGATTGTATTGTGTATTTACATCAGTTCTGATAAATTACTCAACAAAAATGATTTATCTGTAAAATAGTGGGTGACGCTAAACAAACCAAGTAATGATTTATTTAAGTAATCCTGACCAAGTCCATTCAACAAATATCCAATGTTTGTATTTGTAAATATTTACCAAAATAAGTAGTCATGCATAGCAATTTCTATTTGTAGTGTGAATACCAATTTCAATTTGCGTCAAGGTTTTTCTAATATACTATGATTAAAATAAAGTATTCTTTTTTATGAAGTGATAATAGTGAATAAAGCCATCAACATTATTCATATTTTGGTATTTTTTATGTTATTCCAATCCACTGCAGGAGTAATGGGCCTTACCTTTTTATTCAAAGTTGTCCTTCTCTTTGACCTAACGTTTAAAGAATCCAGTCTGCCTTATTATTTTACTCATATCTTAGAAGATGTGAGTTGATGAATATTCATACCTTTCCCTAAGGCATTAGTGTGGAGTAAATGTAATGATCTTGAGCATAATCTAAACTTTGTCTACTGATTAATTCCATTAGTTCAAGTGTGCTTTGAAAATTTGGTTTTGTTCATGCAAAGTTGGTTACGTGAACACTATTTTCTGAAAATGCCAAAGTCTTTTATACTTTCCCTTGATTTTGGAGTTATTTTTAAAAAGAAATGGTCTTTTGGAAAATAATGAATTGAGTTCATAAGTGTATGAATTTGACTGAATCAAGTCATCTACAAAATGTTAAGGTTAACTACAATTTTAACGTTTTTGTTTTTCTGAAATCAAATCCAATATTTTTTATTTTGCAAAAATTCTTTTCAATCTGAATATTTGTTGTTTATTTCCTGTTTTGACTCATCTCTCCTGCAGACTTTCTGGCATGTCTGTTGCCTTTGATAACCAACCTGGAATTTTGGATAGCATCTTTTTCAGGAAGTTACAAAACATGTCAGTCACCCAAGGAAGGAGGAAGTGTATGCTGTATGAAACAGTGTGATAAAAGCAACAAAGATGACAAATGTTCTGAAAAAATATATACATCTATATAATAAATGTGAATGTCAGTGTGTCACACTTTTTTCAATTAAAGAGAGCTCTAGCTTTGAATAGCTCATGTTAGAGAAATTTTGAATTCCCAAGTTTTCATTACTGCAATTGTTTCTGGTTAATTTTTTGGAGGACAACTATTTTTCTATAATAACAATTTTTATAATTTATTGTCCCCTTTTGTCTAGTGACATTTTGGCTTGAATATTAAAAATTGACAAAAGAATAAGGAATCACACAATTTAAAAATAAAATTAAATGTATTACATATATAAGTCTATAGAACAAAGCAAACTCGTGTATGTAAAACAACAGATTTTGTTTTGCAAAAAAAACGACCACTAAACTATTCCTAGAAGATAAGATTTTTAAGTTTTTGTAGTTATAGTAATCAATATCAAAATATAGAGCATTAATGGTAACAAATAAAATTAAATGTCTATTTATCTTATTCCAGCCCTGAGTTTTATGGTGATCACATCTAGTTATATAGTGGATGTAATCTTCATGAAACTCAAAGTAGGGATAAGTGAACATTTAATCTTATATATAAAGAAATGTGAATGTCAGTGTGTCACACTTTTTCAACTTTCCTCCTAGAGGCTGTAGCCCAACATATCATGCCATTTTGGAATCTGGCCGACTCCGTGAGCAAATTAAAAACATTCCTGGATGGATCCAGATCTGAAAATTTGGATTCCCAAGTTTTCATTACTGTGATTATTTTCGGTGATATTTTGTGACACATTTCTTTTTTGTGTAATAACAATTTTTATAACTTTGTAATAAATTTAGGAATAATTGAAATTAATTGCAAAACCCAGCAAAAGTCACCCATGAAATAAAATTGATTGTATGAAAAGTAAGAACCTACATACATCAAATTGTCTTTAAATTAAATGGCAGCAGAACAAATATCATTGAACCCTAAGAGTTAAGCCTAAATATTAAGTGATAACTTAAATGCAGTAATTAATTTTGAGTTCTTATGTAGTTTATTGTTGCCTATCAGATACAAAACCAGTAAGCCTCACAAAAAGGAAATCTCTGCTAACACAAGAGCCAAGGCTTGCAGTGCAGAAAAGAAAGATCTATGCAAGGATCAAACAGTAGCCAGGAGAGCTTCCATTGCTGAGAATATGCAAAGACATAGGGACTCTTTAACTACTGAACAAGCTGAAGGCCCAATCAAGAGCCCACTGTAGGATTAGCTTAAATGTCGCCTGAAAGGGTGGCTTTGAAGCTAGTTATTAATATTTGCTTTGTAACCAAAAAGGAAAAAAAAAATTCTTTTTTTTTTTTCCTTTTTTTTTTTTCCTCAATATGTAAGATAATTATTTGATGCATTAATAATTTTTTTTCTCATACATGCAAAATTATTTGCATGCTGTTGTCCTTATCTTTGTTGTTATTATCACAGCTTTTTGGCTGTTGTGCCCTCCATCAGGTACTTGTCAATTTGGGTAACCTTCAAGGAGTTTTGCTGAAGGTTATAAAATTGTGTGTCCTGGGTATAACGATAAACTACATTTGGCAGCAAGGCCTCTGATCAGGAGGTTTTGAGGAGTATAGAACCACCTCTTAATTGCTGTTGTTACCAGATCCACCCTGATCTGGATTGTTAGGATTCCAGCTATGGGCAAATAGTTAACCCCCAAACTGAGGTCAAGACACTAAAAAAGTGCAAAAATAGGTTTTTATACTAAAATTACCAGCACAAAAAAAAAAAAAAAAAATTACTAGCATTTGACTCTTGACAAAAACCCTCTTTACAAAACTGTCAATGAAACATGATTTACAGATTTCATACAAAGAATATATATTCTATTTATACCAACCAATTCTAAAAATCTTAGCAGCATTAAATGACCCATTGAGGCTGATATGCTGTGAAACTAAATAAACCAAATAAAGATGAGGACAATCATCTGCATGTAAATAATTTAAGTAACTCCTTATCCCAGAAATTTGGTCAGAAAGTATGCAGTGTATATCCATAAATAAACTTTTATTGTATGCATAGCATTTTTCACAGAGTGAACTGCTACTACACTGATCTTTGCCAGAAATATTGTTTCATATGTGAATAACCCATCATTTTTTTTTTTTTTTACCTGTATTACATGTACACACACACACACACACACACACACATATATATATATATATATATATATATATATATATATATATATATATATATATATATTAAAATAAACATTAAGTATATCTATACATGCTCTATCTCTATATATTGGACATTAGATAGGAAGTTTTGGAAACCTATGATTGCCAATGTCCCAAAGGGGCAGAGTGCATAGAAGAAGAAGAATGATGTAATTATTGAGATGGCTGGGATTACCAGCATATCTACCCTCTTAAAGCAAAAACACTTGTGATGCCTTGGATACGTCATGCCAATAGATAATGGTTGAATACCCAGTTTCGTCTTCTACCAAGAGTTGGTTCATACAAAGTGCATCATAGCTAGACTCTAATTACACTACAAAGATATCTTTAATTACAAAAACAACTTGAGTTCCTGGGTATCAACCCAGGTATGTGCTAAATCATAGTCTTCCAATGATCATCCTAGAGGCAAATAACATTGGAAGGTTTCTTTGGATTGACATTTATCCAAAAGAGGTGAAAATATAAAGAAGGAAAGCTCAAAGTCTGACAGACATCACAGCATCAAATTTTGTTTCAGCAAAAGGTGTAGGAGACTAAATTTATTTTTTCTTTTTGCTTTCAGAATACAACTCCATAGTCTCTAGTCTGATGGATGTCATTCATATATATATATAAATTATTCATTTAAAAATATGATTCCATTACTACATAAGAGTTCACATGTTTCAAAACAAGAGCCGAAAACTTCAATTATTTGAATTAAATTGAATTAAAGTACCAAGCTCTGTTCCATCTTCAAGCAAAATTTTTTTTTGAATAACTAATTCCTGAAATGTATGCGTTTTATAAGCATATTCATTATTAAAATTAAAATTACTATGGTAACAGCTAGAGCAATTATTTAAAAAAAGGGGTGTAAGGGTTAATAATTTGTATCAATATCTCAGTTACATTCAAAGAGGTCAAGTTAGGGTGTCTAAATTCAAAGCGGAAGATGACATTGTCTAGTCTGGTTAAGTGTCTATGGAGATTTATTTATTTTTTTTTATTTTATGTTTTATTTTTTTCCTGAAAGGGTTTTGTGTATATAAAAAAACTGTCATAATTCGCTAACAATTGTTTTTTTGATGACTTCATAAAGGGTTTTCTTAATTTTTTTTTTTTTTTTTTTTGAGTAGGGCATTTAAACTTTTTATTTAGACTATGGAGTTTAAAATTTGTATTTATTATTTTATTGTTTGTTTGTTTTTATGCTAATTATTCAATGCCAAAATTTGATGTCGGCAAAAAAATGTTAACTCATGTCTATTGTTTAATAGATTTTTATTATTTAGAAACTTAATAATGTGTAGTTTTTCATGTAGGCATAAAAGGCATGGGTAATCCCAAGTTTTATAAGTTCTAGTTTTGTTTATAATTTTCCATTTTACTTTTGGTGTTTTATTCATTTCCTCAAATGCCAAAAATATTTAGAGATGTCTGATTTCTTTTATTAATATTGTTGAAGGAGCACTTATACTGCCTCCATCTGGTTTTAAATTCATTCTTCGTAGACCCAATGTATATCATATTAGTATTCGAACTCTCAATGTATGAGATAGTACATTGGTATACCACAGATTTTACGCAGCATATATTTTCCAATGGGCAGTCTTCTGGGTTTCTACAATCATATAATTTTTCACTATTTTTGTCTAATTTAAGTGTAGAGTTTTTATTAATACTATTCTGGCATGGGGGTTTATTCAGGATTTTATTATTGTATTTTTTTTATTATACTTTCTAAATTTTCAGTGCAGCTGTAACTTAATTTTAGGGTGATATTATATTTGGATTATTTACCTAAGGAGTTCTTTCCTATTTTCTATATATTTTTACACACACACACACACACACACACACACACACATATAAAATGGTATGTTGAAGGTTTTTGAAAAAATAGAAAGATGCCTACCTAAATTCTAGCTGTGCTCAGCTCGTGAACTCAACTTATTTGGAATAAATACTCCTATGAGTATGCAAACAGCACAAACGAATAGATGTTACACAATTAAACATGAAAAGACATTAAACTAGAATATTTTGTGACTGTTATCCTTACATACCAATCTTCTATGTTAACACAACAAAATATTATCTTTGATGGTGAATATCTTTGTTAAAATGTCCATATAACCACATTGAAGATGGCTCATATGAGCCAAAAGCTTAGATCAAGGACTAACTTAATAAAAATATCCAAATGTTAGACAATTTTTGTCTTTATTTTCACCTGAAATTAAAGCAGACATACAAACATTAGAACGGCTCATGATCAGGCATAATAGACATTCATTGTCTGTTATTATTAACAATATATGTTTAAATAATGATCTACTGCCCCAATACACGAAACACACACACACACACACACACACACACACACACACACACACACACATATTTAGGCATTGTCTTCATTCAAGCATGTTTGGTTGAATAATCGAGATGTATTATGTCTATTTTTATTTTAATCCTCTTAAATTCACGGATCAATTTCTTAGTGCTGTTACAAAAATAAGTATGAAAGATGCTGTAGTTTTGGTTATTTTATTTTCTTCAAGTACTTTCAATCTCATCCAAGATATTTATTTAATCAGTATCACCCTCATATAAGGCAGTAAAGCCACAAAGACACAAGTAGTTGTGGAAGAATTAGAAACAGAAATATTAAAAAATGAGCAGAAAGAAGAAAGAATAATCAGGAGGACAGTAGATAGCAATTTACATTGCATTTAAATTTTTGCAGTTTAATGTCAGATGGAAAGCATGGGTCGGAATGGAGTTCCACAAGCGAGAAGTGCAAGAAAAACTTAGCATAGAATTAATGGTTACATCTAGCTAGCTCAACAGTAAACTGATGAGATCTCCATATCAGTCTAGTACTGCGCTTAAATTCAAGAACTCTAGATATCATAGCGAAGAGCTCATCTGAACAATTATCATATGAGTATTTATACAAAAGATACAGAGAGGCAACCTTAAAGCGGTGGGAAAGTGACTGAAGCTGAGCTGACAAATCAGGACTAATAATATTGCTGATTCTTGTTTGGATTTTATCAAAGAGGTCAAGGTAAATAGCAGGGGCACTGGGCCATTTGTGGCAGCAGTATTCTAAGTATGGATGGATGGTAGACTTATAGATATGTAAGATAGATTTGGGAGGGAAAAATTGTCTGGCATGACACAGTGAACCAACTTTCTTAGCAGCTGACCTAGCAATGGATTCAATATAGTCTTTCTACTTCATGTCAGCCCAAGTCACTTTCTTGGAGGGTAACATTAGCCATGCTGATTGAAGGCAGATAGGAGTCTCTCAGATGATTAATGGAGAGAAGTTTAGTTTTGAAGGTATTAAAATTAACAAGCCATCTTTTGCCCCAGTTAACGATGGACAATATATATATAAATAATGTGTATGTGAAATTGAGTCACTGTGCAGTGTAAATTTCTATGTTCATGCTGTCTGCATCTACAAATACTCTATCTTCAATATTTAAAACATTGCCATTATAAAGATTTTAAAAGTATGTGTGTGTACTTTATTGAATGTAGCCTTTAATTGTAACTCTTGTTCAATCATTTTAAATAACTTCACTTTCTTAATTACACTGTTTAGGCTTCTTGAACTTCAAGATACTTCTATCATGTTAATCAGAGGGAAGAAGCAGGGAAACATTCTAAAAATTTTCTTTATCTTATGTGAACAAATTGATAATCATGAACTTGGAAAATTGTTTCTGCTTCTATATATACATTAGGCGGATCGATCTTTAAGAGGATCACTCTTTATTTCAGGTTTTATTGTAATCTCTCATTGCGAACAACAAAAATCAGCTTTAGAGGAATGTCAACTTAGACCAGACTATATTCATGATGGCTTATAACATGGCCTTAAGCCTCTGCTGGAGGCTTGACTTTTGAACAGATTTTTACACTCTTAATTTTACCACAGATGAATAGAATTAATGTAATTGTGTACAATATATCAACTAGTTGTGAATATGGTATTTCAGTTATAGTATAGAGCAGCTTTATAACAATATCCTGTCTGTATTTTTGACCTTGCTATCACCTTTCAAACAAGTTGTGGGTATGAGGTTCAAACACTGATTGAATGGGAAAGAATTGACTCTGTGTTAATTTTCTTGCTTCCATTGGTGATTCAATGGCAACAGATAATAAAGCAACTCATTCAAATTGTAACTTCTTAAAGCGACAAGGTAAAATGTTAAATTTATGATTATCTTAGTTCTTGGATTAATGTCTGGAGAATAAAGAGAACCTAGAATGATGTCACTTTCTGTCCTGGGTGTGAATGTGGTTTTCACAATTTGCACATATGCAATTAGAAGTAGAAAAATAAATGTTTGTAAATTTTCCTTGTTTTTTCTTCTTTTGATTAGCATACAAGTATTTTCAAGTTGAAGAAACCCAAGGAGTGTAATTAAGGTTTAGACATCTTAAATAACTTTTCGATAAAATTTACAATTAAAGGCTATGTTCTGTAAAGTATACACAAGATAAGGTTTTATACATATATATATATATATATATATATATATATATATATATATATAATGAAGAAAAAAATATGGAAAAAAACAAACAAAAATCCTAATATGCAATTATGCTGTTTTAATGTTAATATAATGTCAACGTTGGATGTTTTGGTCTAATAGACCATCTTCAGGACATATTCATAAAACATAATTAACATTAGACTATATTCAATTCAACATGAAAAAGAGAATGGACACAAGAGTAAGACTAATCCAAACAGATAACTGAAATTTTTTTTTCTTCATACTGTCGGATCTATAGCCATATATTTGCTCTTATATATATATATATATATATACACACACTATGAAATGGACTAGATAACATATAAGAATAATATATATATATATATATATATATATATATATATACACACTATGAAATGGACTAGATAACATATAATATATATATATATATATATATATATATATATATATATATATATATATATATATATATATATAGTGTTGACCCTCTTTCCAAAAACAGTATTTTAATGATATGACATATGATTTTGCTTAGTGGGCTGAGAACTTCTCAGTATCATCTAATTCTCTCATTATGTATATATTGTTATGCAGCCAAAACCTCTAACCCCACACATTTTAATTTACACTTGGTGAACCATCTTTCTTTCAATCTGTCATAGTAGTCGCTGACTACATGATCAATTAGGTCAGACAAGCTGATGACCTAATAACAGGTCCAAGTGAGATCTAAAAATAGCTTTTCATGCACGTGCAGAGAATCATGTGATTAAGTACGAAATGTTGAGTTTGAAAATATTGGAAGGAATCAGTTGGAACACAGATCTTAAATGAATAGCATCTCTTTTTACTTGTTACCATCAGTCAAAGGAAATTGCACAATGAAGATGAGTTCCAATTCAATTTAACATTATGCTGCACATATCAAATGCGCAGGTGAATTACTAAGCGTCGTAATCATCTAAGACGGGCATGTGTGACCCACTCAATTGGATGCAGATTATGACTTATATAATGCTGAATCTTTCTACCCAAATGAAGAATTCTACATTGCTGAATATGTGAAGAGAGTAAATGATCAACACTTGGGATCAAAACTCATAACAGTGAAGAAAGAATAATATATCAAAAGATATTGCTGCATGAGTGAAATGAACTGAACTGAAAATAAAAAGAACAAAAGAGAAATATAAAGTAAAAATTGGAGACAGAAAAGGGAAAAGAGAAAACCGTATTTTATTTCAGGTGAATAACTAAAGCTAAGTGTGCTTTGACTATTCATATCAGATATATAATGCATGCCTCTTTCACACTGAAATACATAGCAAACATCTTTCCACACATTACCTTGCAATAATGTTTTTATGTATGATCTTGTTATAATTAAATCTTATTAAATTATATATTGACGTTTGTTGTTCGTTACTGTTGGTTATTTGTCTTCATCCGTGTATTTGACCCTGTAAGAGAATCCGTCAACCTTGGTCATATCCTTTGACAACAAGTTGTTTTTTTTTTATCTTTTCTTTTTAAATTTTGTGTTGTGACAATTGGTCTGTAACAAAAAATAAATATATGTGATGCGATGGATAAATTGTCATCTAAATTACACAAAAATGAAAACGCTGACATCTCATTTTAACAGATATATTTAGAACAATTTCACAAAAATATCTTGAAATATGAAAGAGTAAATTTATTCAATAAAATCACCATTGGCTTCAACCATGGCCTCCAGATGATGCTTTTATTGTTTATAAATATTGTGGTTAGTCTGACAATGCCAAGTAGAGAGCTCCTAAAATTTACTCACTTGCAAGGGTAAGCACCGAAATATTTTAATGAGTTTTGGTTAGTTTGGTGCAAGGTCATAAATGTGTGGCATCAATAAGAATGTAATGAAAGACTGTTGTCATAGTTTGGGAGTTGGTTTTATAATTAGGTGCAGTTATTTTTTTCTGAAAAATATTGAATATATTAGCTCATTAATACTCTTAGCAGGAAGATATCAATGAATACAACTTAACATTAAAATTCTATTACTACGCTACTAATATGTGTGTGTGTGTGTGTGTGTGTGTGTAATACAAGATGGCCGAGCCCATGGGCTCGGATTGCCCATGTTAAAAAGGCCTTGTGCCACATGACACCCTCTTGGGGGGGGGTGACTCAATATCGTAATACAAGATGGCTCATCTAGACAAGCACTTAACCTACATTGTTTCACTTTTTTGCTTTAACTTAGATCTGTCTTTGGATTTGTCAAATAAGATAACACCCATAAAAATAATTTTGAAAACTTATTCCCCCTCCTACTTGAACTCTTCAATATAATACTACTTCGCTTTCAAAAGTAGATCATTTTTTTCTGAAGTTATTGATATCACTTGAAAATGGAACAATAACTTTAGTCCTGAAACACTGAAATTTCTGTGTTGCGATAAAAAAAATATTTTCATATATATATATTTTGAACAATAAGAAAATAAAAAATTATATATATATATATAAATAAAATGTGTGTGTGCGAGAGAGTTGAAAAGCTCTCATTTGACAATGAAGGGTTTAAAAACTAAATTTTTAGTCAAATAGTCAGCTTTTTGGGATAGTCAGTCTGGGAATATTTTGTTATTCACTGACATACACACGCAGTAATTATAGATATTGTAATAAAAGATGAATTTCTGATGACAATCAAATTTATGTCACCTTCGGTAACATTTGATAATGTTATTGCAATTGTTTTTTTTTTTAATGCCATGTATGTACCTTCTAAATGTACAGGGTGCAATGGACAAATTGTCGTCTATATTATGCAAAAATGAAAATAACACTGACATCTCACTTTAACAGAGATTTACCAAAATTACACAAAAATATCTTGAAATAATAAAGAGCAAATAAAATTATTATATTCAATAAAATTGCCATTGGCTACAACCATGGCCTCCAGATGACTTCAGAATCTCCAGCAATTCTTCTGGATGATCTCCTTGTTTAAGTTGGTCAATACTGCCATAATCTTTGCCTTCAGTTCATCTTTGGTGTTACAAGGAGTTGTATTGGTCTCTTTCTCAACTGGGGCCCATACATAATAATTAAAGAGGTTGCAGTCTGTGGAGTTACGTAGCCAGATACAATGGTTGATGTGGTTGCAGAAATTGTCTGACAGCCATGACTGGGTTCTCCTGCTTGTGTGGCATGGTGCAGAGTCCTATTGCCAGATATAGGGTCTTCCAGCAGCCATTCTCTTGATCCAGAGCAGCACTATCTTCTCGAGGCCCTTGGTGTAGGCCTCCGTGTTGAATCTGAGACCCTCACCAACAATTTCGGGAGTTTTCTTATCAGAACGATCAGTGTTTTTTCTGAGCTGCCATACCTCCATAATCACCATTTGACTCTTCCAACTCTTTTCCCTGCAATATTCTCAGATTGACATCCTGAATTGTTTGTATTGGAATGCGAAACAGGACAGCCTGCTGTTTCCAAACTTCTGGTGCAGTGAATTGACCTATATATATATATATATAATACCAACTCCATTACTCAGTTTCATGTAATGTCAATCAAGCAAAACTCTCAGTTTATTTTATGCTTTAAGCTTTTTTATTTTATTTCTTATTTGTGTGTGTGTATATTAAAGAGAAAGACTGTCTGTTCAAGCATCACAGAAATGTCTTGAATAAGAACTAATGACGTCATTATTATTTAATGTCTTTAAGAAAGGCATGAATACATTTCTTCTCTTCCAAATCAGCTATTTAGCTATGGATTAAATAGCAGGGTAGACTAGGCTCTCTAGACTTGATTGGTAACCAGTCTACAAGGACTATTCTGAATTTAAACCATGGAGAAGGCAATGGAAAACTATTTTCCCTCAAAATCACAGATATTAAAGAAAAGGAAGCTGTGGAGAGCTATTGTAGCGTCTGTCCTGAAGTGATATGGCAAAAACTCCATCTCTGATTCTTTGCTAGAGAAATGAATGTCAAGAATTACAAGGTTTTCTGTTTCTGACTTTATGTTGGTAAGTCAAATCTGGCACAGCTGAAAATGAACTGAAAATAAATCAATGATTAAAGTTGTTGCTTTTTAGATGTAATTTAGATTACAACTGATCAGGATTTCAAGTGGAATAAATTGTTGCCATTATCATTTTATCTACATGTATTGGTTTGTCTTTATACTTTTATCTTGGGAATATTAAAGATATGCTAAATGAAACTGTTTATATTGTGATTTTTGAAAAGAATGAATATTTATTTTTCATTAAAGAATGAGAACAACTTTGAAAATATTTGATCAGTATACAAGACTAATAAATTACCATAACTATGCTTTTCAGAGTCACTTTCCTTCTTTATCTTAAAATTGATATTTACTGATCATAGTCTGAAAAAAGTTAAATTCAGAAATTGTTTTCAGTAATAATGAAAAAAAAATGCTCTTCACAGTTCTAAATAAAAATATGCACTTTCCTATTTTTGATTGCTTCTTTTTATCTTAATGAAAATGAGAATGCCAACTTTTAATCATTTCATTACGATACAATAAAAAAATAAAAGCAAGTATTCTTTTAATTTTTTTTTTTTTTTAATGATTTATATATTTTTTATTTTCAAAGAATTTTTCATGAGCGAGCCATTACAGCATAATATTCATTTTTTCTCAGAGAACAGACATGAATTAAATTCAATTATTAAATCTGTAAAGATGACACTTTTTTTTTTTTTTTTTTTTATTGTCTTAATGAAAAATGTTAATCATTAACTTTTGGTTGATTCTGAAAGTGACAGGCCAAAAGATTATTTTGTTTTCATTTTAAATCAGTCATTATGTCAAAAAAAATAAAAAATAACATTTCAGAAAGAATCTTAGTTCAAACAGACATGACTTTCCTTGGTATCACCATGTAAAAGATTATTTAAGTGTAACCCAACTTGAATGGAATATAGTGCAAGGCTGTGTTTTAAAATGAGACTGAGGACAAAATTTGTTTAGTTCCCTTGTCATTTCCCTATTGTAATGCTCAGTGCTAAGAATTAATCCAGAGGTCTTCTTTTTTTAATAAGATAAGTGCTGCATAGAGATTATCATATTCTGAAATTCTGTCTTCTCCACTAGCAATTCTAAAAAAAAGTTGACAGTCAATTTTCAAGTGAGTCTGGAATATTCCATAATATAACTTTTAGTAGAAAGTTTGTACTTCCTTTGTCTTGGAAAAAAATGATTTTCATAATTATATATTTCTCCCCCCACATTTTTTTTTTCTTCAATCACAAACTTTCAAGCAATTTCACAGATTAAGATTTGGGTCAATTAGAAAACTTTAGCTTCAGAAATAATTTGTCAGTTGTATCACTATAAAGATTTTTTGAATTGATGATCAGAAAAAGTCTACAGTTAGATTTTTTTTGCCTTTGCTGTTTATATTCTATTTACAGTCTTAAGATTGAAAAATGGAATCTAATGGTGAAGAAAGACTTTTAAAAATTGTATAAATCAAGAATACACAGTTTGTCTTGACAATGAAATCACTAGCCACCTATCATCTGAGTCACACTCCTCCCTGGTCTTGTGAACAGCAGTAGAAGTTTCTCTTGTTTCTTGAGATTTCTGGTTCCTTCTAAAATCTTTTCTTTCTCTTTTACTACCAGTAGCTGTTTGCATCTTAGTGGAGTTGTTGCCTTGTTTGTGGTGAATTTATTCAAAAAAATGTATTCTGTCTTGCTACACATATGAACATGCTTTTGATAATCATCTTAGGATTGTGGTAAATTGTAACTGAAAAGTCTAAATTTCTGGGATGAGGAGTTCTCATTATTTACATGTGGACTATTGTCCTTATCTGTCATTACATTTCACAAAGTTATGCCCTCTGGCCTTCATCAACTGTAACCTACAGAGAATTTTGAACTGAACTCTTTATTTAATCTATGGTAGTAGTGTTCTTGTTCCACTGCCAATGTCTAGGTATATCTTGTTTAGTTCTTATTTAGTACTGTTCAGTTATTGAGTGTCCTGATTCCAAGTACCCAGGCCAGAACTGAACTCACAATTACTGTCACCAAAGTCATGAATCAATGTTTTAATCTACTAGGTTATTATCCCGTGGGACAATTCTGTATGAACTTGGAGCCTTAAACCTAACCTGCCTACTGATGAGTTCTGCTACTTGCCATGCTTATTGATCTCCCTAGTCTTGAATGGAAGCCAGTCTAGGAAAAGGACAATTCTTAATATTGACCATGGAGAAGGTAATGGGAAACTATTATCCTTTGAAAAATGTCATGTCAAGTTCCCGATAAAGAAATCTGAGGAGAGGCATGATCACCTATGTCCTGATGAGACCTGGCATTAAAAAAAAAGATTAGGTGCTTGTAAAAGTTTCCAGTGTTTTTATTAAAAAAAAAAAAAAAAAAATGTTATAGTCCATTCAGTTTTGAACATGAAGAGGTTGCTAAGATTTTGTACACCTAATGTATTTCTGTTTATTTTGGTTTTTACATTCATGAATTAATGTAATCCTTTTTTTTTTTTTTTTTTTTTTTTTTTTATCTGGTTCAGCTATGAAAATTGTCCAGCAAAAATTCCACAAGAGGCAAATGAATTTTTCACCTATAAACAAATTGTTAGATTCATTTTGAATTATCAGGCTTGACAGTAATTCAACAATATTTGTTATCCAAGGATGAAGAGTTCAGTCTTTAGGAGGATTAGCAACAATCTCCATAATAGTTATCTGAATGGTAAAAGAACATAGTTAACATTTACCTTTTTTTTTTTTTAATTCTTTTTATTTAATATTTGTAAAATTTCTTATTTATTTTTATTATTTTAATCTTTTTTATTTTAGTGTGTTTTAGTTTGTTACTTTTTAGTTTATTTTCCTATTTAAAAAATGCATGTTAGAAATTCCTAACTTTTTGATATGACTCTGATTGCAATCTTACTGTACATTATAAAGTTGTGGTGTGAAACTCTGACTAATAGAAATGATCATGTCATTATGATAGCCGCTTAGCTTTTAATATATTTTCAATTCATCTTGATCTGTCACTTTCAGGTATTTTTAGGCTGAGACGATATTTGTTATTCATTTCAGAAATCTATCTTAGCATTGCAGTAAATAAATCTTTTTTTTTTTTTTTTTTTTTTTTGCTATGAAGCCAAATCCTGTTTCTGGTGCATTGAATGTCTTGCGGAAATAACATCAGTGGATTCCATTGCACTTGAAATTTGTCTACAAGATCAATACTGTTGGTATTTTGGTCATCCAGCTTGTACATTAGATTCATTTGATAGTTACTTATCTCAACATTGTATTTGGTCTGTATCCTTGGCAATGAGTGACGCTGCAGGCCTCATCTTCTCCCCCCACACACATCCTGCCATTCCTGACCACCATTTTATGCAAGTGCAACCATGTTTGTTGTAAAGGATCATTTTTAAAGACTTCAAAGTATAACATTCTTTTTGAACCTTGTGTGTTTTTTTTTCTTTCTTTTACAAAGTTATACTCTTGTATTGTATCTTGCCTCTTGTTTTGTTTCCACTTTCTTTCTCTTGCTTGATCAGGATTATTGGCTTATTGATTTTTCTCTTTCTCTCTGGGTGAGTGGCTGACTGTTGTGTAGCAGGGACCACTCTCTCTGTACACGTACATAACTGACTTGCCAATTCATCATCCAACACTAATGCTTTGTTTCACTACTGCTTACAACTTTCAAGCACCTTCTTTTTTGGTTTTCAAAAATATTAACGTCTTTTTTTTTTTTTTTTTTTCTCTTGTAGATAGTATTTTGTTATTTTTGTTGGCTTATATCAGTTCCATATTGATTTTTATTAATTTTCATGTGAAATATTTGCATTTTAATTATAAATTGTATAAGTAAAAACAGTTATTGAATTTATTCAATCTGTTACATATATTAGTTTATTTGTGTGAAAATAAATACTTTCTAGTTTCATCAACTTCATGGGAGAATAAGTTGACATAGGTGTTATGTATCAGTCAAAATAAGATCCCGAAGATGACCAGGTGAAACTCTATTGAAACCTCATATCTATAATCACATTTATAATAATATTTCCCATTTTTAATTTCTGTTGTTTATTCATGCCCACCTCTTGTTTTTTTTTTTTTTTTTTTTTTTTTTTATTGTTCTCTCTACATATTAGTGTTTTTTTTTTTTTTTCTCATATTCTCTCACACTCAGTAAGCCCCTGTGTATTAGGAGCTTTATTGTCTTACTTGAGATGAAATGATAAAAAAAAGTATGGAAACAATAGTTTGAATAAAATTGAATGATTCAAAGTATATTGATAATTCCTTGTCGTCCCTTAAAGCCAAAAACAAACTTACCAAAGAATCTTTACAGACTTATTGTGATAATCAAGTAAATGTTGAAACCCACTGATATTTACTTTGAAGGTTCCAAAAATGGGACAGTTGCTTAGTGGAAAAAGTAGTAGCAGGCCTCCATTTATCTTACATGATAATGGTAGCACCCTGTTTGGTTAAAATTCAGTTCTTTCAAGGAGAGACTGGAGGGACCTCTCAAGAGCACAAGCCTGGCAATGGTATATTGCTTTCACAATTGAGTACGATACCCAGCTTGTGTGCATATACAAGTTTGTGTAGACATGATTACTAAAGGTGGTGATGTGTGTCTTTTTTTTTTTTGTTTTAGTTGAAGTCATATTTTGGAATACAATTTCTTTAAGAAAATGTAAGATATTATATGTATTAATGTCATGAAAAAAAATTCTTCCATGTTGGTTGTTTGGTTGATTTTGTTTAGTGGCATATCAAACTCTGAGTTTATTAATGCCAAAATCTAAATATTTTTAATGCAGTTGCATGGCTGGTCATCTTACTATAAATATGTATTTTTATACTTTCATAATGTTTTTTTTGTTTGGGGGTTCACTATTTGCCCATAGCTAGGAGCCTACCAGGTGCTACCACCCCGAATCAGTGTGGACTTGGGAACAGTGACAATTAAGATGTGGTTCAGTACTCCTTAAAACCTCCAATCTCCCAATCAGAGGCCTTGCTGCTGGATGTAGTTTATTGTCATACCTAGGACTAACACCTGTAAGAGATTTCATATCAGCTACAATAATAGCAAGAGGGTACTTACAGATATATCTATAATAACATCTGTAATGGCAAGGTGTTCGTGATAATGTCTATAATAATTTGTGGTGTGATCTGTAGTTGAAATGAAATAGAATAAGACAAAGTGTATTTACAATTCCTCATCTCTAAAATCAAAAACAAAATTACTCGAAGAGTTACCCTTGTTCCCTTTGTATTCCATTTGTAAGAAGAAAGTTCTACTCAGACAGCTTCTTCCCAAGAACAGCTACTTTGTGGAGCAGACACCTGCATGATTACTTCTCTGAACACAACAATCTTAACCTCTTCAAGTCCAGGGTTAATCATTATCTATTCTCCTTATCCTCACTGTACTTCCTCCTCATATGTTCTCACCATTCACCTCATTCAATAACCCTTTATCTTGAGAGGCTCTTCATCCTTGTCTCGAGTGGACATTTCTTAAAAAAAATTGAAAAACTATACTTAGCGGTGAACAAATTAAATTTGTCCGTGTTTACAGGATTCATTCTCAGCTGCTTAGGATTTTTTTCTTGTAAGCAAATGTTTTCTGCTGAATTGTTTTTTTTTTTTCTCACTTCATGTTATCTTAATTTACTTCAAATATGCAATTTATTAACACATTTGTTCTTAAAATCTCAAACCCTTTGGTAATATGAACAGTTTATGATACTTCGATACTTTTTGTTTAATTCTCTTCCTAATTATCTTTATAAAAAAAAAAATCAATTCTTTACGATCATAAATGTTAAGCAATATTGAAACTGGTTATTAGTTGGATGAGTGACTCTCAGATAAATATACAAATATACCTTTTCTCCCCCAGGCTATGGGGGAGAAAACTTGGACTTGGATTAGTAAGATCATTATTATCTCCAAAAAATTCTTAAAATCAAAAAATATTTTCTGGTTTTAAATAACCTGTAAGGAGTTGATAAACTGTAAAAAAAAAAAAAAAAAAAAAGTGAAAGATTGTCATTTTCAATAGAGCCAAAACTTCTAAATAGACTTATTTTCTTTAACACAAGATGAGATGACATGTGTATAGCCTGTCATGTTTTACTTTTTGAATTATCATGAATATCATTGTTCTTTACTAGATTGACTTTGAAAAGAAAATAGTAAAAATGTTGGTACATTTGCTACAGTAAACAAAAATGAGAGAAAAACCAAAAACAACCTGAACAATGTTTATACAGATACTGAGTGGCCCCACCCTCCTGCAGTCCCTGTTAATGAATATATGAATGGGTTGTAAGCTTTTCATGATGTCATATAAAACACAAGACTAAGTTGATGCTGTTAAGTTAATGCATCTTCACTAAAAATGCTATTCACTGGTGAATTTAAAGAAAACAAAAGAACCCCCCAGCAATAGTGACTGGATATTTTCCTCACAAAACAATGTTCAATTACTACCTCAATGAACTTTATTTATATGAACTTTGTCTCAGCAAAAAACTTTTGTTCACTTTCTCTGTGTGTGAATATATTTTTTAAAATGAAGTCATTTCTTGACTTTTCAGCGTCGTGTTTTATTTTAAATGGCATATAATGTGATTTTATTTATAAAGCAAAATATCACAAATTTTTCAGTCTTGTGGTTCTATTGATTCGAATGAGAACAAAAATCATTAAACCTGCTGATGCACTGGCAAAGGAGGCAACGAAAATGACAATAACCAAAATTAGACTCCTGTATACAGATTACAAAAATAAGATCATGCAATACATTAAAAGAAAATGGCAAACACTTTGTGATATGTTTCCAAATGGTATGAACATTGGTTGACAGTCAAACTGGAAAATAAAGAACTATCACCTGATGGAAGACGAGACATAGTGCTAAGCAGAGTCCAAATTGCATATGCACATCTTGCATAAAGTAGAAACTGCTCCTCAGTGCATCTCTTGTTATCAGTTACTCACTGTTAAGTACATCTTAACAAACTGCAAAGAATACAAGAAAACGCACAACAAATACTATGATGTAAAAAATGTTGTTCTTTGCAAAAATGTACCTGCTTCTCAAATGATAGGCTACCTAAATTCTTATTGACCTTGGATGACCTCAGAATGGTTGATAGGTTGTTAAAAAGAAAAAAAAAAACTAAAAGAAATAAACAATTTCAAAGACTTATAGAAGGAAGCCCCAAATTCAATTATATAACCCCAAAATGCCTAAACATAAAAAGGAAAATTCTCCTAAACTACGCTATACTTCCAAATGTCAGAATTCTACTAAAAATCTTGCACAACTGTTCCTTCAATGACTCTTTCACAAAACACCTTATTTGGTATGAAATGACCTACAAGGTTGATGTGCCGTAAAACAAAAATCCAATCTAATCATTCAGCATGGTGGTTATTTTTTCTCTTTGGATCAGTTATCTGAATGATCATTTATCTAGACAAAATATTCCCATTATGTTTTGCTCAGATAACTTGACTGTGAAAAATATTAAAACAAAATCATCTGAAAAATCTTTTATTTGACTAAGATCTATGATGTGATTATCAGGTAGGAACAATGTCTGATACTCTCTTTGTCCCCTTTGTTCCTTCAGGAGGTGTCAGTCATGATTCTTTACAGCTTTCTTTATTATTTTCTAGAACACTTGTTCTTTTACAGTCTTTTTATTTTTTTTTTTTTTAAATTTTTGATACTTGTTCCTCCATTTGTCTATCAGTTTACCTGCTGTTTCTTCTGTCTTTGGTGCATCTTGTGAGTGCTAAATTCTCGAAGCATTCCTTCTTTCATCCTATAGTTTTATAAAATGGTTTAGTTAGTTGATCAGTCTGTTTTTCTGCTGTTCGTGTTAATGATAGATACTGTGACAATTTCATTTATGTTGTCAATGTAGTAGATGCCTTTGTCATTTTCAATGTTGTCCTCAAAAACATTTTTGATCTTCACCCTCAAAAAGGAAATGGTAATCATGTTCACTTTAGTTCTACATCTTTCCAAAGAAATAGCTGCCAGTCTGGAAACTGGAATTGTGTGTTATAGTTTTGGTTCTTTTAGGCCTTTATTTAAAATTTGTATTTTTGTGCATGTATGTCTGTGCATTTACTCTAAATACAGTGTAAATTTTGAATTTCAAAACAAATTTATTTCTGGCAAATATAACAGGAATAGAAGCCACAACTGGTATGACCCCCTCAGGCTGACAAGAACTCATTAAGAGGAAATTGTTGGGAGATATAATGAACCAAATAGTTCAGTCCATTTTCATTAGCAGGTTTGACAAACCTGCTGCTGCTTGTTGGAATACACAGAGTTTGGTTTAGTTGATTCATTTTCTATGGCTTATTGGAACTCTGTTCTCTGATTAACAATTCCGAGCCATTATTCATTACACCACCTGCATATTCAAGCTTATAGAACCTGGTATCCCCAATTAGGTAGTGACCGGGCTTAACATTGTTTAACACTGATCATACAGCATCCAGTGTTTCCACTTCAATCTAAGTAGACCACAAATATTCAAACCACTGCAAAGGCAGTTGGTGTTCATGATAACAAAACTTTATACATTCTCTCTTCTTTTTTTTTTTTTATAGCTTATGTAAACTTGATAAAAAGTTGAATAAACCTTAAATTTAGCTGCTACAAATTCTAAAAAAAAAAAGCATATTATGCAGTAGATGATTTTTTTTTTTTTCCCACCTGAATTCTATAGCCCTAATTTAGGTGTGCATATTATACCCAAATAATTATGTCCTTGTATATGATATGCATTTGTTTCATACCAGTACAGATGCAAAAGAGGCCCTGATTCAAGTGAAAACCTGTCTGTCAGTCACATTCAGGTTTTTTTCTTTAGCAGCAGAACAGCTTGGCATATCCAGGTACAGGCCTTTCTGCAACTTGTCCAGATCTGTGTCTTTGTAAACTGTTTCCTGTCAATAAAAATGAGATCAAAACCAGTAGTTGGTAGTCTGCTTTGAGTGAGACTTGCTTTGTTGTTGTCATTGTTGTTGGAGATTTGGTGTTTTGTTCTGGAATTTACATACTGCCTGCCAATTTTGTGGTTTTTGAAGCAGTGACCACATTCTTCATTATTTAGTTTTTTTAATTTCTTCCTGTCTCTCTCCTTTCTCTGCCTGTTCCCTCTTAATTGTTAAGAGAACAATTTGTTAAGTGTTTCCTTCCAACCTCAACACATTCTAGACTTATTTTCTTGCATTTTACAGGGCAATTTTCAGATGACTGTGCATTTCAATTTGATCTCATTGTCAACATATGTGCAGCTTTAGTCTCTGTTACTTAGCCTTTCATTTTGATATAGTTTCGTTTGAAACAAAAATTGTCTTCTTGGCTAGTGAATACAATTAATTGGATGAGAAACAATTAATAAACCTAAAAAAAAAAAAAAACACAATCTTCTAAACATCCACTTCATAACTTAAAATAAAGAAAACTTTTATTCTGCATAAGCAACATGCATACTAATGGAAGATAGATTTGTGGGGTAAAATTTAAAGATATGCAATTTGATGTCATTTATGTGGCCTTGTGTGTGATGACTTATTCCCACCCCCAGACATAATGTCACAAACCTATTACTACTCTGTTGCTATTGTCCAGATGTGCTCCATTCATTAGTGCCACCAGTTGAGACCTTTACATCTAAAACCTACCTTGCTGCATCCACAGTGTTGAATCACCTTCATTGCTTCTGTATTGCATTGTAAGAAGGAAGTTTCACTCTGAGAGTTTCTTTCTAAGAACCACTATTTTGTGGAACAGACTTCTGCGTATATGCTTTCTTGAACATTACCGTCTTAACCTCTTCAAGTTCGGGGTCAGTTGTTTACCCTCCTCCACGTCCTCATGATCTTCGCTTCCTATTTCCACCTCTTATGTTCATATCACTCACCTGATTCAGTAACCTTCTACCTTGAGTGGCTCTTGACGCTTGTATTGAGTGAACACTAGTTTTTAAAAAAACATGACAACCTTTATGTTGTAAAGTAAGTAATGAGTTGTTGCATAAAGTGCATCTGGATGGTTGAGATTGCCAATGAAAGAAAGTGTTGATCAATCCATGGTCAGCAGGGTATTGAAACAACCATGTGTAAATACTCATTAACCAGGCTTCTTGAAATGAAAGGATACAAGTTGAAGTCATGTCAGGGACTTGTTCTTCCTTTCTGCTCCATGGCTAAATAGTTACAATGAAAAGCAAGTAGTTAAAAATACTTTCTCATAAAAAAGAAAAAGAAAAAAGAAATCATACTCCCTACTATTGGGTTTGATCTTCTGCCAGCTGTAAAATTTCTTGTAGCTCAATTTACAGAGCAGCTGGTTTTACTAACCAGGTTTTCCAAGGCAAAGGGGATGAAAATTAGTCTGGATCATAACATTTCGTGTTTTTGATCCCAAGTGTTTACTGGTAATCATCATCATTGACTGATATCCTGAGCTTTTCTGATGAAAAAGCAACTCAATTGCATCTAGAAAATACCTAACTCCTATTGGAATACTCTATCTTTACAAGAGTTAGATCAAACAAAGAATGGAGTATTGCTGAAATATATAGCCGGTTGCTGCCACTGCTCTGTCTTCACTGTCCAGCCTCAACAGAGTTCAAAAGTGATTATATGACCTTCTGGGTGATGAATTATTCTCCATCCTGCAACCCTTATCCCACAGACAAAGCATTGCAAGCCTCTCATGGTAACAAATCATCCCCATCCACTTTGTGTTTTTTTTTTTTTTTTTGAGAGTAAATTCTACTCAGACAGAACAGCCTACTGACAATCTTGGTCTCTTCAAGTCCAGGGTCAACTGATATCTATCCTACACATCCTCATAATGTGTGCTTCTTACTTCCTCCTTCCCCTTTCCTTAACAGCTTTCAGTAATGCTCTACCTTGAGTGGCTCCTGAGATTTGTATTGGTTGAACTAACAGTAAAAAAAAAAAAATGAAAAATAGTAAATACAAAACAAAACCATCCTGGGTATGACGATAAACTACATTTGTGTCCTGGGTAAGACCATAAACTACATCCGACAGCAATGCCTTTGATCAGAAGGTTTTAAAGAGTGTGGAACCATTGCTGGTGTTCCCAGGTTCACACTGATCTGGGGTAGTAGCACCTGTTAGGGTCCCAGCTATGAGTAAATAGTTAATCCTCCAATAGGAGTCAAAACACTATAAAAGTATAAAAATAGGTTGTAATGCCCTTGATACTCTTTTGGAAATAATATTACCAGCAATAAAAATGTTGTCGGCATTAAATAACCCATTGAGGTTGATATGCCATAAAACAAAACTAACCAAACCAAAGCAAAAATTAATAATCATCAAACCATATCATAATTATCAATGTATATTTATTTATATATTTTGATTTACCTCTTTTCCCTACAATAGATGGCACAGGAGGAAAATCAAGTTAGTAAATTTTTGAGTGATTACTTCCTTTAGTCATTTTAATAATCTGTACAAATAAAATATTTATCTGCATTTAGACAAAATTAGTTTGAGTAAAATGAGCTGTTTTCTTTACTCCACAATTTTTTTAGATTGCAGTCTTATTTGTTCAAGCCTTTCAAATGAGGTGCCCAGATAAATTTATATATTAAGTGATCATCTTGCTTCAACTTAGTCTTAAAATAGTCTTTGTTGTTACTGTTTTTTTGTCATTCTGTTGCTAATCTTTTTCTCTCAAGAGATATTTCCATTTCACTGTTATATTAAACACACAGAATTCTTAACATGAAAAGATATTAAGCAAAAAGTGATTTTATATAATACCAGGAATAACCAATGAATCATATACACCATTGAACGTCAAAAAATGTAAAGAGAAGGGATAAATTAAATGGTTTATTGGCTTGTATTGTTAAACCTTTATCTCCACTTTATTGAATCTCAATATATTGTTCAAAGACTTGTTTTATTGTACCTGACTATTAAAACTTTCTAACAATTGCCATCATTTTTGATGGCATGGGTACACTCAGTCAGTGAGTTATGTGCCATGTGTGATACACGCTTAAGCGATCATGTATCTTTTGATACATAACTGATGAAGCAGATTTTATCCCGCAGTAGGTTGCCTTTTCTTTCTGCAGTAGGCCAGTTGTCATCCAAGGCTATAGAACCCAGTCTATTCTGCTATTTATTCATAGATGGGGGAGAGAAGAGGATTCATACCTTTCCTAAGGGTATTAGCACATAAGAGAATGTAATGGATTTGACTGGAATTTGAACTCGGTTCTCCAATTCCTCAATCTGAACCGCTATCCATTACTCCACCATAGTAGTTCATAATGCTTCATCCACTAAAAAAAAAAAAAAGAAAATGAAAATATTACTACTTATGTCTTGATCAAATATTCATTATTTCGAAGAATGTTCTTGATAACTACTTTTATGTATTAAAATTACATAATAAATTGAGTTTTTGATCCTTATTTGGTTCACCCACAAAACTAGTTTGATTCTTTTTACTGACAGCAAGATGATCACATTTCAAATCTAAATTGTTTACAATCTATTATTTAAAATACTACATTTATTAGAAAATATATTCAGTTTAAATACAGAAGGAGTTCTAAAACTGATTTTAAAGGACGATACTCTTTTCCTGTTACCCAGTGATTAGCCCTCTTGACAGAGATCTTCATTTTAATTTCATTAAATTGTTTGTCTATATTTCCGAGTTGAGGTGTTGTAACTATTTTCCACCTGTGCATGCATGGATATTTACAAAATTAAAAAAATGCTTTAAAAATGACTATTTATTACCAAATAATCTGCAAAAAGTATCTGATTTTTTTCCCCCTTCAATTTGGATTTTATTGCTCATCTCAGGGTAGGGATTGTCCAGACTGAGTATGAAGGAAATGTATTATTCCAATGTCTTATTTCAAACTTGGTCATATTGTATGTGTGTTGTGATAAATAGCACAAGCACATGTAAATCACTCACACAAAATGCATATCTATTCATAAGCATTAGCCCCCCCCCCCAGCGTCTGATGGATAGATAATCTGCTCCTGTTTAATAATATGGATTCTCTGACTTGGTGCAAAATTGAACTGGCAATTTGTTCCTTTGTGTTATGTTCCAAGCCACTAGTTGTCTTGATAATAAAAAGTAACAAACCTCAGAACCAAAAAAAAAAAAAAAATCCAACATTGATGTCTAAAATTCTAATGTCTGTTGTCTGTCTCTAGAATGGCAAATATTTTTTGGATTATTACTCTTCTTTATTACTTTTTTGTTTTGTCTGATTTATTTTCAGATGAGTTCTGATTGAAGCTGTGCAATAAATTGTCGATAAAAATTAGTTTTCAAATGGAAATTTTGTTTTTCATTATTTTTTTATTTTTTTAACCAATTTTCTTGTAGTTGTCTGTTAGCTACTTCATATTCAAAAACAAGTAAACAGAAAGATAGACATTATTATATATTGGTTTTCACTGTAAGTTCTTTATAAGTATATCTCTAGAGATTTTATAAATCTCTGTAGAGACAGAATTCTCAAAAAAAATCTGCTTTAACATAGTTGAAAACATTTTGAAAACAAATTATATTTTTTCTATTAGCTTATTCTAACCGGCTGTATTTTTTTTGTAATATTATTAAAATTAAGCAACTGTGTCTTTTGGTTTGGCAAAAATGGAGCTGATTTTTTTTCTTTTCTTTTCTTTTTGTAACATCTGCTTTCATCTCTCTATATTTCTGAGATTTACACTATTTGGACTGTTGTCCTCATCTTTATTGTCACATTCACAACGCTTCAGTCATTGTATGCTCTGACCTCCTTCAGGTGGTATTTGTTGGAATTTTGAACAAAACCCTTTATTTAGTCCACATGAGGTAGATTGTTCTAATTCCACATACCATGCCTTTGGATATCTCACTTTTAGTTAATTCACCTTGATAAATTTTTGTTTTCTCCACCTTCAAGTTGTAGTTCTCTCCTCTGAGAACTACAACTGAGGGATTGAACTCACAACCCTTTGGGTCAAGTCACTTTTAGGATCAATCAACCAATGCTTTTATCCACTGGGCCATGTGTTCTTGGGAACACCAGAAGACCAGAGTGTACAATGGCTGAAACATTGTGAATGTGACAACAAACATTAAGACAACAGTTTGAACAATGTAAATATTGTAAATATCTGCTTTCATAATGAAAAGCATTTCCTTGTGGCTTGCAATTCAGTTCTTTTTTTTTTTTTTTTTTACTGGAATAACTATGGGTAGTACGACTGCAATTGTTCTGTATAAATGACTCTTGAAGAGGTTGTCACTTTTATTCAGTCATCAGCCATAATCCAAGCACCTCTTTGATATTGGTATCATTAGCAAATAGAGAAAAATATATGAATTAAAAGCTGCTTGGATTCAACATTTGTTTTCATTTTGACATTATTCTGTACTAGATCATTCCATAATGAACTTTAACAAAAAAAAAATGTCTTTCCTCTTATTCAGTATTATGCTTGTTAAATGTGTTGTCTGTCATTTTTGTTTTTATCATAAAGTATAAAATTTAACTACATCAATCTATGAAATTTTGGGTTAGCTAATGGTGGTACATGCACATACACGCACAAAGAAGTTTATAGGCTTTTGTATTTTAGTTCTTGTTTGCAAAAAAAAAAAAAATGTTTTATCTGTACTTTGATGGAGGAAGTAAATTTGATTTTTCTGTTTGTAACTGCAAATGGTGCAGTATTTATTCAATTATAACATCCAGCTTCCATAATGGAGAGATTTTTTTTTTTGATTGAAAATAATCTCTATTCATTTCTCTTGTTCAATAATAATTTCTATTTTTATTTCTCTGTTCTTGTGTAGTATTTAAGAGAACATCTCATTTTTTTATGTAAAAATTGTAATTCCATAAAATTTGCTTGCTTTACAAAACCTTACTTAGTCTGGCACAAGGCCGATTAAGGTATATGAAGATTATGATACTTGATGTTTCATATGTTGGCCTGCCTGTTTGCCTTGAAACCAGCATTTGATACCCTGGCATTTATTTACCTGGCTTCTTATTTACTCTATGTGCTGTGTCCCCCTCAGGACAGTGATGATTATGGCTCTTCACAATTTCCTTTCCTTTGTAGGTCTTAATAAATTTTATCATTTTTTTTATCTCTGCTAAACCTTTTCCCTGTCAACCATTTACTCAAGCTTTTTAGGTAGGTTATGCATTGTTTCTTCTATTTCTTGCTTTCAATCTGCCCTGTGAGGATCAAATTTTCCAAATCCTCTTTCTTCATTATGCACCCTAAAAAATTTGACTGTCTCATCTTGATGTTAAGTGTAAGTGTCCTTTTTGTTTCCATTTTCTCTAAAATCATAAAAAAAAACACAGCTGCCACAGCACAAGTAATTTATAACGGTTGCTAGGTAGTCTTTTTGAAAACAAAAAGGCTCTTTTTATTAAATGTTAGTTTTTTTTTATTTTTGATTATTTTTAAGATAGTGTTTGACAAAATGGTGCAGTACATCAGTTCAAGTGACGGTTTCCATATAGGAATTCCTGTCAGAGAACACATTTTCTACAAAATTTCTTGAACATTCAGGCCAGTAAATGTAACTAATAATGTTTAATTAAAAACAGCATTTACATTGTATCTATAAAAATAACGTATAAACAGAATAAATTATTTATTTAAAAATATGATTCCAATTCGCGACATAAGAGGTCTCATGTTTCAAAACAAGAGCCGAAAACTTCAATATAATTATTTGAATTAAATTGAGTCAAAGTAAGCTCTGTTCCATCTTCAAGCGAAATTTTTTTTGGAATAACGTATTTCTGAAATTTACGTGTTTTAATAATTGAAATCAAAATTTCCATGGTAACAGCTAGGGCGAATTGTTTAAATTGGGTAGGCGTGTGTTGGGTGTTAATAATAAGTATCAGTATAGAGTTACTTTCATAGATGTCAAGTCAGGGAAAGGTGGGGGTGTCTAAATTTGAAACGGAAGATGTATTAACCCTAGTCTGGTATGCTTGTCTATGGAGGTTTATTTATTTTTTTATTTTATTTTTTTAGGAAAGGGATTTGTTCATATAAAAAACTGTCATAACGTTTGTTTTTTAACGACTTCATAAAGAGTTATCTTTTTTGTAGGGTATTTAAACTATTTATTTGCGCTATGGATTATGAAAGTTATTATATTGTATGCTTGTTCTTAGCTAATTATTCAAACCATGAATCTGATGATGCCTACAAAAAACCGTTAACTCATGTCTATTGTTTAATAGATTATTATTATTTAGAAGCTTAATAATGTGCAATTTCTCATGGAGGCACAAATATATGAATTTTTTTTTTTTTTTTTTTTTAAGTGTGTTGGTAAAGCCAACAGCTTCCTGAATAGAAAAAAAAGATTGAAAATATTTATTTCTCTTTTAAGTTTTTTTATTTACTATAAATATTTTGCTCTTTTCTTATTGTTATAACAATTTTGATAACTTTTACTCATTTTTATCTTTAACTTTTTGAAATCTTCATATCAACAGATGAAAATCTAAATTTCCAGGTTATTTTCTTGATTTTCTTTTTTCTTTAATTTTCAAACAATCTTCATTAAAATCAAATTTGATTTTTACAAGTTAATACATGCTATTTCCCCCCCTTTTTCCTTTTGTGATCTTTCTAAATTATACCTTGCTGCATACTGATAACTGCTGCTGATATCACAGTATTTTAGGTTTTAATTCAGTGGAGAGGTATTACCTGCAAAATAGAACCCCAGTGGAAAGCTTGATGTCATTAATGAACATATAAATTGACATTAGAAAATAAGGCAATTCACAATCTATTATCATATCATTTAACCAATTAGCCAAGCACACATATCAGCATGATAAAAATGCTGCTAAAGCTCACTTTGTCCATTCCAAACATCGAGTTCAATCCCTGGATCAGGTAACAAAGAAATATTTATTAATATGATGGAATAGCAGGTTATCATCATTTGGAAAAAATGACTGTTAAGAGTTCTGAAATTGACTCAAACAGATATAACGACATCCTAGTTTAAAAAAAAAAAAAAATAATGAGTATATCATGCCTCTTAGAATGAAAGGAAGTGTTCTGTTTGATATTCCCATAAAGTTAACAAGACAATAATACGAAGCTAACAGTGTATATGCAAGTTAAAACTAGACAAAGCAGCAGTAATAAGGCAAAAACTTCACAAAATAAGAAATGTGTTCACATGCAAAAGGGATACAGTCAAGTGAAGACAAGAAAGAACAAAAATATGCGGGATGAGATCGAGAATTTGTCCTTTTTCATTGGTTAGGAAGAAATCCCAGCATTCATCAGTAGGATTTGTCTATACATTTGGGGAGGTGTGTGTTTTCAGTGGTCATTCTTTCCAGAAGAGGAATTTGAACCAATATCCTGATTCCACAAAGAACAAATACCAAAGGAAATGATTTAAATCTGCCAGTCTGAAGCTGAATTCTGTTCATATGAAATGTATGATATTTTTGGAAAGTCCAAATGGCATTTTTATTCTTGCCCTTGCATCTTAGTGTTATTATCATCTTGTTTAGGGTGAATTGATAAAAAAAAAAAATAATATATATGTATGAACAAAATTTAATGAGGCCAGTTTGAGCTGATTGAATTTAGTCCAACTCATGGAAACAAATAACACCATTTACTAAACAACTGTGAATTTAAACAACTGTTTCTCATTGTCATTCTTGTGTTTTGTCAATGGTATTGTTTTTCTTTTTTGTGAATAAGAATTGTGTAATATGTCTATTATTACTTCGTCTAATTAAAAAAATACAACAAATCTACATTTCTTATATAAGGTGAAACGACGTAATAATGATGTTTACTTCACTAAAATATTATTTCTTTTTTAAAATTATTTTTAAATTAGGTTAAATGAATTAAAATATTATTTTATTAATACATACTTTGGACTGTTTTCAGCAAAATGAAAACTTGAACTAACAAGTCCTACTAATTACTATTTAGTCTTGATGACAGATAAAACAAAAACCCTTTATTTAAATATAAAAAGAAAATAAACAATTCATATTAAATAATTTAAAGCATTACTTGTTTTAAAAATATTATTTCATAACTAAAGTAATCAAAATATATTTTCTTAAAAAAAAATTTTTTTGTGGCATACATTCTACTTACACAAATCCATTAATATATTTGATTACAAATTCTTTGTAAATTAACTTTGGTATTTGTATAATATCTTTAAAAAATAAAGGTAAAAGTGATTTAGAGTTGTATCATAAACTGGGTTTCTTGTCTGTCTAAAACTGTTAAATTTGTACAACATTTCCTGACTATGTCCCTGCAACTTCAGTGGTAAACAAAAGAAGCTTCTCAAATTTGATCATTCTTAAGATGCAAAATGGATCAAGAATGGTTCTTTTCTGATTTGAATTTCCATCAAGAAAATTGTTGATTTAGAATGAAAAAAGAATTACCTGATAGGTTATTATATGAGAGGAATTTGCTATAAAACCAAACTGTTTGGAATTCATGTTTTAATGAACTAAGTGTTTATTTCTTATAAAAATGTATGCATTTTTACTTTTAATGTACTTGGATAGTAATCATTTCCTGTAATGCACTGATAATTTTACTATAGGAAAGCCTTTCATACAATTTTATGATAGTTTTACAAACAGCTGAGAAGGACAACTCTTAATTCAAAACTTCAGGAGATTTGTTTGGAAGCCTTGTGACACATTATGTGCACCAGTTGTATGTATTCAATTCTTCCAAAAGTGTTGGTTCTGCAAAAGCCTTCACCACTATAATCAAATAATGTATGAGTAGTCTGGCTGTTCAATTCTAAGAACTGAGTGGCTGAATCCTCATGCTGAAAAACAACAGGAGAGGCTATTATTATTTTATATATATATATATATATATATATATATATATATATATATACATGTGTGTGTGTGTGCATGTAGAATGAAAGCTCTTTACGGAGAGTAAAAATATTATTTCAGTGAAGGGAATGTGACAGTTTTATGAATGAGACATCATTGTGTATGTCCTCGGGTGTATACTTCTGCTGAAGTTTGTTTTTATTTCATCAACCATTATGGAACAGAATTAAAGTTAATGGAAAATATCTGATTGAAATAACTTTTATCTGTTAATCCTAAAATCATGCTCTGAAAATTAATGCCTTAAGCTACATCAAGATTGGCAAACATTGTTTGGTGAGTTTATAAAAGATTTAGAAAAATTGTGATTTAAAAAAAAAAAAATTCTAAAACTTGATTTTTTTATTTTATACAAGTGATTGTTATTCATTCATTTATTAGATGTCCCACCATTTTAATTTTTTCTTTTTCTTTTTTTATGTACAGAATTCGTAGGTTGAAAATAAAACTTGAATTTATCAAAAAAAATAATGAAAGCAATACAACACTGGTTATCTGTAAGTTGAGAAAAAAATGTTAATATTTCTAAGATAGGAAAATGATGAAATTTCTTTGTGTCATTTTCTTTTTCTTCTTTCAATTTCAGAATATTTCGGTCTGAAAGAGAAGTATGAGGAATGTGAAAAAGAACTACAAAGAGCATATAAAGTAAGTAAATATGTGTTATTGAATTTAAAAAGATGAGAAACTAACATGTTTTTATATCATTATATGCATACAGTTTGATAAGCTGATATGGTGGCTACAAATTAATTTATGACCACAAAGTCAGTTTAACAAATAGGAATAATCCCTGGAGACATGACAGAAATTGACTTGAGTAAAAGCATTTTTGCTTATAGAAAATTTTCACAAAGATATTCATCTTTTGATCTTTTATCTCTTTTTCTTGTATAATTAGATTGCATTATAAATGGTTATTCAGAAATTCTTCAGTTGAAATTTTAAGACATTTTTCTTATTTTTTATTTCATATTTTAAACTTTTACAAGGATTGTTTCATTTGGGATGAGGAGTCCTCATTTGTTATGTTATTTACAATCAGACTTTTCTCCACTTCATTATTATTATCACAACAACATGTGAAAGAATCAGTGCTTATGCTAGGAAAGAGAAATGTCAGCAAGGTTAAACAGCAGCAGCAGTAAGAAAAAAGAGAGACCTTGATGAATTCACTCAAGTGTGACAAGCAGCAGCAGATTCAGCAACAGGCAGATTAAGTTTAAGGCTCCACATTATACACTCAGGATTATCATATGGGACAATAGTATTTAAGTGTTGGTTCATGAATTTGCTGACATAGTAATTGTGAGTTCAATCTCTGGACCAGGTAGTGCCGAATTAGATTTGATGGAAACAGAGTGAGCAATTTCTGAGCAGTATTAAAACAAAAAAGATAGGATATCCCTAGATATGGACAGCAGAACAATCTACACCTGTAGATTAAACAAAGTGTTCAGTTTGAAATTACCTGAAGGCTATGCAGATTGCCAATCACTTGATGAAGGCTGGAGGGCCCAAGACCTGAAACTTTATGATAATAAAGATGAGGACAGGAGTCTGATTGTAAATAATGATTCTTCGTGTTGTTTTTTTTTTTTTTAATTTAAAATTTATTTTCTCTATAAATTTGGATTTGTTGGTAAAAAAATTGGAATAACAACCATCAATTTTATCCTTGAAATCACAACACTAATGTGGTAGAATATTGAACTACTGTATTAGTGTTTTGTTTCATTTTCCAATGCAAATTTAATGAGATTTTATATATATATATACCTGGAAGCTATTTGGGGGAAAGAAAACTGACTATAAAGAAGCTGCCACATTGGGCATTCTTCTTGTTAGATCTTCATGCAGCAGCATTTTATATTTATAAATTAAAAATGTCCCCCACCCCCCAGAAAGCATTTTGAAGTGCTCAATGTATGAATTGAATACCAAACTTGTTACTTGTGTTTTTTTTTCTTTTTTTTTTTTTTTTTTGTCAGAGTATTTAACTGAACACTAGTAGATGATTTGAGAATCTTTAATAACCAATATCTCAAATGATAGTCATAAGATTATCAATAGTTTAACTAATTTGACTGGACTCGTTTTGAAAAATAGCTTTAAAATTTTCTGTAACTTTGATACACATCAGTTGAATTCTTGTTACTGTTCCCACAATGCCTCAGCCAATCCATTCAAGTCAACTGTAAAATCTGTAAAGCAAAAGCATCACTATTTCTTTTTTTTTTTTAAAAAAGAGTAAGTCACTTGTCTAAATTTGAAATTTTAATAATTTTCTAAGCCTCTGATTTAATCTTTGTTTTTATTTTAATAATATTTTGTTTGGTAATTTGGTTGTCTTCATGAGGTTCTAAACCAAATGACCACCTGAGTAATATATTTACTAGCCTTAGTTTAGTCTGGCACAAGGCCAAATGAGGAGCAAATAAGATAATTGTTCTACTAATCTTTGTTGATGCTAGTAAAGAGAAATTGTTGTTCTTTATGTTGACTTTTGCACAAATACCCATGGGAATGGCATGAGTCCATCTCTTCCCTCCCACAATCTATGGGTTAAATAACAGGGTTGACTGGGCTTTCTTATCTGGATGTGGCAAACAATCTAGGAAAATTCTGAATTCAAAACAAGCTATCAGGTTATCTTGCCCCTAAACACACCACTGCTCCTGGTGTTGAATGTAGAATAAAGGGTTTTAAAAGGATTTATTCTACATTCAATACCATCACTTGAGAAGACGTCAGAAGTGTTGAAACAAAATGGCTATTTTTGTAGTGATTTTATAACATTTTTATATTAGAATTTTTGAATAAATGATTATATATATATATATATAATGTGTGTGTTTATAGAAGTAGTACAGTGTTGGTATTTTGCTAAATAAACTGCACAAATAATTGAATAAAACATTGAAATAAAGTAAGTTCATATTTGCATGTGTATTTTTTAATTTTATGGTTTTATTTCATAACATTTAAATGTATACCATTTAAAAATTTTGCTAAGTGTACCTTGATATTTTCATTTGCTCTTAAGTGTGCCATTGCTTAAAAAGGTTGAGAAACACTGAGTTAAATTGTCACCTCTGATGGTTCAGATGGGTTCAGCCCAAGTAGCTCAATTTAAGGTACTTGTTTTTCTCTAGACAGGAGAAACCTTTCAGTTGCCTGGTGAATTCTTGTCGGAGTAATTCAGGAATGAACAGACTTTCTACTGCCTGGATAATACCCATAAAATAATTTAACAGAGGATTTGTTTGCCTTGAAAATTGGCATTCAAAATTTTAGATTTTTTTTAACTGGGTTTGAACACTGACAACTGTTTTAAGAGTCAGCTAAACAACTGCTCCAGACCCATAGGAGGTTCAAGTCAAAACAAAGTGAAAATCTATTGTAACTTTTTCTGACACTTCTCTAGTCACACTTTAATCAGGCCAAACTATTTTGAGATCAGTGTTAATCTCTGGAGATTATGTATGGAAAAAATAGATGTTCTTTTCTTCATTTAACTGTTTTAGCTGCCATTGAAGTAAATAAAAAGTAGATTTATGTTAGAGTAAGTACTGATCTGATCTTTTCAGACAGATGAGTTGTATGGCTTTTTCAATCAGGATTTTGAATACTTCTCTGACAATGGATGAAAATATCAGCTAAATAGTTTTTCCTGAGTTTCTGAATTTTTTTTTTCTTTTCTTAAAGTCAAACCTAAATGAACTTTTTCAATATTAACTTTGTACAAAATACAAATTGCATTCAATGAATTGATCATTGTATATAATAACACTTGTAAAACTCTTGATGTTTTTAATGTTACTCTACATGGAAAATGATACAACCTGTGTCACTGATACCTTGCTGTAAATATATTTTAAAAAAATTTATTACAGGACTGCTATAAAATTAAATCCAACATCTATTTGCCATAGCAAATAAATTACACAATATAACAGCAGATAATCTTTTTTGTTAAGGAAAGGAGGTGAAAAAATAAAGTACACATTTTTACTTTTTGCCATTTTCTCTCCTTTTTCTTAAATTCTTCAGATCAAATTGATCAAACTAAAAATAAAATAAAATTATCTTTACTATGATTGGTTTAATCTCAATGAGTAGCCATGATATAGCTATGTGGTAAAACCTTTTTTTTTTTTTTTTTCTCCTGCTGAGTGATTAATTTTTTGATCTGAATACAAATTAGGTGTGATTGATTGTCTGGGAGAACAGAAAACTCTCCTACCTGACAATAGTTACAATATTCTTATGTGTCATGTCACTTCAGAGCATGGGTGATAATGGCTCTCCACAACTTCCTGTCCTTTGTAGCTCTAAGCAATGTTTGACATGTTACCATCTCTCTTTATCCATTCTCTACCATCCATTAAAACAAACTCATGGGCAATCATGGCTCTCTACAACTTCCTAAGTCCTTTTACCATCCATTAAAACAAACTCATGGGCAATCATGGCTCTCTACAACTTCCTGTCCTTTGTAGCTCTAAGCAATGTTTGACATGTTACCATCCCTTTCTCACTGCCACTTTCATGATATCCAGTGAGTGTTACATTTATTAGGTTTCCTTTTTCATATGTTGTAGAAATTTAAAGTTTCTCTTTCTGATTTTAAGTATAGGTGTCCTTCTAGTTCTGAGTTATTGTAGAGAAGTTCATAAATGAATTTCAAAGACAACATTTAGATATTTGTACATAGATTTATTTTTTTATAACTTTGTAACTGCCATTTTCTTCCACTGTCTTTTACCAACTTTAAGGCAGTTTCATACTTTCATCTTTCCAGAACTTGACATCATTTTAAGTGCTGAACTGGTCTAAAATTTTTATAGGCACTTTTTTTTATTGTTCAAGGCTCATGAGTCACTCAAGGTAGAGAGTTACTGATTGAGGAGGAAGTAAGAAGGGTAGTTTAAGAGAATATGTTCCAGAGCATTGATGTTTTTCTTATTAAGGCAATTTTGTAGGAATTGAAATAAGTGGCAATCCAAAGGTGAAATGTTAGGTGAATAGAGCAGGTGTAGCAGGACATCACATCTAAGCGGCACCAATTTCTGTTGGATTTTCAAAGAGACGTAAAAGGTCTGGCATTGTCCTGATAGAAGATGATATCTTTCCGATTGGAAAGTTCTCATTGCTTGTCATTGATTGCTGCTTTTAACTGGTCCAATCAGGTCTTATCTAGATTCTACATCTTATTTTTGTGTAAGCAGCTTGTAATGCACAATGCCCTTCCAATCCCTCCAAATATATCGCATCACCTTCTTTGGATGTGAAATAGCTTTTGAAGTGATTAACAATGGCTTTTTTCATTTTGCCAAGATCTTTTTCCCTCTACTTTGTCATAAAAAATCTATTTTACATCATCTGTGATTGTTCTTTTCAAAAACAGATTGTTTCTCTTGCATTTGAGCCGAGAATCACAAATGGAAATACAGTCCATTAAATTGTTTTCTGTTAAATCATGAGGCACTCACGCAACATAGTAATTCATGTACCAAGTGTTTTCAAATACTCGTATGTTGTATTTGTAGTGTCTCTGCAATGTCTTGTGTGATGTTACCTGGATTATTTTTCATTAGCATTTCAATTTGATCATCATCAACAAGTGCAGGTCTGTCGAACGTTCTTGGCCTTCTAGATCAAAATTTCCACTTCTGAACATAGCAAATCACTTACAAACAATACTCTTAGCTCTGGCACCATCTCCATAAATGGCACACATCATTTTTGGCTGTTTGTACAGTTTTTTTCCTTTCTGGAAATAAAAGTGCATCAACAAAAGTACATCTCATTTTCCCCCTTTTTCACTTTCAATATAAAAACATTTAAAACTCACAATCTACACATGAATTATATAGAAGGATGTGTTGAAATGTAACCTTTCAGAATATGTATAAAAGTCAATAAATTTCAGTTAGGAGTGAACCCAAATCACATGTTGAAATGACACTGATTGAAAAGCAAACTTTTGTTTTAACCCAGTTGTTTAAAAAATTCACTAGTTTGTAGCATCTTCTATAAAATATAGCTGAGAAAAAATCAAATGATATATTCACTGAAACATTGTGATAAAAACAGCAAAAATGATGATAATAGTCTGAACAATTTATAAAATAATGAAATTGTCTCAAAAGCTTCAGACAGCATTGCTTGAGCATTTCTTCAGATGATTACAAAAAGCAGATAAATAAATTGTAATTTTTCTATAACTTTGTAAATATTTACATTCAGTCACTATAAACATTATATTTAGCAGATATACATGTTTGAGTAAGCTGCCCTGTTTTTAAACAGTATGGTAATGGTAATATTAGCTGGTTCCCTATAAGGGAAACATTTGGCATTCATCGACCAAGCAGCCAGTACTGCTTTCAGTTGAAATTTATAAAATCTTTCTTTTAAAACAATTTTTCAGGAAAACAGCTTTCTCAAGTCCAATAGCCATTATTGCTCTTTCTAGTATTGATGGAGGTTTCCTTCTTAACCTTTTATTTGAACTGATATAGAATGTTAATATCTTGATTATGCCATTATTTTCTCTTTAAGTTAGATGCGCTATCCATTTTAGTTGTCGCTGCTGTTGGTTGTTCTCAAGTGATATCGTTTCTGTTGTATAATATCCACCTATAAGCAGGTTTTTTTTTTCTTTTCTGTCAGATTATGGATAAAATTTGTTAATTCCTTAGAAATTATCTTGTTTATGTTTCAGATACAGAAATAAAGTTATAAGATATGTGTTTCAAAAGATTTTAATGAGAGATGTTCTTCCCTGTGAATCTTCATAGCTGAATGCTTTAAAAGCATTGCAGGGTTATGCAGCAGTTTCCCTGAACCCTGCAGGCACATCTTTATTAAAGACTCTAAGATGTGCCTGCAGGGTTCAAACCTGCTTATGTAGGGGAAACTGCTGAAACATAAACAAGATAATTTCTAAGGAATTAACAAATTTTATCCATAATCTGACATAATTTCTTATTACTATAAACCTTATATATAGTGGATAACAAAGAGAAGGAATTCTGGTAAAAAGTAACAGTTTTGAGTAAACATCCCTCTTTTATTAAAGAGTACATAATAGTTGCCTGCTGGCTTGTGTTTTCCAAGAGTCTATAATAATCAAATTTTATATGATTCTGTTTCTTGTTCAGTAAATTATGATCTAGGAAAAGTGCATTTAGTTGAATGATTTCCTTCTTTATTGTTCTGTAACCACAAGTTAGTCTTTTTCATCTTTGCTTTGATAAAATATGCAGTAGCTTACATATATATATATATATATATATATATATATATATATATATATTTGCTAATGCTACTTGTTAGAAGAATTCTTCTTCCTTGTTATCTGCTCTTCATAATAAATATATTTGCTTGTAAATATGACAAAACTCTTGTTTTATTCTACATCTGTTTTCCTGCTTTTTTTTCTATTTAATTAATAATCTTGCAGGTGTGAGTTAATCTAAAAGTATTATTCTGTCTCAAAGCAGCTGCTACTTGTTGCATGGCATTTGCATTAATACAGTTCTTTCTGGGTTCTTTTTCTTCTGATTATTGCAAAATATCATAATTATCTTGATATTGGCTAGCTGCATTGATCGAGAGAAATCCAGCGCATCTTGTACTGTGTCTAAAAATATGTACGCATGCTAAAAAGAAGTACTAAGAAACAGGAGAATTTTGTGAGAAATTAAAGAGTACTGAACTACTATGTAATATCAGTCCTCCTATATGTCAGTGCATGCTGGGTAATTTTTTCACAGATGAAGAGAATTTCTGTAACAGAAATGTGGTTCTACAGAAGGATATTGAGAATTCCATTGATAGAGTGAGTAAGTAACAAGGAACTGTTAAAGAAAATGTTAACAAAAGAACACTTAGAATCAGAAAGAGATAGCTAATATTTTTTGAATAAATAATAAGGTGCTTGGAAAATTTAACACTCACAGGGTATATCAAGGACAAAAGATATAGGGGAAGGCAGCTGGCCACCTACATGATAACCCTGTTGTGAATGTGTGATATTATGAACACTCATGTAGAAAGGGAAGAGGGGTGGTTTTATCTTGATCTCTAATTATTTCTGTTTAATAGACCAGCAGATGGTTCATTTTGAAGTTTGGTCTTCTAAGAAGCATCCACCCTTAACCAAAGGGGAATGGGTAGTAAAGGAGTGGAAGAGGAATTTTTGGAGATCAAGTGACAACAAAACTGGAAATAGGGTATATTCGGGTGCTGGTTTATATTAAGTCATGCTTGGGATTGGATAAAGTTTTGGCTGGAAGATGGATTTATCTGTCATGCGGTTCCAAAGCTTGCATTCATTTTGCCATCGATCACGTTGGGATGAGTAGATGGGCAAGGAGTTGATAGGGGGAAGAGCTGACATACCAGCTGTTGTTCCAAGTGTCACCTACTTACCCACCTGGAGGAACAGGTGAAGCCCTGAATAAAACATCTACATATATAATAGGGAATGGCCCTCTTCAGTGCAGACTCTCTTTGGTAGCAAACCCCTTTTGGGCACAGAAACATCTCGGTGTAGCCCTTTTTCAGTGTAGAGACATATAGCCACTTTTTTTTGCACGGGACCACTTCGGCATGGCAATTAAGTGGTGTTGCGATTAATTTTACATAAAAATCTGATAACATAGAAAATTAACATTCATAATATACTTTGCAAACACATTGAGTAAAATAAAAAATGAAATTGTCTAAAATATGAAAGATATCTAGAAATAAAATGCAATTTGAAAAATGAAAAAATTAAGGGATTTACAACAGAATTATCATGTAGGTGACCAGCTGCCTTCCCCTTTATCTTTTGTTCTTGATATACCCTGTGAGTGTTATAATTATGAGGGATTCTTCTTAAAAATTCTGTGCATGTCAGATTCTCAATTTCTGACTAAACCACGGATGCGATTATCCACATCCTCAAATATTTTCAATTTCAAAGGAGGATTTTACCCTCCTAAAAGCTGTTCATCGTAAAGGTCTTTTCCTCTCTGAACATTATGTAGGTAATCAATAAATATTCCATAAAATTGTAATTCGCATTGCAGTCTTCGGTTCATTGACTCTGTATGGTTATTTGTTCTGTCTTCTTCGTTTAGATCTTGTTGATGTAAATTCCTCGTATGCTGAGGAAACTGAGGAGCTCTCCTGTTATTAGTTCTTCTAACTATTCATCCCACATAATTATCTTCAAACCAGTCAAGAAGTTCTTGTAGCTGATCATAACTTAGTTACAAGATTCCTTTATTTATATGATGATCTATATAGGAAGGTAAGATAAAGCACAAATCATTTTACACTTTAAGTTGAATTCTGCATCATTCCTATATTGACAAGTAAGCCCTAAAATACATGTTTTTTTCATATTTTGGATTAAATGAAAGAAAAACATCCTCTAATATATATATATATATATATATATATATATATATATATATATAAAATGGACAAAGTCTGACAATTTATTTATTAAAGACATTTTTATGTTTAACGTTCTTTTTTTATAGATACAAGTATTTAAGTAAATGCTCTGTTTATAATAAACAGTATTAAATAACATTTACTGCCTGAATGTCCGGAGAAATTTTCATAGAAAATATTCGTCCTTTGACAGGATTCAAACCTGCATCCTATACGGAACCGTCATTTACGCTGTGCCTTAACCGACTCGGCCACAAAAGAGCGTTCGGTAGGCAAGGTCGAATTTACTGCTTATAAAAACTTCAATCTTCCATGAATCTCGTACATTCATAACTGCTCTGGCGTATCAAATGTAAACAAATGACGTCATATATTAAGAAATGGACAAAGTCCGACAATTTATTTATTAAAGACATTTTTATGTTTAACGTTCTTTAAGTAAATGCTCTGTTTATAATAAACAGTATTAAATAATTTCTATGAAAATTTCTCGGACATTCAGGCCGGTAAATGTTATTTAATACTGTTTATTATAAACAGAGCATTTACTTAAATACTTGTATCTATAAAAAAGAACGTTAAACATAAAAATGTCTTTAATATATATATATATATATATATATATATATATATATATATTTATTTTATTTTTTTTTTTTTTTTTACTGTATTTTGTTAATATTTATTGCTTTTTATTTTACATTTATTATAATGATAGAAGGAAGTTGAAGTTTTAGATTAAAACCTTATTATGTTAGTGTGTTAGTGTAACCTAGTTCCTTAATTCTATATCCCAGAGATTAGTATTTTTAAATTTTTTCCTTCTGCATCTGTGGGAAGGCCTATTCAGAAAAAAAAAAAAAGTTACGCCAAACTAGTTCTGCAGAGAAGCGAGCTAGCACTGTGGGGCCTGTGCTGAAGTGGGTCTGTGCCAACGTGTCCTAACCCCTATTTATTCTTATTTCTCTATGTGGCATTTGCCTTTCAGTCATCATGTTACCTTGTGAACCTACAGCAGGTCCTTCCCCAGCCTTTGGTGCATACCAGCATTGAAAATCTGAAGGCAGTGTCATCCGGTGGATGGAAGTCATGGTTGGGTGTCATATTGTATGTTTACAGATGCCTGGTGGGTGGGAGGCTTGGCAAAAGAAGAAATGCTAAGAGCTATGAAGGGTATGAAGTTGTGAAGAGTCATAATTGCCTATGTCTTGAAGGAATACAGCATGTAGAAGATACATAAGAATAGGATCCTTCATTGATTGGCACTTACTTGTCAAGGTTAACAATGGTGTAGTAGATGTTACTGCTAAAGCTTAGTTTTGGAAGAGTGGTTGTAGAATCATTTCTTTTCTGTCAACCATCTTGTCATGCTTTTTTTTTTTTTTTTTTTATTTCTCCAAGTTGCCTGTTGATAGGACATACTGCAGGGAGTTGTGGATGCATGCCTTTCCTCAAATGTGTTAGTGTGGCATGAGCATAAACATCATCAGCTGGGCTTTAACCAATTCTGTTTTCTTTGATGATCACCTTTCAAGAGATGCCATTGAAAAATGGTATTGAATTAAAAATACTGAGCAGTAAGAAAAATAAATACTTCATTTAAAATATGCACAAAAACTGCACAAGATTTAATAATCATAATTGTATTGATTGATTTTGAAAATTATGTAATAATAAATAGGTTCGCTAATTGTCCGGTTCATACACTTCCTCTTTTAACAGGAGTAGAGGTTTATCACTTGTTTCCTGTTTAGGATTGGGTTTCCGGATACTTCTAAAGTCTACTTGAACTCCATACTTCTAACATCTCTACCTAAACTATGAAATTTTATTTACTATTTATTTATTTTTTCTCAAATGGAGTGGATAAGTTTGTCTATCATCTGGTTCACATTCCTCTCCAGTATTTTGAACAGAAGTAGAAGTGTATCCCTTGTTTCCTGTTTAGGATTGGGTTTTTGGTTATTTCTAAATTCTTTTTCATTCCCTTTCACTCTTAGTAGCCCCTTTAGTGGTATTATCACCTTGCTCGCTGCGAATTGATAAAAAAAAAATTGAGCTAATATACCAAATTATAGATGGCATCTCAGAAAATATATTGTATTCAAAAATTGTACCAATTCTACTAGTTTGAATAGCAAGAACAATATACTGATAAACTATCACATACTTAGAAAATTGAAAATTCTAAAATGAACCAGATGACTGGCTTAGAGCAATACTTAATTTTTATGATGGGCGATATGCTGACAATTGATTAATAATATCCATCAAGAGTGTTATTCATGGAACCAAGGTGAAGAGTCGGATAAAATTTGAAATAACAATTTGGAGAAAGTTTACTTAGGGAGTGACTCTTATGCAAGTCAAAGGACATGAGGGGGACACGTGGCCTGTGTTTGATTTTGGATGACAAAGAAATATAAAACTGTAATTTCTTTGCAGAAGCAATGAGTTTGAAAATAATAATTTCTTGATTTAATTTTGATAGAAACACATGGCAGTATTTTGACATTTTGACGAATAACCGTCACCAAAGTAGATGGAATTGGATAAGAATTAAAAACAAAACATATTGTAAAGATAAAGGTTTACCTTGGAAAAGGCCATCTGTTTTTTGTTCAACTCTGAGACCAGGAAAAACCAACACTTGTTGCAAGGTAATAATTCTTTTTAATTAATGAACTCAGAATTAGTCTTCGTTGGGTGGTTGAGGTGATAGGCACAGGTGAGAAACCAAGGAAGGTGGAGAAGCTGCTGGTGTCCAGAAGAGTGACAGGTACAGGAGAGAGACCAATAAAGGGGGATAAGCTATCCACGCCCACTGAATAGTAACAGGTGCAGAAGAGACACCAAGGAAGGAGGAGGAGCTGCCCATGCCCACAGAGGGGTATTAGTGGGAGATGCTAAGAAGAGAAGGAAGATGTTTTGGGCCAGATTAAAGCCTGCGACTGTCACTGAGAAAAGGGGGAGACTTCCAAATTAGGAAGTAATTAATTCCCCAAACCCAGGTAATGGAGAAGAGGTTCTTTGTGACAGGTAGAGAAAATGCTAGACACTTAGCTACCTCATATCCCCACACCAATTTTGGGCAAGCATCAATAAATATGAATGCCTCGTGAGTTTGAGGGAGATCATCCTGAGAGTTTTTTTCCATCCACTGGGCATGAGACAAAACACATGACTATCTGCCGACGTGAACCCCCGACATCAACCTTGAGCCAAACTTATCAAATCAGCTAAATGACCTTTACCACATCCGCAAAACAAACCTTGTCAACTTAACAAAGTGTCACATCTGATTTAAGAAGTGGGGTGGGTCGACAAACACCTGCATGCTAACACCTAGACCCTAACAACGATTAACCAACTACTGTATGTAGTACTTGATATAAAAATAGTATATATATTTTTATATTATTCAAGTGTTATTTTTCTCCTGTTTTCTTGTGTGTCTTCACCCTGCTTGGACCAGCCCAATACAAAGATACCTATTACTAGTTAATCTTGGCCTCCTTATGATCAAACCAAATCATAACATGGGTTAATGCAGTTCCAAGATTGAAGAGATTACTCCATCGATCAGCTGCAGTATTAGAGGTCTTGGATGACCAGGGAGGGTATAGCGCGACATTAAATCCATACATAAAAAAAAAACAGTTTGAACAAACATTTAAGCAATTTGAGTATTAATTCTTGCACAATAATTATGCAGCCCAATTACTGGTCAAAATCTTATGTTTCTTATGAAAAAAATTGAAGCACTATGGAAGTTTTTGTTGGATGAGGTTTACTATGCTCCTCACATTCTGTTAAATACAGGGTGTTCAGGCTAAATTTGACAGTTTTTAAGGGAAAACAGTGATTTACTAAGCCAAAAATAAATTTATTTTAAAAATAGAAAGGTGACATACAAGTTATAATAATCAAAAGACAGTTCATACAAAGAAGCCAGCCTCAGCATTTACCATAGCCTTGATCCAACTCTAATCTGGCACATGTGTCCTTCACTAAGGAAAGCCTGAAATACCTCCTTAATTCTGTTGATCAGCTGGGTCTTGGTATTACAGGCAGTGCAGTTGGTGCCTTTCTCTTTCCTACCTCATACATAATAAATTCATGGGATTACAATCAGAGGAGTTAGGAAGTGGAGATGTTGGCATTGTTGAAGTCATAAAAATTATCAGACAACCACTTCTGATTTTTTTCTGGAGATGTTGCAGAGAGCTGAATCTTGCTGCCATAGATATGGTCTTTCAGCAGCCCCCCCCCAACCAAGGCTTAACCAGAATGTTCAGCAATTCCATATAGCCATCTGAATTGAGCCTGAGACCCACTTCAAAGCCAGAACATCCAGTTTATTCCATCAAGGTAGTACATGTGGGTTATTCCATTAATCGTTTTTTTTTATAAATGATAGAATAAGTTTGCCATGGTTTTTATTTGTAGCATGGAGCTAATGGAATCTGCATGCACATGCCCCCAGTTTTATTTAAGGTAGGTGTATTTCTTTTACACAAGAAGAATGACAAAAAATTTGCTGGTAATAATCGGAAAAAGACTAATAAATATTGTGGGGCACAATCAGGAAAGGAGGATTTGAAATTAACACCTGCTGGACATACTGAAGGCAAGAGAAGTAGAAAAAAAAAACAGTTTGTCAAATTTGATCAAATAGAGGAAAAAATATCCTAAAAGAGTGGTTGGAGAGACAAATATTGCTCAGAGCAACAAAATACAGGAAGCTGTGGAGAGCCTTGATTTTCCTTGTCCTGGAAGTTCTGAATCCTTTCTCATTAGAATAATTCATCTGTAGAGATCTTCTCATTCCAGATGTAGACACCAAAGATTATGATAGACAATGTTAACCCAAAAGCTGGTTTGAAAGTAAACCATCTGGTTACATCAAGTGAATAGATCAGCATTTTTTAAAATCATTTTGCCCCATGCAAGGCAATAAAGTCACTAAGACATGAAGGGGGGGGTTCTAAGTATGTGAGGATATGGGTTTGGAAGAAAAGTATGGATGCTAAGTTTTCCAGTGTTAAAATGTAATACCTTTTTTTTTTTTTTTTTTTTTTTATGATGGAAATCTGAAATTATCATTTTTACTTCAATGAAATTATTTTACTTTTACTTTGTGGTGTATTCAAGATGTTTACAGTGTCTTATTAAAAAGAAATGGTTTACTACTGTGTATTCAATATATGAATGAATTGGCTGAATCATTGTGTTAATAGCATCAAAGAAAATTGAATTGTCTATAAAACTTGAAATATTTAACTTCTTGTTTTGAAAAAAAATAGGCTCTTGGAAATTTTTCGCATTTTTCATGTAATATAGCTAGAAGTAATATCGATTAGATTTGATGCATTTCAAAAATACATACTCTCTTGCCCTGAAAAGATTTATTATAATATACTTGAGATAAGCATAAATGTATTACAATAATCAAATTAGATAATTGCTGATTTATTGCTGACAGCCTTTACTGAATTATTTTAATTTAGGACTTTATTTGATTTTCTTTGTGGATGTTATGCAAAGTGTTGTTCAGCTTTGGATGAGAGTTTGAGTTATAACAAAATAATCCCACTCATTAATAGTTATTGCAAGATGAAACATTTTACAAAACATTTCCAAATAACACTTTTCCCTCTCCACAAGGAAAAGTTTAAAACTTTCAATATGGCATCATGGCTGGTGTCAAAGGTTGACTGGCAATCTAATTTTTATTTCTAAGGCAAATGTTTGGTGTATAGTCTGTTATATCAAGCATTTGGTAGCAAGAGAAAGGAATAATGAGGATTAGATTTGAACAACATTCGTTTGTTGCTGGCATGTCATACAGAGATATTGAAGGATGGATAGACTGTCCGTTTCTAAGATGGTGGTCGGATGTAAGGGTTGTGCCAGGAGTTGACCTAATTCTTGTGTGGCTTTGAGTGAGGTCACAGGGTATGGTTAGTGTGTGTTGGTTTATTGAGATTACGGTGGTAGGCTGTTTTTTCCATTGGTTGGTAGGCTTGAACAGGGCCATGCTGATGGCTGCAATGGAATGCTTTGTGTTGTTTTCATTTGGTGAAGGAATTATGAGTTGAAATGATTGACACAAAGTAAATCTTTACAGGTCAGGTTTGTTTTGATCAGGGACATGACACACTATCAGTTGGAGGTAACAATGACACCCATGATAATCAGGTCATATGTGGATGAGATTTCAGAACATGGAAAACATTCCACTGAAGGTAGATATGGACGATACAAGGCCACAATTTTGATTGGCCTAACAATGAGAGAGACTGGGATGGGGTTTCTCATATCCCACTCTGATATGACACAAGTCCATTATTTTGATTAGACTGTCAATCATATTGGATTCTTGAGGGCTGTCCTTTCTCCTCTTCAATGTGCATGATACAAAATTATTGGTCAAGCATTATTATTGACTAGCCAATCAGAGCAGTGCATTTGGGGTTCATACCCATAAAAGTAGTTCCTGAAAGAGAAAATCTATTTAGTTTTCTTTTTCTTGTGGGGGTAGCCTTATGTTTCTACAGTTCTAATGTGGGATTTATTTTCCTTGGGGAGAGGGGAAAAAAGTGTGGCCCTACTGCTGCAGGCTTCGCTGAATGCTACTCTTACTTTCTTTATTTCTCTTTACTGTCCTGAAAGAGCAGAAGTAAACTTGCCAATTGTAGCTCAACACTCTCCCTGCTGAATGACCATGGTACCTCAGTCAGCTAAAGATCTATTCTCTATGCTGCTTTTTGAATTCCCTCAATCAGCTGCCTTCATTTAAATAGTTGAACAACTCTTGGCTGTTTAGCTATGACTGCAACTGCCAATCAATCTTTTCCTCCTAGCTCAAGAATTCTTTATATGGGCAAACTTCTGCAAATCCCTTTTGTTTATATATTCATGATCTTAATCATAGTACCTTTAATAAATGTTATTTTTACACTTGTTAATATTAGAATATTGTTGAAGTTAATTAAGTTTACTGGTGACTTTAGTCTTTCACAAGCATAGCCAGACAGAGAATAGTCAAGTTTGATCTTTGACAGTTCTTCACTGATATTCCTGTGGATACTGAAACTGGGTATGCAGGACTGGTGCAGACCAGGCTTGTCTGAGACTAACCGACAGACAGTAAAGAGAAATAAAGAAAGTAAGAGTGGCATTCAGCAAAGCCTGCAGCAGTAGGGCCACACTTTTTTTTTCCCTCTCCCCAAGGAAAATAAATCCCACATTAGAACTGTAGAAACATAAGGCTACCCCCACAAGAAAAAGAAAACTAAATAGATTTTCTCTTTCAGTGGAAGTAATGAAGCTGAAAAGGTGGATGTTTTGCTTCTTATTTCAGGAGTGTATTGTTATTTGATGAATAATTCATGTAAGAACTTCAGACATGTATTATTAGGACAATGATGTATTCTGATTTTAGTTTCTTTTACATTTGTTGGTTTCTCATGTAAATATAAAGATGGCCTCATAAGAGTTAAATAGGCTTTATGGGTCTTCAAAATAATGCAATATGTTAACAATCATTATTGGCAAATCTTCTATATTTATCAGATGACCACATAAAATATACCTAATAAAACAAAGTATCTTTTTTTCTCTTTTTAATAAGAAACACAGACAAAAATTAATCCATAAAAAGAGCAATTATTCTTTTTAAGATCACTTTTTTGCCTTCCTTTTCTTGCTCATCATTTTTTTGATGAATATTGCAAAAAATCTATTTGAAATTGCTTGAGATTTTATTGATTTAGATACTTTTAGGCTATTTACTACCAGCCGCATTTATTTTTTTTGTCTAATCAGTCAGTTATTTGCCATGCATGATACACACTTACGCGATCATGTATCTTTCGATACATGACTGATGAGGCAGATTTTTTCCTGCAGTAGGTTGCCATTTCTTTCTGTGGTAGACCAGTTGCCATCCAAGGCTATAGAACCCAGTCTGTCCTGCTATTTACCCATAGATGGGAGGGAGAAGAAGAGGATACATTCCTTTCTCAAGGGTATTAGCATGTAAGTGAATGTAATGGATTCAATTGGTATTTGAACTCTGCTCTCTGATTTCTCAATCCAAGTCGCTATCCATTACACCACCATGCCTTGTGACTTGTCTAATAATTACTATAATTAATTCACTTATGTAAATTAACATTTAATTGAATATCATTAACTTGGCATTATTAGAAGAAAAATTTAAAAAAATTGTTTTAAGAGTGCAATAAACAATGAAATGAATTTTATAAATATTTCTCTTTTAAGGAAGTTGATGACATTTCTTGAGAAAATGCTAAAATAAGAAATATTTAATAAAGAATCAAGAAGAGAGAGTTGAAATTTCTGAGATGCATTATGAGAAAAGAGGGCTTAGAGAATTTGTGACTCCTAGGACATTGATGGCAACAACAGCACAGGGTAACAGCGAATAACCTACTTAACAAATGGCAGAGTGGGGACAAAGAGGCTAGGGAAAAATTGCTTAGAGGTACAAAGGAAAGATAGGAAATTGTAGAGTGCCGTTTTTTTTTTTTTTTCTTTTGTGTTGTCCTAAAGGAAAATTGTAATCAAGGAGAAGAGAATAACTGAAAGCTATATTATCCATGATGGGTTTCTATCAAAATCTGAGATAGTTTCTTTAAAAATATTTTAAAAGTATATATAAATATATGAATATATGCAAACATATATAAAAGAAATGGGAGAGTAAAAGCAAGGATAAAAAAAGAAATTACTCACCATAAAGTGGATGATTGAAAAATATAACAACAAAGAACAAAAAATTAAAAAAGTGCTCACTGGTTATCACTCCTTGTTCTTCAGACCCAATCAAAAACAAAAACATATAAATATGTCTACTGTGACTTAAAAAGGGGAAGAAAAAATAATACCAAAATCAGCAGTATAAATCACAGATAAATTTCATTTATGTTACATTCCTTTGGCTTACAGAGGGAAAGCTGCTTGGACTTTATATATGTGGTCTCAAGAACATTTAGATGATTACTGTAGAAAAATCTCTGGTGAAAGATTAGGTACACGTTAGATTATTTATTAAGTGTTCTGCAATCACAAAACCAGAAGTAAGAACAAGAATGTGCAAGTTTTCATACTGCCTTCAACAGATATGAGCTGATATTTGATAATCAATCCTAACACTTGCAATTATAAGCCACTGAACTTAATATAATTGGGGGAGAGAAATGATTTCTGAAAATATTTAAAAATTTAAAGAAGTTTTATACACTGTCTGATAACAGAATCAAACCCAACAGTGAAAATAAACTTAATAATTTGGAGAGAGGAGTCAAGTATACAGTTTGTATGCATTGATTTGAAATCAGCCAGGAGCAGGGTGGAAGTATTGATTTCTTTGTTTGGTCTATTGAGTGAAGAGTGAAGAAAATGGCTCTATTTCAGTAATGACGTTTCTATATTTCCACTGAAATAAGTTTTGAAAATTTGTGTCCTACAGGCTGAGCATTACTTTTTAATTTCTTATTTTTTTTATTCTTTTTCAAAAAAAAAAAATTGGTGTGTGTTATTGATACCAGGAAATATGTTAGCTACTGTTTCTCTAAAAATGTACTTTTTTTTTTTTTTGATTTTAAGATGAATAATAGCATGTATAGTGAATTTACACATTTTCTTTGATATTGTTTTGTGGAATATCATGAAAAGAGATATATATATATATATATATATATATATATATATATATATATATATTTCCAATCTGGTAAAATATAGACTTTGATTTCTGTCTTATAGCTACATTATTAAATTAATCATATTACACTTAATATATAAGTAATATCATGATAGGAGTATTAACAGTTGTTGTTATTTCTTTGATCCTCTTAGGTTAAGTATGTCTGCCTTTATTAACAATACCAGGATTCTTCTATCAGAACTTTTACCCCTTATCTTTTTTACTAGACTGAGAAAGTCCCTCATAAAAATTTTGGACAAAGAAAAGATAATATAATTTTCTAAATTTAAGTAAAATATGTTTTTGTATTTGTCTAAAAAAAAAAAAAAAGTTGATTGACATTAACCAGTTAATGATTAAATTTTTATTTAGTATCTCTTCCAAAACATTGGTCTCTGAATAAAATGGGATTCAATTAGAAATGGCTGGCTAAAAGTTGGTGTTAATATCTGTTAATTAAAAGAGAGTATCATTGTTAAAAATGTGAAATCAAAAGGACATTTATATTAAATTCAATTTTTATCTCTTAAAGAAAATTATCAGACGGATTGAGATGAAATTATGTGCACATAATTTTTGTCTTCATATATGCAAATGCAAGTAGCATATTGTAATTGTATTTGGTTGCTACTGAAAATAAAACCTTTTCACATTCATTTGCAAAATAAAGGGTTATCTCTAACATAACAATAGGAATTATCTACCCTTTTTTTTTCATGCACTGTATTAATTCATGTGTGTTGTAGAATGGACATCGGCTCAGAATGAGAACTTGGAGAGCCGAGTTCATTAGATTCACTTACGCACAAATACCCTTGGGAAAGGTATGAATCCATCTTTTATCCTCCAGTTATGGTTTGAATAACAGGAAAGACCAAGTTTTTTAGCCTTGGTTGGCTACCAGTCTACTGCAGAAAGAAATGGCAATCTACTGTGGGGAAAAATCTGCCTTGTCAGTCATGTCTCAAAAGATACATGATCGCCCAAATGTGTATCATGTATGGGACTTAAATGACCAACTAATTAATTCATACCTTTCCAAAGTGTATTTGACCATTCCTATAAGAAACTCATCTACCCTTTGCCAACCCTCTTTGAATTCAGTTTTCCTTCTCCTTGACCCCAAAGCTATAGGGCCCAATATTAAGAGACAGAAAAGCTTAATCAGAAACAGAGAAGATTATTGAACTGTTACATGGTATCTGTCCTCTTGTATGGAAGCGAATACTGAACAATCTCCTCAAAGATGAAGAAGAGACTTGAAGTAACAGAAATGTGGTTCTACAGAAAGATGCCGAGTATACCATAGACTCAACATGTGAGCAATGACAAGGTTTTGGAGAAAATGGAAACAAAAGGAAACTTATATCAGGAAGAGGCAGTTGAAATTTCAGGGGCATGTAAAGAGAAAGGTTGGCTTGGAAAATCTGATACTCACAGGACAGATTGAGGGGAAGAAGGATAGAGGAAAGCAGCATGTAACATACTTGATGGGCTTGAGCAAAGGATGGTAGAACAGGTTTTGGGAGAAATAACAAAGACAAAATTTATTAAGAGCTACAAGGGACAGGAAAATATGGAGAGCCATGATTAATAATGTCCTGAAGAAACATGGCACATACCTATTCTTAATTGTAAAAGTTTTGGTGTCCATATTTTCTAGTTCTTGTAGGGAGGTTACATTTAATGGAATTGCATTAAATTAATTTGGGACATATATTTCCAGTGTTTTGGATGGTGAAGAAGGTAGTAAATTTTTATGAAGCTATAATACTAATATAATTTATAAATTATTATAAAAATGTCTTCATGTACATATATAGTTTATAAGATAATTTAACAAATAAATTTTCCCAAAAGGTTTTCTTGGAAGAATTTACCTTAACTTCATATGACTTTGCATTTTAAATGCTTTTGTTTCTCAACTAACATTTCACAGTAAGAAATTTATATGTATTAAATGAAATAGAAAAATATTCTTTATATATATATATATATATATATATATATATATATATATATATATATATCTCCTTACACAGCCAAACCTTTGAACCACACATTTTACACTTAGCAAACCATCTCACTTTCATATAATATATTCACTTACCTTTTTTTTCAATCTGTCAAAGTAGTTGCTGACTACAAGAACAATTAAGTCAGACAGGTCCAATGAGATCTAAAAATAGCTTCTCTCACACATGCAGAATCATGTGATCAAGTATGAAAATGAAACATTGAGCTGGAAAATAAAAAAGAATCAGTTGGGTTATGAGTCTTAAGTGAGTAACATTTCTTTTAATTGTTATGGTCAGGGAATTGCACAATGAAGATGAGTTCCAATTCAACTCAACACAGCATGCTGCATATATCAAATGCACAGGTATATTACTAATCACCTAAGACAGGTATGTGTGACCCACTCATTTGAAAGCAGGCTATGACTTCTAGAATGCTGCATCTTCCTACCTGAACAATGAATTCTACTTTGCTGAATATGTGAAGAAGAGTAAATGATCAACTAATCAAAACACATAATAATGAAGAAAAAATAATGTATCAAAAGATAATGCTGCATGGGCAAAACAAACTGAACTGAAAGTAAAAAGAACAGAAGAAAAATATAAAGAAAAAGAAAAGGGAGAAGAGAAACCTAATTTTATTTCTGGCAAATGACTAAAGCTAAGTGGGCTTTGACTATTCATATCAGATATATAATTCATACATCTTTCACACAGAAATACATAGAAAACATCTTTCTATGCACTACCTTGCATTAATGTTTTCATGTATCATCTGGTTATAATTAAATTTTATTAAATTATATATTGATGTTTGTTGTTTGTTACTGTTGGTCATTTCTCCTTATCCATGTATTTGACCCTGTAAGAGAGTCTGTTCACTACTTAGTTAAGATTCCAGTTTATAGTTTGTTAGATCTACTTATGTACAAATACACCTTGGAAGGGTATGAATCCCTCTCTCCCCCTAACTTTGCTTAAATAGCAGGACAGAGTGGGCTCTATATCCTTAGAGTGAACGAGAAGTAAAACTCTGAATTCAAACCAACCTGGAGAGGGTTGGTTAAGAGTGAATGAGCTTTTTATAACAACATGCAGCTAGGAGAATGAAGAACTGCTATTGTAGCATCATTTGACATGCGGCCACAGTGCACCAGTACAACTCCTGGTACTATGACAGAATGTGCACTGCAGGGCACGGATAATTTGACCACTTTAATCAATTCACTTCCTGTTCAGTAAAAACTTAGAATTTACTAAATCCTCCTCATCTCATCTGTCATTCTCAACAGGAGAATCTATCTATATCTCCGTCTATCTATGTATCTATCTACTTTTTTTTATTACTTATTTCACCTCAAGCAAGGCAATAGAGCTACTGAAAGGCAAAGGGTTACTGAGTGAAAATATATGAGAAAAAGAGAAACATCATTAAGGAGAGAAAATAAATAAAGGAACAGGAATTAAGACAGAAGATAACAGTTGACATTGTATCTATATATGTAAGCTACAGTTAAGAAAAAAATGTAAACTATTAAAAATATACAAGCACGTTTTCAAAGATGTTTCTAATGATCTGTGTAAAATGTGAAATTGCATTTTTCTATAAAATCTTTTTCAGTATTGAATAGCTCTAATCACAAAGTCTCTGACATTTTAAAAGACTTCTTGATAATTATTTTGAAGTTGTATAAGAAAAAAACCTGCAGCATGTGCCTTTAGACTTTTATCCTGAAATGTTAATGCTGTTAAGTCAATTTGCTGTTTTTTTTTTTGTTTTTTTTTTAATTAAAGCTACAACCTTGCACTGAGTAGATTTACTAATTCTTATATGTCTATTTTGAAAATTCCCAAGTTATCAACTTGAATATTTTTCATTTTTTTTTTTTTAAATGTTCATTATCCTCAGAAACTAAAGGTTTTGATATTTACCTGAAATATATTTCTTTTATAAGTTTGTCTTGTTAAATTTCATTACAAAATGTTTCTATAATATTTTTATTTATGCTCCCAAAGACGAGCCATTTTTATTTGAACTTTGTAAACCTTTTTGATGCAGAAAGTTTTATGTTTTGACATTTTTAGCAGCAGTCCTGTGAGGAAGAAATTAATAATTATATGCCAGCCAAATGTCATTTGAATAAGTTTGAAGAAAATAGCAACTATAGATTATGTCTCATGAGGGATGTTGAGACAGAAATGCAAACTTTATTTAAATGCACTAAGTTTCTTCTTAAAATAAAAGTTCTTTTTGCCAATGCTGGATATCGACACCACAAGTCCTGTAAGTAGTTCAGAAAATGTCTGTATTTACCTGATTTCTTTTTGGGTTTTTCAGAATACATGTTTCTAAGTAATTTTTTTATTGCCAAACCACAAAAAAGAAAGTCTGAAGGGAGATAACACCAGGTTTATTAATTGCAAATTACATCATCATTTCCTTGGGTTTTCTTAACACTTAGCATCCTTTTGAAAATTCAAGATGCTTGTTAGTGAGCCCACCACTCACACTGATATCAAATGCATCCCATGTAGGCTATGATATCTAGTGGGGTTACTTGGACAAATATTTATTGCAAGTTGTGAAATGATTCTATTGCATTCCTTTGGCTGATTTGCACAGTAAAGCTCATGTGTATTGAATTTGTTCTGTTCATTTGACTCCTTTCTGCGATCAGTGTTTAGAGAAAAGGTATGAAAAAAAGATGACCAACTGGTGTTACCTGGCATTTATTTTTCTTCACACTAGTCTCCTTTGTCAAGATGGTGACTGAAGGTGATTAGGGAAGTTGATTGTGTCTTCTTTATGTCAGAACACCTGGGGCAGAGTTGAAGGCAACAGACCTAAATGACAAGTGTTCCTTTAGCATGTGGCTAGTGTGACGGACGCAGATAGCCTAAACATGCATACATGCATATATTAAGGTTAATTTCCGCCTAGCAACAGAATGGGGGTCACATGGAAGTCTTGTGACATGTTGGGAAAGCAAGTCAAGAGGTTGACTGACCCAATTACACGTAGCAACAAATGTCTAGACAGAAGCTAGACAGGGGACTGATGTAAGCTTGAATTCGCGCCAAAACTTAAGACACGTGAGAGTCAGAAATTTACTTGGGAGTCAGTTGCTGTCTTGTCTTTGAAGGAGCAAGACTTGAAATCAAAGCGCTGATAATTTATGAATGGAAAGATAACTCATTTGATAATGATGGAACTTGTCTGATTCATCCCAGGCAACTCCGGACAAGAAATATAAGAACAAGTATTTCTGTTTGATAACCCCAAATTGAAGATGCAGAGGAATTTGTATGCTGAGAATACAGCCTGCATATGAAGAAAAGAGAAAACCAGAGAGGAAGAAAGTATATATCTCTGTTACAAGCTGAACAGTGTAAAGAAAAAGGAAAACCAGGGAGGAAGAAAGTATATACCTCTGTTACAAGTTGAATTGTGTAAAGAAGAAAGAAAGAAAAAGGAAAACCAGAAAGGAAGAAAGTGTATATCTCTGTTACAAGCTGAATTGTGTAAAGAAGAAAGAAAGAAAGAAAGAAAGAAAACCAAAGAGAGGAAGAAAGTGTATATCCTTGTTGCAGTGAGTCGGGTTCGGAAACTGAACTGTATACAGACGAAGAAAGAGGGAAAGATATTTTTTACTAATGCTTATATTTTCTTTTATTTTAATATTTTGTATATCTGCATATATTAAAGTTCTTGTATCAAAATTTGCTAAGCCTTGTTGTTCATCCTTGAATTGTGGATCAGTATTCGTGTTGAAACTGAAGTGAACCTGGGAAAAGATTACTGTTCGATTATCCTAATTGAACAGTGTTCTTAAAATATTTTTTTGTTTACCAATTGTCTATTGTCATGATCTGAGAGAGATAACCTGTATCTCTCCACAGGTGTGAGAATGTATATATCTTCTGGTTGGCGTATGATTGTCTCATAAACCCATTCTTCGACTAGGGCATATGACACTAGCAATTGCTTAAAATTTCAAGAGAGGCTCATTATAGACATAACTATTGGGGATCCTTCCATTTGATTTTTTTTTATTCTAGAATTTAATTAATAAGTGTAATTGTTTGTCAAACCTGATTTATAGCCTGATCTCCAACTGTCAGTTATATCATTTCATTTACTATCTGATTCTGTTGAAATTATCGCTGTCATAATCATCACATGACCAACATTCTATCTTTACATTGGTTCTTTCTGTGATTTCTGTTAAATAATTCCTTATTAAAATTAAATCTCTTTACCTATTGTCATTTTCTGGTTGTGATGAATCTAGCATAAAATCATAAGATATATTGATTTAAATGAGAAATTCTCACACATTCCCTCCCGCAACCAAAATACAAACTATCTGTAACATTGTTAGTTGGGAAATGCTTGAAACTCCAAGTGTGGCTCATTATGCTAGGTTTCCAAACAAGGGCAATAACTATCATGAATTCTGGTTATATTTTTATTTCTATAATTTCCTTATTAGTTAGGATCTTTTGGCTGGTTTGAATTCCTTCTAGCTTGATTTTTGCCAATCAATCATATCATCTCATTTACAGATGGCTCAAAGAATCATTTCCTATTGCCAAATATGATCACTTTTACTACCCCTAAATATCATCCCTTTTCGCTGTCATAATTGGGAATAAATTCAGAGTGAAGTCAGTCACAAATCCTACCACCAATTTTACAATTTTATTTATCTATTCACTTATCTGTTTATTTGTCTATTTTCTTTCTTGATAAATGAAAAGAAAAATTTTGCTTAATTTTTTTTTCATCTTGTCTAAAAGATCTACACATCTACTACTTGTTTGTAAAATCCAACTGTAGGTGACTTTTGTTTAACAGAATATTGTTTGAATAATAGAAGGAAGAATTAGTTTTCTCTCTTGTATTGGTGAGTTAATCAATTCTTTTAAAATCAATCTAAACAAGGTTAGTACAATGTTTGTGCTTCAGGACTGCATAGAGAGCTATGTCATACAGGACATAAAGTGTTAACAGGAGAAATAAACAGGGAAGAATTCTTGACCTGTCTGCATTCTTTTCTGTTAGCCATAGTGTTATACAAGTGATAATATTTTAAGAATTATTAATAATAATAATAATAATAATAATTATTATGCTGCTTATGATTGCATTTACAAATAATTATATTTAGAAAGTAACCTGACACATTTTTACTAAAAAAATTTGAGGTCTAAATCTGCCTGTATCCTATACACTGAATATGTGTGTGTGTGTGTGTGTGTATATATATATATATATATATATATATATATATATATATATGCTTGTATTAAAGATTCATTTGAATTTCCACGTTTTATGCAGTGTTATTTGCCTACGGATAAATTTATGTGTTCATATGATATTGCCAGTTTATTTACTTGCGTTCCACTTGCTGAGACTATTGATATGTGCTGATGCCCTATATTGTAGTCAATTGTCTCTGCCTGTTATTCTGGAAGATGTGTTTGTTGAACTGATGAAATTTGCCACAATGTCAGTTGAGTTCGGTTTTGATGGCATCATGTACAAGCAGATTGATGGTGTTTCGATGGGTTCCCCTTTGGGGCCCATCTTAGCAAATATCTTTGTTGGGTACCAGGAAGAGAGTGTACTACTAAAATCTGATAAACCTGACGTTTATTTTCGTTATGTTGATGACATTTTTTGTCTCTTTGATAACAAGATTAAAGTAGACCAATTTTTTGCATCCCTTAACAATATACATCCAGCCTTGAAATTTACAGAGGAAAAGGAGGTTGATTCATCTCTTCCCTTTCTTGATGTACTCGTCAGCAGATCTACGTCAGGTTTTATTACTTCTGTGTACCGTAAACTTACGTTTACTGGTTTGTATATCCGTTGGGATTCTTTTTGTCCCAAGAAACGCAAAATTAATTTAATTGAGACCCTTACACATAGGGCTCTCATGATCTGTTTGGACATCAAGTTGGATGATGAACTCGGGTTTATTACTTCTACTCTCTGCAACAATGCCTACCCATTGGGCATTGTTCAAGCAATTATTAAGAACAAAATTACTGAATTTAACAAAGTGAAACCCGCTACAGTAAAAAGATGTCCTGTGTACCTACACCTTCCTTGGTTAGGTAGTATCAGTGATAGGTTTGCTAAGCAGGTTTCTACCCCAGTTCGACATTGTTACTTTGCCGCTAACACTCGTGTTGTTTTCTCTGCCAGGCCTGTTCTTCCATCTATACGTAAGGATGTTCTGCCAATACACCATAATAGTTTACTAATTTATTTCTTTAAATGTAGTTGCAGTTCGCACTACATAGGGAGAACGATGCAAAGGCTAGATGCTAGAATAAAACAGCACATTCCAGTGAAAATCAGAAACCGGAAGTACACTCCCTTAGATATTTTGACCAATACGTATGGGTCTTCCATCGCAGAACACCTTATAAATAGCCATAATTGTGGTGTTAGTTTTAGTGCAGACACTTTTACTATCCTTAACATGTCCCACTCAAATTACCACCTAAAAGTGTTGGAGGCCATCTATATTCTATCTTTAAAGCCTTCTCTTTGTAAACAGAAGGACTTTATATTAGGCCTCCAAATAATTAACATTTAAATATTTTTTTTTCCCCCCACCAATAAACTTTGTCAATTGTTTTTTTTTTTTTTAATTATATAGTTTATAATTTACTCTATTTACCTCGATTTAGCTCTGTTGAGTGAGGTACGAAATTGGTTAGCTAGCCTGTTTTTCATTTTTACGTTTTATTATCACGAGTGGTAATAATAAAACTAATTTTTGTCTATTCATGGCAGTGATAAAATTTTGTACCACCAAACATATCTTTAAATAAATATATATATATATATATATATATATATATATATATATATATTCCTTTATTAATGCGTATTTGACTAGTGTGCTAAAATATTTAGATAGCAAAATTCGATTAGTGCATATACAATGCTCAATTATTGTCATAAAACATTCCTCAGTTTAACCATAGTAATTGAAAATTGATTTTTCATAGTTTCGATGTTCGTATTAGCCACACTAATCAGGGATTCCTGTGTGTATAATATATGGATCAAATAGAGATCTTAATCAGACAAAATGGTAGGATAAGGAACAAATTGGAAATGTTAGAAATCGAATGTTTTGCTTTTATTAAAGCTTCATCAGAGATGAGATATGGAGAAAATTTCCTGATATCTTTTTGTGTATTTGACTTGTCAAGTACCAGTTGTGTGTATAATTTAGGTCTGTAAGCGTATCATATTTTTTGTTTTGTATATGTGGAATTTGGATGATATATATATATATATATATATATATGTATGTATGTGTCTAATAGGCATTATTTATGTTTGGAGGTTGTCTGCATGTTGATTTTGGGACATGTATACATCAACACCAGTAGTGGTAGTTAAATATAACATTTGATTCTGATTGAAGAATAGATTTAATAAAATTTGGTGATGTAATATAGTGTTTTTGATGCATATTTACATTTAGTAAAAGTTTTATCAGGGCTCCTTGAAGTATTTCCAACATAAAGAATTATGATCTTTTTTAATTAGGGTGACATTTGTAAAATCAAAGTTATGGCCAGTCTCGTTCCTGTGTATTATATGTATAAAATATACTCAAGCTATGTGTAAATATATTTAAATAAGCATGCCTAGTTTAGTTCATTTGAATGTGTTACTTATAACAATGGTATTGATTTCAAATGTGCATTTGGCCAATCAGAGTGCATAATGCAGTTAGCATTGGTAATCACTTAATTGTCATTTTGGCACGTGCTTACTGTTCAAATTAGATGTCACCAAAAGTTGAAGTACCGTATTTTAAAATAGTTCAGTGTTTTGAGCTCTTTGTGTTTAGAACAATATTATACTAAGTGTCAGAGTAAATTTTTGTTTAATAAAAATCTTTCAAATATGAATGTACCTTTTTTTTTTTTACATTATGACTGGAGTTTTTATTTATTTCTTTTTTAAAATTTATCTTCAAAATAAGGGTGTGTATTTTACACACTAAATAATATACTTTTTCGAAAAAATGATGTCTTATTTTCCTTGACTAATGTTTCTTATTTATATTGATATTCTGATGACATAGATGTTTTTCTTCTTTATGATTTGTTTATTATTTTATTACTGGATCAGTGTTTATTGTTCTCTTCCATTTTGTATCTTGTCTTCTGTAAGTATGTGTACGCAACACTAGTTGCTCTCTGCATCACTGCTTTTACCTTATTTCCCAGACAGAAAAGATTGTTACAAAGCAAGAATTTCAAAAATTGGCACAGCCTGCTACTTATTGTAGTAACTGATCAACAAGATGTGTCTGCTATGTCAGTGGAGATGCTATTCATATAGAACGAACATTGTTTATGGTTGCTATTATTAAAATGTAAAATGAAGCATTTTTATTTTTACCATCTACCTACACAAGATTGTTTTCGTTGGGTAGGTTTTTGAAATATTTATTCACTGGAGGCAAAGTTTATTGTAATAAGAAAGAAAGTAAAGGAATGTCAAGTTGATATCCTAAGGTTATTTTGTATTAAAATAGGAGATTTGTGAAGGTAAGGTAAAAATACAATTTTTTTTAAACAGTCAATGATTTTAATGTAAGAAAAATCTGTTTGGTTTAGTTTGGTTAAAGTGATTGAAGCAAAAAGTAACCAGAAAGAAGTCAAATAAAGACTTGTTACCTTAACAATTTTGTACTGGTAAAATCCTTAATACTACTATGTCCTTATAGAATACTATTATGGTACAATAAGTTCCTTGTCTATCTGTATGGGTGATCATTTTGGAATAAAAGGTTATGTGTGGGTGGTGTAATAAATAATGGCTCGTAATTGTTAAGTGGAGAGTCCAGTTTCAATTCCTGTTGAGGTTGTTATATTCAATTAAGCTCAAATACCCTTTGGAAAAGTTATGATTCCAACTCTTCTCTCTTCAGTTATGAGTCAATTAATAAGACTTGTATCACTAAACAATTATCTCAAAAAAAAAAAAATGGCTTTAAGTAACCTGCAAAGGGTTGATAAGCCATAAAAACAATCAAAGAATTATCTATCTCTGCTTGACTTCTGTTATCTTTCTTGGCATTAAAAATAACTGGATAATTGATAATAGTGATTTTGTTCACATATCAAAAGAGGCTTTTAAGTTCTGCAGGAATCAAAGGAAAATACTCAACCAATAATCTCACTTAATCTCAGCTAATTCATTGGATGGAGACTGAAGGAAAACATTGTAGGGCCATTTTACATTTTTATAATCCGGCAAAAGAATTAATAATCCAGCCTAATTTCATACTTAAAGTGCTTTCCACTTCTTTATCTCTAATAATACAAGCAAACAAACCAATCTGATAAAATAAAAATAATCCTCTATTTCCTCATGAGAAAGTGGGTTAAAAAAAAAACCCCAAAAACAAAATTGTAATTAGAAAGAAAAAAGACAGAAAATATTTGCAAAGTTTTAAAAACTGAATTTTTGGAAAAGTAAAATGAATATTTAAAAAAAAAAAAGAAAAAAAAAGAAAGATGCAAAACATGCAAATTGTTATTTACATGCAGACTATTGTTATGACAATGTTTTGACCATGATGTTCTCCAACCATCATCAGGTGTATATCAAGCTGGCTAACCTGCATGGAATTTTGAACTGAATTAATTAATCTATAGGGGTAGATTGTTCTTGTTCTACTGGCTATATGGCTGAAACACTGTTATAACAAAAGCAAAGATGAAGACAGTAGTTAGTATGTAAATAATTCCTCATCCTAGAAATTCAGACAGAAAGCAAATTGTTGTTGTTCGCTGCATAGCTTAAGAAAAAAATCAATGAAAAGCAGGATGCTTAATTGAAATACATAGTTGCTTAAGATAACTTTTGAGCTTTTGAAGATTAAAAAATGCATCATTGAAAGAGAGTAATCTCGAGACAATAGGTATTAATGGAAAAATCTAATTGGTGAAGCTTATAACCCACCCAGGTGAATAATACCATTTCCGAGAGGACCATTTTCCTCTGCATTAAAAATGCAAGGAGAATTTAAAACAAAAAATATTCCTCCTGGTATTCACTAAGATATTAGTAATTCTGTTTTTCATTTGATTATCTGAAAGGCAAGTAAAAAAATATCTGGCTGATCAATAGACATTGGCAAATAGTGTTCCTCCATTCTCTAAAATGAGTAAGACCAAGCATTACGGTGAGATAATGGTGTGGGGTGCTGCTGCTCATATTGGATTTGAGATTGCAACCAGTTTGAAAATGAAAACTTGAAATTTGTTTCATTGATTTTAAGTAGATTTTTCTTATCATCTGTCCGATTTGTTTTGTGGTCACACTTATCTTTCAATGAATTTGTTGTTTTTTTTTTTTTTAAAAAAAAAAAAAAAAAACTAAAGGAAAAATTTTTTCCCCAGAGTTTAACTGATGAGTTATTTTATATTTATTGTTGATACTGTGGTCTAGTTTTGCTATTTTAGTCAAATTTTCTTTGTTTTGCCCATTAGATATATAACGACAATTATGGGACAATTTCCTCAGAGGTGAAGAGAAGATTGGAAGCAACATAAATATAGTGACTTTTTTTTTTATTATTATCATTTCACCCCAAGCAAGGTGATAAAGCCATTAAGGCACAAGTTTGTGAAAGAATCTGAGAAAAAAAAAACCATTAAGGACAGAGGCCAATAAAAGAACATGAATTAAGGAGACAGAAGGATGTCGAGAATACCATGGACAGTGTGTAGAAGAAACAGTTTGAAAGAGAATGCCATGGACAGTGTGTAGAAGAAACAGTTTGAAAGAGAATGCCATGGACAGTGTGTAGAAGAAACAGTTTGAAAGAGAATGCCGTGGACAGTGTGTAGAAGAAACAGTTTGAAAGAGAATGCCGTGGACAGTGTGTAGAAGAAACAGTTTGAAAGAGAATGCCGTGGACAGTGTGTAGAAGAAACAGTTTGAAAGAAACAGTTTGAATGCCATGGACAGTGTGTAGTTTGAAAAGCACAGTTTGAAAGAGAATGCCATGGACAGTGTGTAGAAGAAGCAGTTTGAAAAGAGAATGCCATGGACAGTGTGTAGAAGAAACAGTTTGAAAGAGAATGCCATGGACAGTGTGTAGAAGAAACAGTTTGAAAGAGAATAGAAACAAAAAGGACACTAATACTCTGATCGGAAAAAGATGGGTGAAATTTCCTGGACACAAAATGAGGAAGTAGGATTTTGAAAATTTGACACTCACAGGACATATTGAAGGCAAAAGAGACAGAGGGAGGCAGCAGGCTCCCTATTTAATAACGGGGATTGGGAGGGATGGTGAAAATACAGAGATTACTAAGAGCTCCACAGGATACAAGGTTATGGAGAGCCGTGATTGTCCATGTCCTGAAGGAACATAGCACATAGAAAAGACATTTTCAAGTTTGTATTTTGTTTATGCCTGTTGTCAGTTTTATTGTGTTAGAAAATCATTGTGAAGAATGATTATCAAGAATCATTAAGTTTTATGCTTGATTCCTGTCAAGATCAGTAAGGGTAATAACAGCCTCTTTGCTGCAATTGCCTGGGTAGGATTTACATAAGTTATTTACTCAACCATTTTTTTCTATCAGCCACGGTATTGTTGTGAGAGATAAAAAGTTATCTCCCCTTGACTATCTCTTTCAAATGCTAAAAATAGATATATAGATAATCATGAGAATAAAATACCGTCACAAGAACTACACGAGAGATCGTTAGGTGCAAAAGTCAAACATTCTCTTTAGCTCCTAGCAGTCAAACTAGAAAGATGTATGTATTCAGACTCATGACAATTAACATAAGTACAAACATATTTTGTTTCAGATATTTAGTCCTTTCAAAGAAATATCGTATTTGCATATAAGGCACACTTTTTTTTTTTACTAAAAATACCTTTTAAAATTCCTGTGTGTCTTATATGCCATACGTAGGTTTAAAATTTGCAATAGTCTGCCAAAATTAACTACCTGGCAACTCCTATTAGCTTAGACTTAAAAATGAAGGAGCAATGGAATATGTAGATGGCAATGCCTGATAACGACCTTTAGACTTACAGGAAGAATCATTGTACAAGTCTGCAAATGGGTGAAGCAAGCTTGGGATAATATTAAACCAGAAATTGTGAAATATTTTAAAAAGTGTGGCATTATCAAAGCTCTCAATGGAATGGAAGATGACATATTATTTAATGACGATTGTAATAGTATAGAAAATGAGTATCAGAGTTTCAATGATGATGAATTTTATGGATTTGAAGATGAATAAAATTTTAATGGTAACTCTTCTGTTTTACTCAATTGTAATAATTGCTTGATTTTTATTTTGTTTTCTTACCTTTAAGTTTTTTTTTTTTTTTTCCTATTATTTTTCGTTGAATTTTTAACATTTAACCAAAATAATATCTCATAAATATAGCCTAGGTTATACCATTTACTAATAATTTTACTAATTACTAATTTTTTAATTTAATTTTTATTTTCCCTGCTGAAATTCGGGTGCATCTTATACACCCATGTGTCTTATATGCCGTCAAATATGGTACATGTACACTTTGAACATTTTATATATATATATATATATATATATGTGTGTGTGTGTTTATTTATTAAAGACATTTTTATGTTTAACGTTCTTTTTATAGATACAAGTATTTAAGTAAATGCTCTGTTTATAATAAACAGTATTAAATAACATTTACTGGCCTGAATGTCAGAAATTTTCATAGAAAATATTCGTCCTTTGACAGGATTCGAACCTGCATCCTATACGGAACCGTCATTTACGCTGATGTGCCTTGACCGCTCGGCCACAAAGGATCGTTCAGTTAGCAAGGTTGAATTGAAAAGTTTATAAAGCAGTAAATTCAACCTTGCCAACCGAACGATCCTTTGTGGCCGAGTGGTCAAGGCACGCCAGCAAATGACAGTTCCGTATAGGATGCAGGTTCGATCCTGTCAAAGGATCGAATATTTTCTATGAAAATTTCTATACATTCAGGCCGGTAAATGTTATTTAATACTGTTTATTATAAACAGAGCATTTACTTAAATACTTTTATCTATAAAAAGAATGTTAAACATAAAAATGTCTTTAATAAATAAATTGTCGGACTTTGTCCATTTCTTTATATATATATATATATATATATATATATATATATTCAATTGTTTTTTATATGAAGACTTTTGTGGTTTATTTGGACTTTTTTTTATATTTTTCTGTTGTATAACTTTTCACTTTGTAAATGAAAGCAATAGCATATATTCATGCACAGCAGTGTTATACCAGTGACTGAACATAATATATTTGTCATTGAGACAGAGTGCAGGGAAAGGGGATTTTATCTTTCACAACAATTGTAACTTGCATTACCTCTACATAACATTATGGGTGCATTGGTGGTATACTGGATAATGACTTTGAATGACAAATTAGAGAGCAGATTTCAAATTTCAGGCATGTTGTATACACCTATGTACAATTACTTTTAACAAAAGTATCTTTCTCCCAGCTATGGATTAAATAGCAGGGGAAAATGTACTCAAGTTTGTAATCAGTCTCAGAGAAAGACAGCTTTGAATTTAACCTTTATCTCATTGGAGGCTAAAATTGTCACTCTCCCTTTGCAGCTGTAGGTGCATTCTATTGCCTTGAGAGGGTTGCTATAAATAAACACTTGTCAACTGTTATTTCTGGTATTTTAAACTGGAAATAGCCTACTCCCTCTTTGAAATGAGGCTAAACTTTCATTTTCCAACACCATTTTAAATTCTTCTACACTCTACGTGTGGTTTGTTATTAAACTCATGTTAATTTTATTGTGTTATTTTGTAAACAAAAATGACTGCATTAACATCCAATGAAACTTTTATTAAGGAGTTTTTCTTTGATCTGGAATCCGATGATGATGATTTTGAAGGCTTTATTTAAGTGGATATCAGCCATGAAGTGGTCACAGATGGAGATGATAACCACACTAATGACCGGAAGGAAAGCTTTGATGACCATGAAGTGCTGAGCAGCTACTATTGTCCATAGCTGACTAATTTTATGTAAGCTACTGGTCCCATGGATGTACCTGACAGCCTTTCTGAAGGTGAATTATTTCATCATTGATAAACAACAAAATAATAACTTTATTTGTCAATGAAACAAATAAATATACTAAACAGGTGAAGGAAAGTAGAAGATCAAATGCTGGTGTCTACTCATATGTGAACCTGTGGAAGGACATCACTTTTGACAAAAGCTTTCTTAGCTATTTTGCTTCTTATTGCATCCCAGAACTCCACAAGGAGTAATAAAAGTTAAAGTATGTTAAATTGTTAATGTATTTGTTTTTTATTTTGTGTTTCAATTTTTTTGTTTTTAATGCATGCAAAACATAATGCATTACATCAAAATATTACTCATCCATTCTATTATTAGTATACAAAAAACACAATCTATATGCACAATACAAAGAAAGTTATAACAATTTTAAAACAGTAGGTGCTCATTTTTTTGTGCCCTCAAAAAAATGCAGTGGCAGAGGGAACAGTTCTAGAAAGAATTTGGTGGGGTAAAGGTTAAACTGTACATGGTCCTGATCTCTGTTAGGCTTCAGTCAAAGGGCTTCATCAAAAACAACTCATTGAATAAGAGTTGTGTAATGATCCATAGAAGGGATTTTGTAACTATTGACTTTTTTTTTTATTGATATTACATTACCATTTATCAAATGGTATCAGGAACCAGAAACATTTGGTTAAATTTGCTGGTTTAGATTGGAGCGTTACCATAGGGCTCATTTTATAACTACATGTGCCAGATATGCTCTCTATAGCTGGATATATGTTTGTCTTTGTGGTACCACTGAAAAATTCAAAATAAGAAATGGACCATGTAAACAAAAATGCTGACATTTACTTTCCCAAGTTTCCTTCTCTGGTCTATCTGTTCACAAAAGCTGCTGCAGTCTTTATGTGGCATGTCCTTTCAGGATGTAGGTGATCATGGCACTCCACAAATTCCTGTCCTTTGAGGTCTTAATAAATGTTGTCGTTTTGTTATTTTCTCCTATTTCTAAAACTTTGTCATTGCTTACATGTTTGCTTCATGGTATCTTCAGCATCTTTCTGCAGAACCACATTTCTGATGATTCAAGACTCCTCTTCATTTCTGGGGAGATTGTCCAGCATTCACTACCATATAGGAGGACTGATATTATGTAACAGTTCAAAAAGACTAAGTTCTATCCAGAATGCATCCAGCCATTTTGAATACCTCAAGAACCTGTTGTACAGCATTAATATAACCTTGCAATCAACCTGAGGGATTTGCTGCATATGCATGAACAGATACTCTATGAGGTAGCTCGGTTGGTGGTGAGACTCCTTGTATATTATGTCACCATCACATTCATAAAGTCTAATAAACTAGATTCTTCAAAGTCCCATGCGAGTTTTTGGCACATTGTGTCAACCATGCCTGTCATTCTCCAAGTTAAAATTACCATTTAAACACTTCTATATGCCATGTCTCTTCAGGACATTGATGATCATAGCTCTCCACAATTTCCTGTCCTATGTAGCTCTTAATTTGTTTTTGCCATCTTTCTCAGACCCTGCCCCACCATCCATTCACTCAAGCTTGATAAGTAGGTTGTGTGTTGCTTTTCTGTCTCTTTTACCATCAAACTGTCCTGTGAGTATCAAATTTTCCAAGCCCTCCTTCCTCATTATGTGCCCCAGAAATTTCAACTGATAGTAAGTATAAGTGTCTCCAGAACTACTTGTTCACATGTTTGGTCTATGCTATTCTCTAATGAGATAAAGAAGAATATGATGGGCATTCCAAAACTGCTCTGAAAAAGTAGAATGGATGCTGGGATAAGTGTGTGGATGTTCCAAGGGGTGTACTTCAAAAAGGGTTGAAGTACCATTACCCTAGGTTGGCTATTTTTCTTTAATAGCTGGGTTCCTGGGGAAAAAGAATGCATAAATCAAGTTTCACATGTTTGAGTTTTATTTAAATTCTAAGAATATATTTTTTAAAACAATTAAACTTACTGAACGATTATACAGTTATATCAAGATAAAAATTCTCCTTTGAACACACCTTTTTTTTTTTTTTTTTTTTTTTTTTTTTTTTTAGAGGGTACAAATGTTAAACTTTACTTTTGAAATCATTGCCTGAGTTTTTAAAATTGTTTTATGAGTAAAACATTTATTCTGATTTGGATGAAGAAATAATTCAATCCTGTTGCAAAATAAATAACAATATATGTCTGTCTGCCATGTCTGTAATTTCTTTTCTTAATCTGTGTTTCTTTTCATTTCTGATTAATGAATGTTTTTTAAATTTTTTTTTATTCAGGCTATCAATAAAAGCAAGAGGGCAAAGGTAAGTGACTTCTTCATTTGATTCTTTAATTTATCATCTCCATTTACTTGAATGAATTCATTTAGTTTGTTTCCTGACGTATAACACAGCAATTAGAAAATAAGAACAAAAAACATCCCTCCATATTAATATTACATTGTGTTCAATCTATATTATAGAAGTTTAAAATTTCCATAATATAGAGTTTACTTTATTACCTTATAATTCTCTAACTCTTCAAATGTTGAATGTATAACTATTTCTAATTTCTATATTTCCATTTTTTTCACCATATTAATTATATCTTATAATTGTCCCCTAAGAACTCTCTTTACTTTTATCACTTACTTTCTCTATATTTATCTATATTTTTAAAATTTTTATTTTAAATATAATTTTGTATTTTTTTTTTTTTTTAATATAATTTGTTTTTGATTTAACTTATCTTTAAAGTTAAAATTTCTATTTTTTTTTTTCTTATGTATAATTTATTTTATCTTTATATTTTTATATTTTATTCTTTAATTTAACAAATGTTTTTTTTTTTATTAATTAGAAATTTTTACAAAATATATTCTTACTTAAATTTAATATAAATTGTCCAAATATGACTTATTTTATATATATCTTATTTTTAAGTATAATTTATCTTTGGAAGAGTATTTTTTTTACGTAGGAACTTGTATTTTTAAACCTAACCTTCTTTATAATTTTTTTTTATAAGACTCCCTTTTTGGGCCTCTTTTAGTTTCAAATTAACACTTCATTCTTCATATAACCTCAATTTAATGTCATAAGGTTAATATCTGAATTTAATCTCATAAAACCTCTTCTCTTTAAGGTTGATACTTTCCACTCTCCCCTGACCACTGTCTTGTGCATTTCATCAGACTGAAACATTCAAATGGATGAATTCTGTATTAGTTTTTCAATAGCTGTCACAGATAAATTTCTAATTCTGACACTAACTCAGTCTATACACTGAGGTTGAATAAGACTGACAAAGTTTTTGTTGGTTGAAATAGATCTATTCCCCATATGAGGTAATTTTGGATTTTATTGTGTAATACTATATATATATATATATATATATATATATATATATGGTGCCATGAATAAATTGTTGTCTAAATTTTGCAAAAATGAATATAACACTGATATCTCATTTTAATGGATATATTTGTCAAAATTACACCAAGATATTGGCTTCAATCACGGGCTCCAGATGATTTCAGAATCTCTTGCAACTCTTCTGGATTGTCTCCTTGTCAGTGAATGCCACCATAATCCTTGCCTTCAATTCATCCTTGGTGTTATAAAGAGTTTTGTTAGTCTCTCACTCAACTGTGTCCTACACATATCAAGATGGGTGGGGGTTGCAGTCTGGGGAGTTAGGTAGCCAGATGTAAGGGGTGATGTAGTTGCAGAAATTGACTTGGTTGTCCTGCTTGTGTGGCATGGTGCAGATTCCTGTTGCCATACATAGGGTATTCCAGCAGCCACCCTCTTGACCCAGGGCAGCTCTACCTCCTCAAGACACTTGCTGTAGTTCTTTGTGTTTAGTCGAAGGCCTTGTGGGAAGATGTAGGCATAACGTTGCCGTCACTAGTGATCATTCCATACACATTTGTAATCACCATTAAACTCATTTTACTCTTTCCAAATCCACTCAAATTCACAATATTTAGCAGCCTTTTTTAAATGAACATATTTGATAACTAGTTCATTCACTTTTTGAGAAATATTCATAAACTTAGCACTCTCTGCATTCACTAGTATTTTTCTTGGATGTTTTTTACTATTAGTTGACTTATATCATCAAATGTCATTTCCTCCAACTGCCTTGGGTGTGCAATAGCTGATAATTTTATAATGGCCTCACAATCAGCAGTTGCCAAGAAGAGATAAGTTATTTGTTTTTCTCCTCCAACTGATTTTAATTCCTTTAGCCTTTTTGTTCTAGCATTAGCTTGTGTGTATTCATAATTATCAAGTAATAATTGTTCATTCAGTTCATTAGATATTGGTGACACCATTGTAGTGTAGTGTTACTGACTCATGGGATGTAGTATGCACTCAGCTGCCTCATGGGCTATAGCTGTAGCTATTTATAGTCTTTGTGACTTCATGTAAATGAATCACCTCATTTTGGATTTTTTTTTCCTGTATAGATGCTTAAATCCACCCCCCCTTAAAATGAGAGAAATTGCTTGGCTGTAATTTGTTAATTAAAAGTGGCTGATAAATGAATGGTAAAGTGTAGAATTTATTCTGTTGAGTAAATGTCATGAAATATTTGATATTTTCACATTTTCAGTTATAAAAATGATTTTAGTTAAATCTACCCTAGACATCTGTACTTTATCTCTTTTTGAAAGAAAAGAAAAAAAAACACAATTGAAGCATTTTAGTTTTTAATAATAATTTTATTTTTTAAGGCAGTATCACAAAATCATCTGTCAGGGAATTTTTCCTCAATTGAGTCTGAATTGAAAAATTTTTTCTGTAAGCATTTATGACAGTTGCTTTGGTGAGAGCACAGACACACGCATCCAATAAAATGCTTCCTTTTATAAGAAATTGAAGCATGAAAATTGTTGCATAAAAAGGCAAGAATTCATATTTTGTTCATTTTTTTTTTTCTTGAACATAATATTGAACAGTTATGGCAGAACAGATGGCAGTTAGTAAAAAGCAAATATCTTTTTAAATAAAATAATTTCCTTCTGTATCGTGTTTCATAATTTTTACCTATTACAATGAATGTCTACTCTCAGGGAGGACTGAATACCTTGAATGCCTATTGCGATTTAATCTCAACCCAGGCTTCAAGTGTAACTCATACATATGATACATTACTAAAGATGTTGGAAAAATGGTTAGTTCCCTATACCACTCCAGTAAGTACTCCTCCTGCTATCCTCAACCTTTACAAGAGCCAGATCTGGCGGAAAATGGAATACCACTGCCATATAGGGTAGGAGCTGCCCAGTTTTCAATTCCAAACTTGATTGAGTTCAAAAGGTCTCCATGTTCTTGTAGGTGATGAATTATTTGCCACCTTATAACCCCTTTCTCACATATGAAATATTGCAAGCCTCTATCACAACTTCCATGGAAAGTGTTCTGACGAACGATTATTAAATAATAGTCTAGCAGAATATTATTTTTTAGAGAATTGTATTTCACCTCTGACTTCCTCATTTTGACCTTTGAGGTCAGATACAGGAAAACAAAGGAAGTCATTTTTGATTGGCTAAAACTAGCGTCGGAATGTTAGAGATAGAAAGGGATTTCAGTGAGTTTTGGATGTTGAAGAATGTAGACTTGATTTCTTTCGTGTCTCAGAAATTGCTCCCTAATGGAGGTGATAGAGTGACTCCCACTGGCTAGTTTGATGTACCTGTCAATGTGGTGAATAAAAATAGTTAAAAATTCCCTTTTGTTGATGTCTCTTTTAATCCCAAACAAAATAACTGTTGATCAGTGGTCGAGAAAGAAGGCAACATTATGAGTAAATTAAGACCGTTGCCCCAAGACCCTCCCCGCCAGCACAAAGGTGCTATGCAACACTACATTCTTTAGTTCCATCATTTCTAACCTAATCACTTGAGCAGCTTCTTTCCAAGAACTGTTACTTTGTGGAACTGACTTCTAAGAGGATGCTTCCCCGATCACTAGAATCTTAACCTGTTCAAGTCTATAGCTAACCATTCTTTTCCCCACATATCCCCATAAACTGAACCTCTTACTCTGTAATCCTCTACCTCAAGGGGCTCTTGGGCTTTGTACAGTCAACATTATTGTAAAAAAAATAAGTTATAAAAACAGTTATTAAAAATGTTTTTGTTAGTAAAATTTCTTAGTTGAAAGAATAAAGCATATCTTTATTGAAATATTTTTAGCTATGCCATGCATTCTAATTTATTTCAATATACATCTTTTATGTTTCTTATACGATTGTAGTAGTAGTAGTAGTAGTCATCTATCTTTTAAGCAGACGTTATATCCGCAAAAGTGATTCAAATTTAAATGAAGTCATTAAGAGATTTTATTAAATGTAGGAAGAAGGAAGCAACTGTGTTGAATTGGGTTTGTGTAGCTATTAGTTTATTCTCTTTAAAATAAATACCAATAACTTTAACCATTTGTTGGATAAAGCTGTGGACAGTAAGCTTTGATTGCTGCTGATTTTTTTTTTTTTTTTTTTTTGACTTGACAAAATTCTTTTCTTTTAAATAATATTAGTCTTGATCAGTGATTTTCTTTTTTGTTTGATTTATTGTAATCAGTTTGCTCAATACAGTATGTTCTTTAAAATATAGTAAAATGTTTTATTTTTAAAACTAATAATTTATTTTGCAAATGAGTAATCGAAAATAATTCTTCCAAATTTTATTATTCTCTGGAATTGAAGAATGTGAGTTATTAGATTATGGAATAACTGTATTTGGTAGCATACCACCAACCCTGCCCCCCGCCACCTTGAAAATGACTGAAAAATATCTTTTAGGATTTATATGCAAATTTTAGGCATCTGGTAGGCTAAATTTTTGCTAGGTGTCCTAGACAACGTGAACTTGTACCTATTTGAACTCTATAATACTGTATTATCTGTGTAGCTGAGGTATTTGGTAGGCAAATGTCTACCAACATGCTATAGACTACTAATACTTATACTGAACCTAATTCTATGCTACTGTACTATTAAATGTATATGGGGAGGAGTTTTATATGCCACTAAATACGATACATTGGTTTTCCTTTAAGAGTTGAAATAATCTCTTTGACTTACAAGTTAAATATTAAAATGATTTGAGCTTGATATAACATGGAATATTCTGATTGACTTACTAAAATTATCAAATTTAAAATTAATAGGTCAGTTGACAACAAATCTTCAAGTTCCAACGTATTATTATTTTATTGTTTGGGTTTGAATAACTCTATAAATATGTAAGGGGTGCTGAAAAATTTCTCAAAACAACAAAGAAGTTCTTCCCTAGTCACAAATTTGAATGTTCAATCAAATTTTATGAAGTGAGTCGGGCTGGGAATTTTTATTAGTCCTTTTTTCATATATATATATATATGGCCTGAAGATTGATTGAACTTGAGCATAAAACAGACTGTCATTAGTGGGTGTTGATCTCAATGTCCACTTTTATATTTATTTACATATGCTATATATTGAGAACTTTTAACCCATAAATATAGGATACCTTAAAACTATATTTTTATATGCACACACACACACACACAAAGAATTTTGAAAATACTTTTTCATTTATTTTCATCTTATTTAACACAATCACTATATATGACAGATTTAATATGTGCAATGAATTTTTTAAAAAACAAAAGCATCTGAATACAAAAAAGTTAGATCTTTGTCTATATTTCTGAGATGAGGTATTATGTACAGTATTTACATTAGTCGGACTAAATTAGCAGGAGATAACTGATAACTGACATCCATCAAAACATGGCACGTGGAATTAGAACAGTCTACCCCAGCGATCAAATAAAGGGTTCAGTTCGAAATTCCAACCACCTGAAGAAGGGCGGAGGCATAAACGGCGGCGAAACGTTGTGACAAATATGGCGACAAAGATGAGGACAATAGTCCGACTAATGTAAATACTGTACATAATACCTCATCTCAGAAATATAGACAAACTCTGAAGGATGGTGCGGACCCGATATACCAAAAAATATGGAGAAAAATTGAGAAATCCTACCAAAACTGGCACGAATATCGAACAATCTGACATTCCTACACCGATGCAGAGACCTACAACTCATCCCTTCAGGCTTGGCACCAAGACTTCCTATCAATTCAAGGAGAGCCTGTCGGTTAGAGAGAAAGCGGGACACGCCCTTGTCCGAGAGAGAATCCAGTACAACCGTTGGATGAAACATCGAGTACATGCTCATATCTCCCAGACGCTCGAGGATCTCTTCAACAGAATTACCAATGAAGAAGACCAGAGAAGGATCCAAAATGACCTGGATAAATCCTTCAGACATGAATTTGAAGTAGTCAAGGCTCGCCAAGTGCAAAAATTAAATAGATTGAAAGATCAGAAGGTGACGACAAGGTCCATCACCCACCAGTGAAAGCAGTAGTCAACATCAGCCAATATCAGCTGAGTGCCTCTGAGGAGTCAGTATTGAATAAGGGTCTCAAATACAACCATCAGGCGGGTGCCATACTTGGACATCATTGCCAGAGTAGAGGAGGTGGCCTTGAACATCCCTCAGGCTCAGGCAGATGAAATGAGATGGAAAGTGAGACAGGCCTTGAGAGAGCCAAGCTGCCCAGGTCTAACATAACAAAACTGGAGAGACTGGCGATTGAATCACTACAGAGGAATGAGAACATCATCATACTACCGGCTGACAAAGGTGTCGACTGTAGTGATGGACAAACCGGACTATACAAGAAAACTGGAAGACCTCATTAGCAATGGTAGCTACAGCATAGTGAAGAAAAAGATCCTACTATGAAAACGGAATTGTCACAGATCCTAATCAAGAACAAGGATCACTTCGCACCCAAGACGTATAGGCAGTTATCGCGAGCGTTACAGCAAGTTACCTCACATATACGGTCTCCCTAAGATTCACAAAGACGGTATTCCACTCAGGCCGATTGTTAGTTGCCAAGGCTCTGTGTGCCACCCTCTGAGTCGCTTCCTTGTAGATATAATTGACCCATTGATCGGAAAGTCTCCTTCATATGTCCGAAACTCCGGATTAATCAAAGATGCTCCCATTCTATCCAACCAGATGGTGAGCTTGGACGTGGTGAGTCTGTTCACCAAGGTACCCACGGAGGAGGCACTCTCAGTAGTCAGAGATAGATTAACCTCTGACTCTTCCCTAGAGGAGCGGACCAGTATTCCAATAGATAATCTGATGGAGATGTTGACTTTCTGTACACAAACAACACACTTGAATGGGATCTCACATATATCGACAGGATGAGGGCTTAGCAATGGGCTGCGCCATTATCACCAGCAATGGCGAATATATACATGGAATACTTTGAAGAAATGGCATTAGAGTCTATATCGCTAAAGCCAACTATATGGTTACTAAGATGCGTGATGACACTTTCATAAAACATCAGGAAGAAGTCCAGGTTCTTCTGGACCATGTGAACTCAATAAGACCTTCGATACAGTTCACAATGGAGAAAGAGAGTAACAACTCACTCCCATTCCTGGATGTACTAATATCTCGAACAGAGAATGGGTTCAAGACATCCGTATTTTCACCGGACAGTACCTCAATTTCAACTCCCACCATCCATACAGCGTAAAGAAAGGGATCGTCCGATGCTTACAACATCGAGCAAAAGTCATAAGTGGCGATCCAGAGACGTTAGATAAGGAATTGGTCAGTATAAGTAGTGCCCTACAACGCAACAACTACCCTGGGTAATGGCAGCAGCCCCCAAAAAAACTGGGATAGGCGGGTAAAGAGGAGGAGGAGGAGGAGGACAACAACACTCAGAAAACAGTCTGCCTGCCTTATGTGAAGGGGTTATCAGAGAAAATACAAAAGATCTGCGGTCCATATAACATCAGGACAACCTTCAAAAGCGTGACAACACTTAAGGTATCTCTCACGAGGAGACCCCCATAGAGAGGAACATGACTAAAGACTGTGTATACGCTATCCCATGCAGCTGCGGAAAGGAATATAAAGGAGAGACAGGCCGCCCCCCTCAAGGTAAGGCTTCAAGAACACCAGAAAGCTGTAACGCGAGGGGAAGTAGAAAATCAGGCGTGGCTGACCACATATGGAGAGAGAAGGGAGATCACCGCCTGTTGGGATCATGTTGAGATCATAGACAGGGAACACCATTGGAAAATTCGTAAACTTAAGAATCAGCACATATGCTAGGCCACAAAAATCTCCTGAGCCGACCAAGCATAGAAATAAATACAATATGGGAACCAGTAATAAGGAGTGCCAGAGAAAAGCAATGATAACAAAGTTGCAATATGAACTCTGGTAAAGACATGCAATGATAACAGCAAAAAAATTGCAATATGAGCACTGGTAAAAATGATGCTGAAAACATTAGGTTTATAATACTCAGAAGTTCATACCCAGATGTCCTCAAGGACACATGGCACAGTGGATAAAGGCGTTGGTTAGATCCAGTGACAGACCCAAAGAAGGTGAGTTCAATTCCTGGTTTCCAGAGGGAAAATTAGCAGGAGATAACTGATAACTGACATCCATCAAAACATGGCACGTGGAATTAGAACAGTCTACCCCAGCGATCGAAATAAAGGGTTCAGTTCGAAATTCCAACCACCTGAAGAAGGCCGGAGCGTACAACGGCCGAAACGTTGTGACAAATATGGCGACAAAGATGAGGACAATAGTCCAACTAATGTAAAAGTTAGATCATATTTAATTAACAAATCATAAAAATTGTCATTTCTGCTATTCTGTTTGTTTGCATGTAGGACCATTGTGCTTTTCTACCTAGGATCATAGTGTAGTATCTGTCTGGCCCTTCTGAGCTTTGTAATCAAGATGTGGGTATAATTGATAAAATCATGGGAGGAGGAGGAGGAAGAAGAAAATGTAGAGATTGATGTGTGTAGATATTGTAAATAAACATAATTATTTCATAACTAGTTTCCTCATTCAATATCTATGATTTAAATACCAATGGAATAATGGATGCAGGCATTTGTAAATTTAGTGCCAAGTAGATTAGATAATGCCGTTAAGTTCACTATCTTGTCTACAGTAATTCCAAATTCAAACTATAATTAATCATTTCTTGACCATTGTTTGATTATAGTCTAATAAGATGATTTTATTCATACCAACTGGCAAAGCTGACTTTAATTGGATTCAGTTTAGAAAACTGATTTTTATTCTACAAATACTTGTCATACAGCTTCCTACTTTGCACTAAATGAATTGGTAAAATCCTTATCAGTTATTATAGCAGATGGATTTGATATTCATTATATTATTTTTATAGTATTTGTTAAAATTTAATGTTTGAATGTACTGAAAAAAAAAATCAAACCAATGTTCTAAATTAAATGATGACTTATGTAAGTTCAAAGCATCAGAGAAATATGAGCTGCATTTTGACCTTTCACAGTATAATCGGTTTTTCAAGAATACACATAAGTGATGAGATAATTTCTGTCTAAAAACCAACAAGCATCAGAAACATTTCCAGAGGATTCCTTGAAAACAACTTGACATTTTTGATAGTTCATCATCTGCAAATTGATGTTATTCTCATAGTGTTTGACAGAAGATAAATATCAAGAAACATCAATAAGTATTTGGGGCCATAGTTCTCTTCTGTGTGCCTAGTCCCTTCATGATGTTGGCGATTATGGCTCTCTACAACTTCCTGTCCTTTGTAGCTCTTAGTAAATTTTGTCTCTTTGCTATCTGTCTTAAAACCTGTTCTGCCAACCATTTACACAAGCTGGTTAGGTCATTTCCTCTGTCCCCCTTGCTTTCAGTATGTCTTGTGAAGATCAAATTTTCCAAGCCCTCTTTTCTCATTATGTACCCTAGAAATTTCAACTAACTCTTTCTGATTCAAAGTTCTTTTTTTTGCATTTTCTCTAAAACTTTTGTCGTTGGTCACATGTTCAGTCTATAGTATTCTCAGCATCCTTCTGTAGAACCACATTTCACAGATGAAGAAGAGACTTGAAGCAAGACTCTTCTTCATCTGTATGAGATTGTACATCATTCATTGTTATATAGGACAACTGAGATTCAGATGTGTAGATGATGCATTAGTTATTTGTGAAGAAAATGAAATTGGCTAAATTAGTTTAAATTCTAACCTAGCCTGTTAAGTGCACTTTACACTAATACATTTGGGTAAGGCATGCATCCATCTTTTTGTAACCACCATGATGTGTTCGGTTAAGTAGCAGAGTTGACTGAATTCTCTCGTGTTGGGTTGTAACCAGTATTAGAGAAAGACTTCTCAAAATTCAAAATTGTGGTGAGGACAACAGGAAAACACTCAACTATCTTTCCAAAGACCTCGAAGCAATTCAGATTTTTTATTTTTAATCATTTCACCCCAAGCAAAGCAGTAAAACCACTAAGATACAAGGGGCTACTGAATGTGAAAGAATAAGAAAAAGAATAACATTATCAAAGAGCAAGAACAATAGAAGAGTAATCAGGAAGACAGTAGATAACAATTGACATTGCATTCAAATTTTTGAAGATCAAAGTTGTCTGGAAAGTAAGAAGCTAGAAAAAAGTTTCACAGGTAAGACGTGTAATAAAAGAAACTTAGCTCTAACCAACTGTAAAATGATACCTTGTTACCAATATTGTGCTTATATAATGTTTAGCCTCTGTCTATTATCGAATACCTCCTAGGGTTTTGGAGATAGACCTCTATAACTATATATATTTTGAAACTACATTACCCAGTGTATTTGGATAAGTATATTTCAAGGGGGTCAAGCTGTATACAAATGCTATTTCAGAACAATGTTTAAAAATGGCTTTGAGTGAATGAATCATGCAGTTTTTAGTGAAGACCATCTGTCTTTAACAAAGAACTGTACTGAATAATAGCGACCACATCAATTGAGGTATTCTCTAGCAGTAACAACTCAGGTGGATATCACATGTAACTCTAAGAGAAAATAATGGCATATCAAGATATTGACATTTGCACACTACTCCAAGCAAAAGGTTAGGAAGGAAACTTCCATCAATACTGGACAGTGATAACAGTGTACTTGAGAAACTTATTTTCATGAAAAATTTGTTTTAATAGAAGAGTTCATAAATTTTAACTGAAAGTAGCTTTGGCTGCTCAGTTAATAAATGCCAAATGTTTCCTTAGAAGGAAATTACTAATATTACCATTACCATTGAATATTTTTTTTCTGTTTCTTCTTGGATTGAAGCATTTTTTTTATTCGACTGAAGCATTGGCTACATAAGTTTGTAGTTTTCAAAACTTTATTCATTTTTTTTCCACACAGAAAAACTTGCTATCTTTTTTTTTTCTCTCTATAAAGCTATGAAATTTGTAAAAGCAAAGAATTGCTTCTTATTTGAATACTTCATGAGTAAAATATGAATTATTTGTATCAAATTAGCTTTTCAGAACTGTCTATTTGTAATGTGTTATAAACTCGGACAACTTGAATAGAAGTGTAAGGACTCTTTGGAAGCTGAAATTATGTATGCTTTATGCTGTTAGAAAAGACTTCTTTCTTTCAGTAAATACTTTATTGGTTATATGTTGAAAGAAGTCCTCTTTTTTGCATATTTTATTTCTAATTCAACAAACAGCTTCTATATGCAGATTATTTAAAGATGGTAATTCCAATGAATATGTGTTAAGACAATGTTTTTAAATAAAAAGTGAATTTTGTTCATACATTTCTTTTCATTATCATAACAGGATCTGAGAATTAAACATTGAAATATCAATAAAACTTTATTTCATATGATGTGTAGGTAATGTAATGGATAGTGGCTTGGACTGAGAAATTGAAGGGCAAAGTTCATATACCAGTCGAGTTCATTACATTCACTTTCACGTAAATACCCTTGGGAAAGGTATGAATCCATCTCTTCTCCACAACAGCTATATGTTTAATATCAGGGCAGACTAGGTTTTCCAGCCTTGATTGGCAACCAGTCTAGGAGGAGGAAAACTCTGAATTCCCAAACCTTGGTAGATGGAACTCATTAGTGTGGGAACACATGGTTGTCTAAGGAAAGGAAAAACACAACTGAAAACCAACCCTCAGTGTACAGAAGTTGAGCATGTGGCTAATCACCCTACCCTGTAGAACAATTTGTTTATAGAAACCTTACCAGAGGCCTTATGTGCTTTGAGTTATCACTTAATTGTTAATGACAAATGTTTTTGGCTGGTTTTGGGGATGAGGTTGCATATTTTCTGTTAGTGTTCAAGTTCTGCTAAAGGACAGGATTTTGAATGATGCCTTTTCAGATTGGTCTAATACATTCTTTTTTAGTTTTTGTTTCTTTATGTCAGGCTAAGCTAAATGAATATTTATTTAATACTGTATCTGATGGCATATAAGACCCCACCCCTTTTGTTATTAATATTACAGTATTATGGAGTTAGGTACAAATATTGGTAATGAATGGCATCTGGGTAAGCATCGCTGACTAGATACTTTAATTTCACATTTCTTAACAAATCCTGCAATTAAAGTTTTGTTGAATGGCCACATTAATGTGGGCTCTCGTCTTGGACCTACTTTCTTATTTTTATCAATGAACTTTCCAATGTAATCAGTTACCAACTCTGTATTTATGCTGATGACATGGTTATATAGTCCTCTCTTAATAGTAAGCCTGATAGGTCCTATAAAATAAAACTGGTAGCTAATCTTGTAGATGACCTTCAATCAGTTATTATCTGGGGCAAGAAATGGTTTGTAAATTTTAACACTTCAAAAACGAAACTGCTGTCTTTTCTTTCACTTAGAGGACCCTTTTTGCCTTCCATCAGCATGGCTGATGCTAACTTCTAGGAGAGCAACTCACTACACCGTCTCATGTATTTTACTGATATGAAATGATTATATTGAATCATCTGCTAAGAAAGTTTTTCTCTTACCAGAATCTATCTTGCCCATTTATAAATCTAACATTTGACTGGGCACTGAATATTTCTGCTCTATATTGTCTGCTGCTCCTGCTATATATCTTGAGGTTCTTGATAAAATCCAAAGGGGATGCAACATTATCTGTTCTAACCTGGCATCTTGACTTCAGTCACTTTCCCACCATCATGACTTAGCTTAGTTGTGTATTTTCTATAAATATTTTCATGGCAATTGTTTTGATGAGCCTTCCTCCTTAGTTCTTTTGATAATACAAGTTTGGTAACTAAGTCTAATTGATAAGTTCTGTGTCTCAACTATACTATAACTAAATTCTAAGTCTCAACCTTAAGTTCTATTCTATTAGTTTCTTTTCTTCTGTCTTCCTGGAAGCCTCTCCTTTCTCCTCTCCGACACCTTTCTAATTCTCTTTCACCACTTGGAAACATGTTGCATTTTAGTGGCACCATTGCCTTGCATGGACTGAAATGATTAAAAAGAAAAATAAGACCTGGGAGATATTTTGTAGCCATTTTTGTGTGGTATGGTGTAAATAAGAATGGAGAGTTTTTTTTTTTTTTTTTTTTTTTTGTTTCAACTATGGAAATTATGAAAGCTGAAAAAATATTTACCTATAAGAATGTTCTTTAAAAATATTATTTCAGTCTGATTTTATTTATTTATTAATTGTTCACCCCAAGCAAAGCAATAAAGCCACTAGGATGCAAGAGGTTACTGAATGTTAGAGAATATGAGAAAAACTACTATTAAGGAGAGAAGACAACAAAAGAACAAGACTTAAGAAGACTGAAGATAACGACTGACATTGCATTTAAATTTTTGAAGATCAAAGTTGACTGGGAAGCAAGAAGCCAGAAGAAGTGTGATAGAAGAACTTGTTGACATAGAAATACGGTTACATCTAACCATTTCAACTGTAAAATGATGAGACCATGCCGCCAATCTAGTACTACGCTTAAATTCATAAAATTTAGGTGCCATAGTGGAAAGTTCTTCAGGACAATTACCACTAAAGTATTTATAGAAAAGGCACCAGAGAAGCTACGTTATAGTGATGAGAAAATGACTGAAGTCAACATACCAGGTCAGGACCAATAACATTTGGGATTCTTCTTCGGATTTTATCAAGAATCTCTAAATATATAGCAGGAGCATCAGACCAGATGTAGCAGCAATATTCAAAGCAAAGATTCATTGTTTTGAATTTTCTAAGATGAAAGGCCTTTGAGAAATATGAAAGAGAAAACAGTAAAAGTGTTTTTGTTTTTTTAAATCTAGTTTTTTTTACATTTACAATATCATAATGAGAACAGAAAAATTTTTGTTGAAATGTTTTCTTAAGAATTCTTTAATTTGCATGAACATAAAATATATCCCATGAGTCTTTTACCTTCAGTCAAATGTTGAGACATTTGAATATTTGAATTAAAAACAAAAGTCAACAAACATAGACTTATGTGCCGGCAATAAGATGTTGCGTCAAAAGGATGGTTTTTCTCATGATACCACTTTTATTTTAACTACCTTTACTTTTTGGCAATATTCATTATTTAAAAAAGCGATGATTACAATTATAATAAAATCTAGACATATACTGAAAGTGAATTTATACATTTTTTGTTTTTCAGAATTTACAACAAAAATATTAAACACTATTTACTAGATTGTTTATTTACAACATTCTAAAAACTAATACAATATTTATCATTTACCAATTTATAAAGAAATAAATATGAAAATTTTTTATTCATAAATTTATAAACATATATTAAAATGAGAATCAATTATAAGGAAATTCTTATTTACTATTTTATAAAGTTTGAATCAGTTGATAATAAGTTGATGTTTTGCAAACTGTTCCAATAAATAATAAATAGTGTAAATAAAAAATCTAATAAATAGTGTTTATTATTTTTGCTGTCAATTCTCGAGAACAAAAACTGTATAAATTCACTATCATATGTTTAGATTTTATTTCAACTCTAATCATTGCCTTTTGAAACAAACATTACAGAAGAGTGAAGGTAAAAAAAAAAAAAAAAAAAAGAGTAGTATAATGGGAAAAACTGTCTTTTTGTGGGCACAAAGGTTCATTTTTGCCTAAAAATTAGTTCCTCTTTTAGTTGTTTCTCTAATTTATTGTATAATATTCCAGTTCACTTAAATGATACTTGACATTTTTAATAATTTAATATTATATAAATTAAAAATGTCAAGCAATAATAACGTTAAATATATGGTGGGTGTTTGTATTCTTTGTTTTTCATTGTGTTCACTGTGTTGATTATATTATTAATAATTAATGTGTCTGTTGAATACGTGGAGAAAGAAAGATGTTCATCATTTATTTAAATGGTATTTTTTATTAAGTCTCAACCTCTTTGTAAAAATAATAGTCGTTATTTTATGTTTTTATTTTTTTTATTATCTGTGTTTAATTGTGGCAATTAAAGAATTGCTGGAAGTTATTTGTGAAATTAAAATTGGAGAAATATTTGCATTTGTGTTACACAAGCAAATATTTTCATTTGGGGCAGGGGCAGTATTTTGATTAGTTCCATTCTTCATCCTTTCTCAGGTGTTTGTGAAAATCTTTGAATAAAATAGTCTTTTATAGTTTTTAACTAATGTGCTGCACCTGTAAAAAATCTCATTTTCCCTGTTTTAAATTCTCTGATGAGTCATAATTGTTAATTTAATAATGCACTATGTTCCCCGTGATTTCCAACACTATCAAATATCCATGGAAATTCCTCTACTTCACAGTTAAATATTTGAGCTTAATAACTTTAATTAACACAATATTGCTGTAACAATCATAAATATGAATGCAGGTTGTTATTTAAAGAAGTAAGAGGATACAAATGAAAATATACAAAATTATGTTTTATTAAAGCAGATATTTCTTTATCGTTTCTTTTATCTGCTTTTATTTTCGTCCTTCCTTTATGTATTTTTTTTTTGTTACTAAAACCAGTCAGCATCTCTGATATATATTTTTTCTTCCATTTTTGCTTGCAATCAAAACTAAGTTGTCCATTATTTGTCTGAGATATTGGCTTGGTGTAACAGATATGCAAAGGAAGGAACACATAGAACTACAATAGTTTAGTATATTCTGTTTTAGCAGTTTCATGTCTCTTCCTTACCACCGATCTATGATGTTGCATCAATACCAATGCAATACCACCAAGCATTGTCACATTGCAGGAGTACCAGGTGTAACTAATTGCAGTCTCAGCTCCAATATTTGATGCTTGCCTCCTTTGAGATCAACTGGAGATCAGATATACCAAAGGGGAAAATCAGAGTGGTACCACCCACCTTATCTAACTACAGCACAATAAGCACTAGTTATAAAGTCAATATTTCTGCACACTACCTCAGTATAACCCAAAACAAAGAATTCAAAACTATGTATGCAGCTTAGAAAAATCAAGTGAATGTGCAGGTGGAGTAATGGATGGTAGCTTGGGATGGGAAATCAGAGAGCTGAGTTTGAATTCCAGTTGTGTTTACAAAATTCATTTATGTGCAAATACCCTTGGGAAAAGTATGAATCCATTTCCTCCTCCAGCTATGAGTTAAATAGTAGGACTTGTATGCAGAAAAATCAGTTTCTCCAAAAAAATTGTTAATGCAATATTCACTTGCCAAAAAAAAAAAAATTTGAAAAGAATTTTTCTTACAGTACCCAAAAGATGTTTCAGCTTTAAATAACCCATAAAATGTTGAAAAGTCATAAAAAACAAAAAATAATAGAAAATCCCTGTATTAACAAAAATGGCAAGTGGATCATCCGAAAGTAGTATGATGATTGAAATGTCTTTCTCATGGTCTTTCACTGAATTTTTAACCAGTTTGATGACATTGAGTCCTGTATTAATCTTTCATCTGACTGCTAAACCTGCTGTTGGTAGCTCTGGGAAGATCCCTTTAACTGACAAAGAAATCACTCACATTACCATAAAGGCATATGTGCACCACTTCCAACTGTAGACAATTCAGTGCTTTAATCAAAATTAAATTTTCTTTATAAGAAGGTTGTCAACCATTAGAAAATAAGTGTGGCTTGTCTATTATGTTATATTTTATATTTTGTTTTTTCATACATAAAGTTCTATGGTGTGATTATAGTTTATGAAAATGACTTTCAAATAAAATTCTGATAATGAAAACAAATAATCTTACTGTTTGTTAATCTTGGGATTTTATTTATTTGATCTTTGCTCAGGATTATAATTTTAGCCACCCCTACCTTTAAGCATATTAACCCACTTCTAGAAAAAAAAAAAAAGCTTTATCTGAAGATGCTAATGTTTAATGAATTTTTTAAAAAATATATTTCCTGCTATATAATGCAGCCCTTAATTTTTAAACTGAAATTCATTAAAACAATAAATAAAATATTTCAGCTTTTTAAATAAAATAAATTTCAGTAAAATATTTTACCTGTTTAAAAATATCTAAATAAAGTAAATTTAACTAAAATATTTCACGTGTTTGAAACAAAACAGTTTAGATTACAAAGAAAACAAATGTAATTAGGAAAATTCAACTGCTTTGGAAAAGTTGTTGTTATCAAAATCTTTGAATTTTGAAAATTTGTAGCCAATTCCTCCAGAGTTTCTTTGCAAATCTCATTTGAAAATATTAAGTGTTAAGTACTGCTAAAATTTGTATACTTTATGCATCAATTGCAGGTACTTTTTAGATGTTAAATTTGATTAAAACAGCACATGTTATATGACATGAAGTACTATTAAACTTACTTTTAAAAATGTTAAGCCCAGTGACTTGTTCCAATTTCCTTCCTGATAATATTTCAGAGGTTGTCATTTGATATTTGTGTTTAATAATGACCCTTTCTCCTTTTTTTTATGCTACATGACTGATTCACTTATCTACAATCGCTCTCTATATCTATGCGTAACTATTTGTATCAAATGTAAAAACAGGTTTCCATTTTATGATAAAGCATTTAGTCAGTTTAGGAATGTTTGCTTCAGAAATTTTGTGAATACAAAGCAGAAAAAATTTCTAAAAAATGTCATTACTTTGACATTTTGATATAACAGCAAATGTTATTCATTTTTGTCAGTAAATAACAAAAAATTATCACAAAACAGGTTGGTCTTTTTTTTTTTCCCACCTCAAAATTATTGTTTGAAGTCTTTTATCCTAAACCATCCCACTTCTGCTATTTTGTGTCTCAACAGAATGATGTTACAAATCCTACCCAGATTTTCAAACAAATGCAGCCACTAGTCCAAATGGCAAGCTTCTTGACATTTCACAAAATTTCTCAATGCAATTTCAAAATCTTCTCATTTGCAAATATTAGAATTGATTATCAAGGTCAATGAGGTCAATGCTAGATTAACTAAGTCATCAAATAAAGACAACACCTCTCTTCAAAACTTGAGGCAAGGTATCTGATTGGTACTTTTATAAACACAGTTTATATCCTATTTACAATCATTTCTTTATTTCTTTTAATGTAATAAAGAATAAATAATTGTGTCATCTGTTTGGACATTATTTGGACTGGTTGTGAAGCCTTGATGTAACTTGGCAGTCAGTCAGAAAGGACCTTACTTGTGGAGAGCAATGTCTGGCAGTGAGATAACATTGTGTGATCTTCTGTACTGTATGTTTTGCATTCAAAACGGTGTCAATCTAGTCTTGTCTTGTATGAGGCTTTTTTTATAAAACATTGCATCACCCAGGGTTAGTCAACCTTTGTCTACTATCCAGGTTTTTTTTTGTGGGCAATATTAAAATTGTCATGGATAAGAAAAAAAAAACAAAACAATGGCATAGCTGAAGGTTATTCCAAAAGAGAATTTTACAGAAGAAATGTAGAAGAGACTTTGGAATAAGTATATGTGACCACAAAGGGGAGTACTTTGAAGGGGACTAAGGCATCATTATTCTAGGTAGACATTTTTGATTTATTAATTTTTAACTGTCTAGATATTTTCTAGACAGACCTTGTAGAAATTATACATTTTGACAAGTTTTAGTTTTATTTGCATCTTTTTCCTTTTTTCTTCATAAATTGTCTAAACTCTCAAAGTAGTAATACTGCATGTTATCATCATTTATGTGTCAAAACTTTTCTAATACAATTTGTAGAGTAGAAAGAAAAACACTGAAGCATGGTGTTATTCCTAATAGAAATAACTGATTTGTCTCAGTTATTCAAAAGTGTTTAGTAAATCTGTTAATTATTTTGGGTTCAAACCTTAAAGTGATAAATATTTAAAGAAAAAACAAATTCCAGAAAATGAATTATTTAAAATAGACTGGGATTATCCAATCTGTACCTCTGTCTTCAAAGTTATGTATCTGCTTCATGCAATCATTTTCTCATTAGGATTTCTGTTATTCAAGCAATTCTTCATACAAGTTCTTGGGATGTTTAAGAGTTTTAGTTTAATTTTTATAAGAGGAATAATGTAATATAGAATAATCGACATTATATACCAATAAATTAGAGAAATGCCAAACGAAAATGATTTTGCTCAACTTAAAACAGAACTGAATATCTTCAAATAAAAGAAGGAAATAAGTTTTTTTTTTTGTTTTTTTAAATCAGATTTTAGGTGTATTAGTAAATTTGTAATGAAAAAATATTTATTTTTTAATATAACTTTTAAGCTAGTGTTGAATATTAAGATTGAACATTATAAGATCAATTATTTGTATTATAGGAACAAAACCTGACATTACTCAGTAGAAATATACTTTTGAATCTTTTCAGCTTTAAATTTTTTTTGTCATATGGCTGGCAGCATTCTAGTTAGGATAATTATATATGATTTAGATGGTTTAAAATTGAAGCAGATTTTTTGAAAGAAATTATGAAAGATAATATGGCCAAAGATTGAGGTTATTGTTTTATTTTTTAAAATAGAACTGAATGTCTTCAAATAAGAAAAGATAATGAAGCTATTTTTTTTTTTTTTTTTTTTTTTTTTTTAAATCGGATCTTAGGTGCACCAGTAAGTCCATAATGATGAAAAAAAAAATTATTTTTCATTATAATCTTTAAGCCAGTGTTGAATATTAAGGTTGAATATTATAAAATCAATTATTTGTATTATAAGAACAAATATTATATCTCGCATATACTTCTTCTATGTGCTGTGTACCTTCAGGATGTGGGTAATCATGACTACAATTTCCTATACTTTGTAGCTTTTTACTAAGTTTTTTCCAGATTTGAATCAATCCACAGAAAAGAAAAAAGCAAGAAAGGTTTTTAAATATAAAAATAAAGAATATTTTTATTTTTACAACTAAATTTTTCTCAGCATCTATGAGTGTTAAAGTTCCTTGTTTGTAGTTGTATGTTAAGATGGAAAGAAATGTGATTTCTTTGCTTTTATGAGAACAAAGAGACAAGGGAGAAAGTGATGAGGACAACCATACATTCAATATTGAACATTATACAATGAAAATTTAAAATAAAAATTAATTTTTTTTTCATCAGGTTCTGGACTTAGGGATAATGTTGTAAATTATTCACTGATGTGTATATTTTTTAATAAATTTATTTACATTCAGACTAAATTCAGTTAAAAGATAATAATTTGCTTGTCAAGAAGAAATGGAGAAACTTGTGGTAAAAGTGTTATATTGTCTAGTTAAATCCGAAATACTTGTCATAAAATGACATGCCAATTTGTAATTAACAAAAGTTCTGGTAACTTTTTGTGTGGTTTTGGAAATTCTAGGCAGTAGAGAAATATTTTTTTTCTTTCTGGCAAGCAATAAAATAAACTGATTTGTATTTGTGGGGGCGGCAAGCATTATTCTCACCTTAGTCTTTTATACACTGACTTCATTTTTCTCTTTTGCATCAAGTTTAAAAAGAAAGTGAACAAAAGTTATTTATGACCTGTGAGTATTGCTGATTTTATGAACATTAAGCAGCTTTCTTAAGAAAACTATTGTAGAAAGAAGTTCAAGCCTTATAGTTCCTTATTCTATGTACATGTTCAGAAGAAACATTAAAAGACTTGTAGCTGGCCTTGTTTGCTTTCTACAAGACTTGAACTTTTCTTAGTGGTTTTCAAAGCTGTTGTGACATCAGTAACTTTGACCTCGTCAATGTGATTGTCTAAATGCTTAATCTGTATTATAATTTGCTTTGCAGCAAAAACAGCAAATCATTAACATTTTTGCTAGCATAATATCTTTAAAAAGGAGTAAAGCAATTTCTACCCTAATTTATGAGTTAAGACTGTGAATAAATGTTTATGCCAATCTCAATCTATAATGATTAGATTAGTGGAAGGGTGATAAATCCAGCTATAATAAAAATTAATAATAGTGTAGTTTCCCTTATGTATTTGTCTAGTGATATGCTAATTTAAATATTAGAATGGATACTATAATCTCCTACTAAAAACACCCAGCAATCTCAGTTCATCATTCTGTGTGTGAAAATTTGATTATAGACTACAATATTAGCATTACAAAAATTTGAAAATAATTTTCTATGTTTTGATTTTTGTATATTTATCATAAAAGCAAAAATGGCACATTGTACTAAGATTATTATTAGCACAATCTCATTAAAATGCTATAATTTGGAAAACAAGGCAAGCTTCAGTGTAATTTGCATAATATTAGTATTGGATCTGTATTGATGCTCACATTGATCCAATTTATTAAGTGAGATACTCCCAGATGCATTAACTGCAATTTATAGGATAATTTCTTTTTTTATTTAGGGATGTCTCAGTGTTTTAATACATAGTAGCTCCAAATTAGAAATCAGAGAGACTAGTTCGAATTTCAGTTTTAGGTTGGATTCACTTATGTACAAAAACCCTTGAGAAAGATATGAATCTGTTTGTTCTCCCCACAACTAGGGGTTAAACTTATTCTGGCTGGAGGTGTAGGACTTGTATTAAAAAAATCATTATCTCCAAAATATTAATGCAATATTCACTCACAAAAATAAAAAAAAGAATTATTCTGGCAATCCAAAATATGTTTTCGCTTTAAAATAACCCATAAAAGTTTAACAAACTATAGAAAAAAAACAAATCAATTCATCCTCTTATTTAGTTAATTATTTGCAAATAATTATAAATAAATAATTATAGTATAAATTCAATAAATATGAAGGGACTTAGCATCTAGCTTTAACAGTTATTGATGGAAACCTTTGAATGAAGGAATGATGATAATAATATTAATAATAATAATTTTTGAATTGCAACAATACAAAAAAAGAAGAAATATTTACATATCCCTGCTTGATGAAAAAGCCATTTGCTTTAATTTAGCTTAGAGGAATAATCTCATTGGTTCATATCAATTAATTGTTCTTTTGAACTTGCATCATAAAAGCAGGATTTCTAACATTTGCACTGACTTTCGTTTACTTCTTTTTCTTTTTTTAATCTTTGTAACTTGATTGATTATTTGCTCTTCTGCACATGTTATTGAAATCCATTCCATTATTGGTTTTTACCATTTATTTCCTTTCTTTTTGTCCATTTTAGGATGTGGAGATCTTGATTCAAGAAAATGATGCTTTGCAGAGAAAGCTGCAAAGTCAGGAGGATGAATTTCGATTACAAAATGAAACTCTCATGCAAGAGTTATCACACGTGAGTTCTGTTCTTTAATCTTTTGATGTTGAAATATCTAAGCGCTCTCTCAGCCGCCTGGCTGAAATATCTAAGCGCTCTCTCAGCCGCCTGGCTGAAAATATGTAAGCGCTCTCTCAGTTGCCTTCATTCCCTTTCTCTTAATTTATGGCAATAAGAAAAGATTCAGCAAAGTCAAGATGCTGTTAGGTTAAGCTGGACTCTCACTCTATCTACTTCCGCCTATGCAAATTTGTGATTACCCTTTATATTTTCTATTTCACCTAGACCATTTTCTATTTTAAACCATTTAAAATAAGACTCGTAACAATCTTGATTGATTTTGTGAATTTCTGACAATAGCTGTATAACATGATTGTGCAAAATTCAAGTATGAAGTTTGTCTGGAAAGTATCCAGCCATTTTAATCTTGAGAAGTGATTGTGCAAATTTTATGTTAGTTGGTAACCTTCTCCAATGGGGTTACTTGGTTATCAATAAGATGTCACTGGGAACTTGTGTGTAATGTGACTAGACATTCCCAGCTACTATATTGTAGTTGAGCAGTGAATATTTTTCCATTGAAAGTTTTCAGTTCATTGAGAAGGCTTTTGAGGATTCAAAGCCTAGATAATATTTTGATACTGACCTTTCAGGCTTGGCTAAGAATCCGATGAAAGTATCTTTGTTTTTGGATGCCTTCAGATAGTAAAACACTCGATTGACTGTAGGTGGTTTGACGACATAGGAAATTGTTGATTGACAGAGCAAGAATTAGGAAAACTAGGTATCTAGCTATTCTGAATATTTTGACTGCCCATGTTTTGTGCAAAGAGATTTTAGCAAAACATTGTATCATACAAAGTTTTTCAGCTCCCCACCATGATAACTAGTGCAGATTTTGCTTCATGTTCTAGCTTTTTAAAACTTAATCTGTCACTGAAAGGAAGATTTCAAACGGTGGACATGATTAAAGTGATTGTGGCAAGGAAGCTGATGGTGACCCTAAAAGAGGATTTTGCAGACTGTTTTGAAAAGTGGAAGGAATACTGGGATATATCCTAAGAGGAATTCTTTGAATGGGACTAAGTCACCATTGCCTAAAGTAAGCTATTATTTTCAGGGACAGAATCATTTACAGACAAACAGTTATGGACAATAAATTAATCCTTTTGTATATCTAAGTAATATGAATAATTGATCAATGTATATAATGAATTCAATAATAAAATTTTGACTGATTTGTTAGATTTTCTTGGATCAAAACTCATCAAGTAAGATTTGCTTTCTGTTGACTTATATTGATTCCTGCAATTGCCTCTGATATAGAACTTCTGTTTGTATGGTAAATTTGTCAATGAGCTCTATTTAGTTCCACTATTTTACACCTTTACAACTCAGACACATAGTGCTCTTTCCATTGAGTTGAATCACTCTCATTTCCTTTTTATTCCAAATATAAAAAGAAAGTTCCACAAAAAAAGTTTTTTTTTCTCAAAGAACTGCCACTTCATATGTAGAACAGAGTTCCACATGGATGATTCCCTAAACACTACAGTCTTCAAACCAAAGGTCACTTCTTTTATATCCTTGTTATCTTCATATTTTTCTCTTCCTATCACCTTTCATTCATATCACATCTTATTCATCATTCCCATTTTAACAGTATTCCTCTACTTTGAGTGGCTTTTGAGCCCTGTATTGGATGAACTTTAATTAAAAATAAAGAATAAACAGTCAATTCATAGAATTAATGAGCTATTTGTAGAAATAATTTAATTCATATTTATCAGTATTAAACCACTTTGCAAAAGCAATCCATTTGCTTCATATCATCCAGGCTAAAGAGATGTGAAAATTTGAAGTTGTTATTTGAAATGAAGAAATTCTTTTGCTATCAAATGTTGAAATGCTGTATAAGTAAGAAGTTGTTTGTGATAATCGAAACATTGAGAAGTGGGCCATAATGAAAGACAGAAGTCTCTTTTCAAGAGTTATCAGTGTCCAAACAGCAGTAGAATTTTATTAAGAGCAATCAAGTGGTTACGCAAATAACATTTTAATGGCTTCTTTCTCAAGAAGATAGCCATGGCCCTCCCACAAGAATAGTGAAAAGGAAAGGAAGAATCCAAGGTTCAGGTCATCAACACAATAGTTATTTCTTGGCTTCAACTCTCACGGTTATATCCAAGTATTGCAAAATGTACAGTAGTGTTGAGCATAGCATAGAGCAATCAACTTTTGCACTGTAAATAATAAGTTTATTTAGGTGTTAAAACCTCCTTAACATCTGTGTACATAAACCAGTAACTTGATATAGGTTTGTGCTGTTGGGAATTTTGAGCCTAATGCACTGTACAAATAAAGAAACCCGTCATGATTAATACATAACGTCTTGTCTTATTTTGAGACAAGTCACAGCTTTTTGATTTTTAGATAACCTTCATGCAAAATTTAATTTTCTAAGCCAAGCTTGGCTGATACAATTGACTTTTGACTGTGTGGGGATAAAACTAATTAATTTAGTGATAGGGGTTATGATTGTTATCATTTTGAATAATTGACAACTGACCCACATAACTTTAAGTATATGATAATACAACCATATTTCTCGAGAGTACTTCTTGTATGTACTGTGTCCCTTCAGAACACAGGTGATCATGGCTCTCCAAAACTTCCTATCCCTTGTGACCCTTAGCAGTTTTTCTCCTTTTACTAAGGCCCTGTTCTACCATCCATTCACACAAGCTTGTCAGGTAAGTGACTCACTGCCTTCCCCTATCTTTCTCTTGCCCTTAATATGTTCCATGGGAGTTAAGTTTTCCAATCCTTCCTTCTTCATGTTTTCAAGGAAGTTCTGTTGCCTCTTTCTGATTCTGAGCATAAGCTTTCTTTTTGTTGCTATTTTAAGACTTCCTTGTTGTTTACTCATTCTGTTCATAGTATTCTCATCATCCTTCTGTAGAACATTTTCCTTGTCTTCAGTTTTCTCTTTCTCTATGCGGAGATTGTCCAGCATTCACTGCCATATAAGATGATGGATAACACATCCAGCACTCTTTTCTTTTCTTCTAATGAAATACTTGTTTTTCAGCACTTTGCTTAGTTTCTGAAAGGCATCTTTCACTAGTCCAATGTGTGTTCAGATTTCAGTGTCACATTTTCTATCCTCTGTTAAAACACTTTCCAGATATTTAAACTTTTGTACTTGCTTCATGTTGATATCTCCATTTTGTAACTCACATATTGGCCTTCTTCTTTTGCTGATGACTGTGCTTTTTGTCTTATTGCAGTTGATGGTTAGGTCTTTTTTCTCACTTCCTTCTATCACCCTGTCTAGGAAGTCCTGTAGTTTTCTTTCCATGTCAACCATCAACTTATTGTCATTTGCTTATCTTGTATTAAGTTTACACACACCAATAATAAAATCCTGGTAAGGTCACCAGCTTCCTTAGGATAGCCTCCCTGTAGAGGTTGATTGAATAAATCTGGGGAAAATATAGATCCTTGTCTCACCCCATTTTCTATTTTTGTGTTGCTACTCAATTCATTTTCTATCTATATATAGGCAGCATGCTTCCTGTATAAGTTTCTAATTATTCTAACATTTTTTCCCAAGTAGATCTAGTTTTCCTTGTAGTTCAAATAGATCCTTGTGCTGTACCATGTCAAATGGTTTTGTATAGGTACCTTCACTAATTTGCTATACCTAATGTTTAAAATGAATTTTTATAAAGCTTTCTTGAAGCTTTCATTTTAGCTTTAATTTAAAGCTAAAATATTAAATTAACTATTTTCAATATGCAAAATACACTTATGTATTGCAAACAAATTATATTGATTGGAATTGGTGTTTTATTTATTAACTAAAATGGCTGATTGGTGCCCTTTTTTTAGGCATCTTTCATTGCAATGTAATTCTCTGTATTAAAAAAAAGATCTTCCAAAAATAAAATATACTTTTCTGAAACTGGATTTGAGGTATATTAACTGATTTAAAGTATAATTAATTTGATTTGAAAATAATATTATTTACTTTAAGTTGAAAATAACAGAAAAATGGATTTTTAAAACAAACAGTAGTGGTGAATTATGTGCTTTATATCGCCTGTCAATCACTTAACAAACACTGACAGTTTTATTGTTGTTCTCCAGAGACTTATCTGTTAAAACATAATTTAAGAAAATGATGGGTGAGTGCATTTTTATATTATTTTTAAGCACTCAGTAATCTTAAAAATGTTGGAAATATTCTCTGTCATCTAATTTTAGGAATGTTGACTTTAAATTTACTATCAAGATCAAGCTTATTTTCTGATAATATTGTGTATGGTCATCCATATTTTTAAAATGGGTGCATTTATACGCATAAAATTTTTTTTGCTTAACTTAACTTAATGAGATAAAGTTTTGAAGAATTTCAAAGATTTTTGGAACTTTATAAATTGTTATAATTTAAAAAAAAAAATGAAAACAATGTTTTCAATGTATTTCTCTTCATGTAAATATTTAGGGCTGCAAATTCTGCATTCTCTTAAGTAGAATCTGATGATTATACTAGATTTTAATTTGTTGTTATAATGAGAAAATTTATTAGATCATTTTTGTTGGTTGATTTCCAGTGGACATCAAATTTTAAGCTGTTGTTAAGACAATGTAGCATGATAGGCAAAGAATCGTATTCTACTTCATATGTAAATTTTACTGTATGTTTGATTTTGTTTGGTTTATCTACAAGGTCAGGTAAATCAATATCATGATGATCTCTTAATAGGGCATCATCAATATGTTGGAAGTATGTTGATTGTTTGGGTAAAATATTTCAGAAGAGACGGGATTTGAGAAATTTTAAGAAAATACATGCCATCACTCCACTAAGAGGTGATCCCATTTTGTTTATAAAATTATTATTATTATTCTTTATACTATAATACTGTTTCAGTGAATTCAAAACATTTTTCCCAAGGAGAAATTTAACTGAATAGATAATAATTATTAGTATAGATAAAAATACCTGATTTTTTTTATTTATTTACTTCCTTTGGACTAAATATATATAAAAAAAAAAAAAAACCCCAAAACTTTCCAGTCATAATTAGCTAAAAGTGAATAAAGAATTGTGAATTATTTATTTCTGAAGTCTTCTTGTAGAGAATAGGAAGAGTTGTAACAATGCCAAGTGATGTTGCTCTGGTTTTTACAAGCTCATGAAATTTTCTGGGGGTAAGGTCATAACCCTGTCATTTTGAGTTTGACAAGATTAACAGTAATGTTAATATTAGCTGTTTCTTTATTAGAAAACATTTGGCATTCCTTGACTGAACAGTGGGTGCTACTGGAGTTATGCTTTTCTTTACTTCCTGGACATCAGGCTGGGATCAAAATGTATCTGCCTGATCTCTCAATTGTTTTTCTCTTAAACAGAATGCAACTTAGTTTGCAAACAGAGCACAATTGAAAATATTACTGAGAGATGCCCGGTCTTGGGGAAACGGCTGCCTGCAGCAGTATCTTTCTCATTACATTAAAGAGTAATGGCTGTTGGGGCTGGGCTATTATTGTGTTTGGCCTGGATACATGTGTTCAGCCTCCCCACATTAAAATGCCCTTGTGTCACATCCTGTCAGCATGGGGCGTCAATTAAATACTAAATGTTGTATCTGTTCTACTTATTTCTAATAGTAATGGTGATGTTAGCTGTTTTCTTATAAGGAACCCTATATCCACCTGTCTTGTTGGCTGGAGCTTCAGAATATGCTGCCTCTCTGCAGATGGGTAAGACCAACATGAGGCCACCTGCTTGCCATGAGTGGTGACCCATGATACCTGAGGACGGGATCCTGGTAGTTGAAGACCTCAGTTATTTGGTAGTCTGCTTCTGAATTCCAACACACTGCTTTAGCCTTTACTTGGGCTAGAAAGGTCCAAGCTGATCAATTAGCTAGTCATATACCAATTCACCCAGTACCAATTTACACTCCAAAAACACAATAACTTCACAAACTCATCAAAAAAAAAAAAAAAAAAAATCATACGCACACTCAACCAAATTTAATCAAATTGGTACTAGAAAGCAGTGGCAAGAGTCAATCAGGTTATAACTAAAATCTATCATCAATGATCTCAGATGGAGTGGAATTAGAAAAACTATTGAAGCAGTTCTCAAAACCCTTTATTCTAATGGAAGATTTTAATCATCATAATATTGTCTGGGATTGTACAAACACAGACCAGATAGGAAGATTTCATCCATAGAAACAACCTATGTGTTGAAGCTTGGATAAGCATGGAATAATAATAATACAACACAAAATGTACATAAACAAAATGTATTGAAACAAGGAAAAGGTACACAATATTTACAGTTAGTTTGATATATTCTTAGGAAGACTGTTCCTGTAGAATGGGTTGACTTAATTGCAGTCGGGCAGAGTCTCTGGATTGGATCTCTTGTTACTTCCTTCCCGGTACCAACCCATATTTATATGGTCGGTACTCCACTATGTAAATTAGGTGGATCGTACCACAACACTATGTTTATACAATGACAAGTCGTATAGCTACCTTCACCCATTAAATGGTACATATACAGCAATAGATCTAAACTTACGTGACCACCTTGCAACATATCTAGACTATAGCTGGAAAAGACATGATACATGTGTTAATGATTACTTCCCAATTGTGTTAAAAACCTCTGGATCTTTGCCAGGTGAAAGAATACTATACTGGAAACTTAAGAAAGCCTGTTGCAAGGAATTTAAAAAGGCATGTGCCCTAAAACTTACACTAGAAGCCAATGTGAACAATACTGAGCACATCACCTATTTCACAAAAACTCTTAGTGTTACAAAATAATTTATACCAAAATCAAAACCTCAACCTGTCAAACATGATAGACATTGGTTTAACGGCAAATGTAAAAAAGAGTGATCAGATTCTGTTGTACAGCTCTACGTAAGTTTAAGTTAAACCTAACTCAAGAAAATCTGAACATCTACAAAATAATTAGAGCTAAAGTACATAGAAAAATTAAAGAATCCAAGTGATCCTTATGAAAGAACTTCGTGTCTGATATTAATTTTAATCCTAAAACCAAAACAGTATGGAATATGATCCATAAAATTGCTGGGAAAAATAAAAGCACTCCATTAAGACATTTCAAAACAATATCAAAACAACTAACAAAGAGAATATTGCAAATTTATTAACATAAAACTTTTCTCAAAATTCTTCAAAAATTCCAGTAAGGTATTTCAGAATATCAAAACAAAAAGAAAAAAAAAATTAAATTTCTGTTCTAACAATAATGAAAATTACAACCAGACTCTTACTTTTTCCAGAATTACTAGATTCTATAAGAAAATCAGACAATTCAGCAGTTGGCCCAGATGAAATTCATTATGAATTCTTAAAAAACCTTACCAAATGTTTCCTTGAACTGCCTGCTCAAATTTCTCAAGAACATATAGATCAGTGATAATATTCTCAGTTACTGGAAACAAGCTACCATAATTCCAAACCTGGAAAAGTCTTAGAAAATCCCTTACGAGTTGTTTATGCATAACGTTTGAAAGAATTGTTAATAATACACCTACTTGGTTTCTTAAAGCTAATAATAAAATTACAAATTTCTAAGCTGGCTTCAGAAAGAATAAAAGCACAATCGATCAGCTGGTTTGACTGGAGTCCTTTGTCAGAAATTCTTTCATTAAAAAGGAACATTTAATGGCAGTATTCTTTGATCTGGAAAAAGCCTATGATACCACATGGGGATATGGTATCATAAAAGACTTAAATGAAATGGGCCTTAAAGGAAAATTACCAATGCTTATTAATAACTTCCTGAGAGAATGAACCTTTAATGTTTGTATTGGTACCACACTTTTCAGACCTCTATGAACAAGAAATGGGTGTTTCTCAAAGAAGCATGTTATCAATGATGCTCTTCAGCATCAAAATAAATAGCATCATTAAATGCTTGAACCCTGGACTTGACTGTTCACTGTATGTAGATGATTTTCTAATATGTTACAGATCAAAAAATATCCATACAATTCAATGACAACACCAAGAATGTCTGAAAGGAAACAATTGGGCCACAAAAAATGGATTCAGATTCTCCAAACAAAAAACTTAATGCGTACACTTGTGTCAACTTTGAAAGCTTGACTATAATCCTGAATTAAGACTCGATGGTACATAAGTGCCTGTAGTAGATCAATACAAATATCTAGGAATAATTTTTGATAAAAAAAATTATCCTTCATACCACATAAAATATCTTTGTGAGAAATGCAATAAAGCTATACATCTACCCAGACATCACTCACAAAGACAGGGAAGCTGACAGACAGACGTCACTGAAACTGAATTCTCTAATACTTTAATCTTTTCTCTCAAAAACTCCACCCGGTTAATAAAACAGCCCTCGGTAATATTAAGGCTGGTAAAACACTCTAAAATTGAAACTGATACAACTGTATTCATGGAAGAAGAAATATATAATATCCTACAAAAACATACAAATTGTAAGCATATATACACCGATGGTTCCCAAAATATTGATAAAGTTGGATGTTCAGCTACACTGAATGAAACTGTCTTTGAGAAATGCCTACCTGACTATTTCTCAATCTCTAGTGCAGAAGCTATGGCAATAGACTTAGCTTTGGACATTATCATAGATGATGAGTCAAACAGATTCATTATATTCTCAGACTCCCTATTTGTCTTTACATCGCTGATTCCAGTAAGCTATTTCAGAATATCAAAACAAAAGAGGAAATAAAAATTAAATTTCTATTCTAACAATAGTGAAAATTACAACCAGACTCTTACTTTTTCCAGAATTACTAGATTCTATAAGAAAATCAGACAATTCAGCATTTAGCCCAGATGAAATTCATTATGAATTCTTAAAAAACCTTACCAAATGTTTTCTTGAACTGCCTGCTCAAATTTCTCAAGAACATATAGATCAGTGATAATATTCTCAGTTACTGGAAACAAGCTACCATAACTACCTGCTTCAAGGATTGAACTCACGACCATAACACATAGATAATCAGCTCTCATATCTATTATGTCACTGTCCCAAAGGATATTAGTGGTGTGTTTTTGGAGCCTTTTATATTTGCTGTCAGATATTTGCTGACCAATCAAACTTGTAAACAAAATCAGTTTACTTTGTAATCAAAAACACATCATATTCTGCTGGATTCCTCGCATCCAGGGAAATGGAAAGGCAGATAAAGCAGCTAAAGAGAATCACTAAAAATGAATATATCAAAAACAAAAGTTCCTCCATACAAATTTCAAAACACTAATTAATATTAATCTCTTAAATAAGTGGCAAGAGTTATGTAATACTCACCCAAATAACAAATTGCACAAAATGGAACCTACACTTGGGATAAGTCACCATAACACCAGACTTTCCTGAAGAAAAAAAAGTAGTCTCAAAAAGAATCAAAATTGGTCATATAAATATCACATTCTTTTCTCCTAAAAGACAAAGCTCCACCTAAATGTATATTATGCCAGGAGACATACACCATAAAACATTTTATGATAGACTGTGCTGAATTTAGCTCTATCTGTAAACACTTTTATAAGGTGAATAGCTTTAAAGATTTTTTTAAAAATGTTAGTGAAGAAACCATTCTGACCTACCTGAGGAAAAGTAGATTATGCACCAAAATTGAATCTAAATCACTTCACCTATACAATAGCTTCCAATTATATTTCACAAATTTTAAAATTTTTAAGATATTATCGAATAGAAATCTGTTTTTCAGCATTAAACGACCCAAGTGGGTTGATGTGATAGTAAAATAAACAAATCATACCTATATCCACAAAATATCATAAACCATCTGACAGCAAATATAA